>OX038891.1:14685570-15285570 GCA_943789525.1 Agriphila geniculea
TTGGTTTGTTTATACGGGATAATTTAAAACTACATATTAAAATTTTACATACAGAATTAATTCATAGTTTACACAATATTGAATTCGATCTTTTAGACCAAAAGGCCAGAGATTTCGCATCACAGGCTGTTTATAACAAGTATATTAATCAATCCAACAAGTTACGAAGGTTAAGGGAAATTCAACTTGGTACCAGTAATGGGGGTAGTCGGGGTAGAATTAGTAACAATAATACTGGTGGTGGTCAAACATCTTTTTATCCCCGGGTAGAAAACCTAACTAACGTGCAGTTTTCCCAAAGCGAGACTTCGCTTTTGGAAAAAGGCCTCAAATATAACATAACCCCTAAAATAACCAAGTCATTGGTGGAGGGTTTAGCGGTGGACTCAGAGGTGGCGGTTATTATGAATAAGAAGGATAATTTGGTGAAGGGTTTGGTAACTAACCAATTAAAGAAAATACAACCTTCTAACCGTGGTGGGCCCGAGCTGCGAACTGTAAAGTCGTTGCAAAATAAAATCAATGATAATCATTTAGTAGTAACAAAAGCAGACAAAGGAAATAGTATAGTTATTTTAAACCAATCGGAGTATATAAATAAAGTTCAGGAAGTAATTAACAGCGGTGACTTTACTCCTTTGCGCTCGGACCCAACCACAAAGTACAACACAGAGGTCAAAGCAAATATTAATAATTCAAAATTTATTTTTCCAAACGAGTATTCATCTCGCTATATCGCCCCAATGAATCCACAGGCCCCTGTGTTGTATGGTTTACCTAAAATACATAAAGACAATGTTCCAGTGCGTCCCGTTGTTTCATATATAGGTTGTCCAGCATATGAGTTGGCTAAAAGATTAAATAATATTATAAAAGATAAATCATCTTTCTCACCTAAGTATAGTATTCAAAATACATCAGATTTAATTGGAAAAATAAAGAATGTTGTTTTGCCTTCTAACTCGTTTCTGCTTTCCTTGGATGTGGAGAGTTTGTTCACTAACGTTCCTTATCAAGAAAGTTTAGATATACTATCAAATATTTTAGAACGCCGCGGTCTTCATCCAGGGGAGGCAGATGAAATAATTAACTTAACACATATTTGCATGCAACAAAATTATTTTAAGTTTAATGGTGGGTTTTACGAACAAAGGGAGGGGCTAGCCATGGGTTCTCCGTTATCACCTTTGATGGCGGAGATCTTCATGGATCATTTTGAGAATAGGTTCATAGTGGGCAATAATAACATTCTTTATTATTATCGTTATGTTGATGATATTATTATATGCTGGACAGGTACTAGACAAGAGTTAGAATCATTTTTTCAGTATTTAAATAGTTTACACCCAAAAATCAAATTTAAATTAGAAATTGAGGTTAATAATTCGTTAAATTTCTTGGATTTAACTATCTCACGGGAGCATTGTCGCCATAACTTTCAAATATATAGAAAACCCACACATACTGATGTAGTTATCCCCGCAACTTCTTGTCATCCTTGGCAACATAAATTAGCTGCTTTTCACTCATATATAAATCGTTTAATGACGGTACCGTTATCAGGGCAAGCCTATAGTAGAGAGTTAAATACAATTTATAATATTGCCGTTGCAAATGGTTATGATCGGCGGATGATAGATAACATGATTAGGAGTAAAATTAACAAACAGGTGACTGGGCTTTTATATGCGGTGCCACGTGAACGCGTTATTCACAATTATCAGTCAAGTATGGCTTACGTAGGTAAAATATCAGATAAAATATCAAAACTCTTAAAAAATAACGACGTTCACGTGGCTTTTTCGTACTACTAATACCGTCCGGCGTGCCATTTGCAATGGCAAGGAAAAAACGGAGGTTGGCAGGAAGTCGGGGATATATAAGTTAACATGTAACCAATGTAATTCAGTATACGTTGGTCAAACCGGCCGTAGTTTTAATATACGTTATAAAGAACACATTTCTGCCTATAGGAATGGCCATCCAGAGCGATCTCATTTCGCGGAACATTTATTAAATACCGGACATCAGCTATCTGATGGTCATTCCTATGAGGTTTTACATACTTGTAGTAAAGGTCTACAACTGAGCGTGTTGGAAAACCTAGAAATTATCAAACACAATGTTGATGGAGCCATACTTAACAATCAACTTGATGTCTCTTCCTCGCCATTGCTGCGCATTTTCTCAAATAATAATAATTCTTAAAAATAAGTATCTTATTAATAAAACACATTATTTAATGTATATCAATTTATTTGTACACAATTTAAATTAAAAATATTTTTTCTTTCTTTTTTCTTTTTATTTTAAACTGGCAACATTCTTCAAACGTCAGTCACTCGGTGCGGAGTGGGGAGGAAGGGACAACAAATACGGTGTCGGAGGCGTTAGGAGCTCATTCGGTGCTGGTTTACGCACGATCTAACTCCTGAGGATGCTCCGGGTTGGGGCGAAACACGTGTAGAGTAGCCTAATTGGTGAAGGTGCAAGGTGTGTTGCTGTCTTGCTAAATGCAGGTTTGTGCACTGATATTTTGTGGTGTGCATGTGCATATTTTTGCGGGCGGGCGGGCGGTGCATCTTGCATACATTGTTTGCGGAAGTAAGCTACATATATTTCTTTTTTCAAAATGGTTTGGGACTTCCGCCAAGTGACGCCTGATTCAATCAAATACTTACAATCGGCAAGCATAGCTGTACAGGCACGTTTATATATTAAATTAACTACACAACATCGGGTGGCGGCACAAAATGTGTGGTTCAATCAACAGTGTAAGCGCCAAAATCTAATTCCAAATTATATCAACATCCGTTCCAACACGACCAGTCCCGCGGCCGGTTTGGCCATACGTAAAGCCCAAAAGGTCTGGTTAGATGCGGAATCTCGCCGTTGGTTTGTTATACGGGATAATTTAAAACTACATATTAAAATTTTACATACAGAATTAATTCATAGTTTACACAATATTGAATTCGATCTTTTAGACCAAAAGGCCAGAGATTTCGCATCACAGGCTGTTTATAACAAGTATATTAATCAATCCAACAAGTTACGAAGGTTAAGGGAAATTCAACTTGGTACCAGTAATGGGGGTAGTCGGGGTAGAATTAGTAACAATAATACTGGTGGTGGTCAAACATCTTTTTATCCCCGGGTAGAAAACCTAACTAACGTGCAGTTTTCCCAAAGCGAGACTTCGCTTTTGGAAAAAGGCCTCAAATATAACATAACCCCTAAAATAACCAAGTCATTGGTGGAGGGTTTAGCGGTGGACTCAGAGGTGGCGGTTATTATGAATAAGAAGGATAATTTGGTGAAGGGTTTGGTAACTAACCAATTAAAGAAAATACAACCTTCTAACCGTGGTGGGCCCGAGCTGCGAACTGTAAAGTCGTTGCAAAATAAAATCAATGATAATCATTTAGTAGTAACAAAAGCAGACAAAGGAAATAGTATAGTTATTTTAAACCAATCGGAGTATATAAATAAAGTTCAGGAAGTAATTAACAGCGGTGACTTTACTCCTTTGCGCTCGGACCCAACCACAAAGTACAACACAGAGGTCAAAGCAAATATTAATAATTCAAAATTTATTTTTCCAAACGAGTATTCATCTCGCTATATCGCCCCAATGAATCCACAGGCCCCTGTGTTGTATGGTTTACCTAAAATACATAAAGACAATGTTCCAGTGCGTCCCGTTGTTTCATATATAGGTTGTCCAGCATATGAGTTGGCTAAAAGATTAAATAATATTATAAAAGATAAATCATCTTTCTCACCTAAGTATAGTATTCAAAATACATCAGATTTAATTGGAAAAATAAAGAATGTTGTTTTGCCTTCTAACTCGTTTCTGCTTTCCTTGGATGTGGAGAGTTTGTTCACTAACGTTCCTTATCAAGAAAGTTTAGATATACTATCAAATATTTTAGAACGCCGCGGTCTTCATCCAGGGGAGGCAGATGAAATAATTAACTTAACACATATTTGCATGCAACAAAATTATTTTAAGTTTAATGGTGGGTTTTACGAACAAAGGGAGGGGCTAGCCATGGGTTCTCCGTTATCACCTTTGATGGCGGAGATCTTCATGGATCATTTTGAGAATAGGTTCATAGTGGGCAATAATAACATTCTTTATTATTATCGTTATGTTGATGATATTATTATATGCTGGACAGGTACTAGACAAGAGTTAGAATCATTTTTTCAATATTTAAATAGTTTACACCCAAAAATCAAATTTAAATTAGAAATTGAGGTTAATAATTCGTTAAATTTCTTGGATTTAACTATCTCACGGGAGCATTGTCGCCATAACTTTCAAATATATAGAAAAGCCACACATACTGATGTAGTTATCCCCGCAACTTCTTGTCATCCTTGGCAACATAAATTAGCTGCTTTTCACTCATATATAAATCGTTTAATGACGGTACCGTTATCAGGGCAAGCCTATAGTAGAGAGTTAAATACAATTTATAATATTGCCGTTGCAAATGGTTATGATCGGCGGATGATAGATAACATGATTAGGAGTAAAATTAACAAACAGGTGACTGGGCTTTTATATGCGGTGCCACGTGAACGCGTTATTCACAATTATCAGTCAAGTATGGCTTACGTAGGTAAAATATCAGATAAAATATCAAAACTCTTAAAAAATAACGACGTTCACGTGGCTTTTCGTACTACTAATACCGTCCGGCGTGCCATTTGCAATGGCAAGGAAAAAACGGAGGTTGGCAGGAAGTCGGGGATATATAAGTTAACATGTAACCAATGTAATTCAGTATACGTTGGTCAAACCGGCCGTAGTTTTAATATACGTTATAAAGAACACATTTCTGCCTATAGGAATGGCCATCCAGAGCGATCTCATTTCGCGGAACATTTATTAAATACCGGACATCAGCTATCTGATGGTCATTCCTATGAGGTTTTACATACTTGTAGTAAAGGTCTACGACTGAGCGTGTTGGAAAACCTAGAAATTATCAAACACAATGTTGATGGAGCCATACTTAACAATCAACTTGATGTCTCTTCCTCGCCATTGCTGCGCATTTTCTCAAATAATAATAATTCTTAAAAATAAGTATCTTATTAATAAAACACATTATTTAATGTATATCAATTTATTTGTACACAATTTAAATTAAAAATATTTTTTCTTTCTTTTTTCTTTTTATTTTAAACTGGCAACATTCTTCAAACGTCAGTCACTCGGTGCGGAGTGGGGAGGAAGGGACAACAAATACGGTGTCGGAGGCGTTAGGAGCTCATTCGGTGCTGGTTTACGCACGATCTAACTCCTGAGGATGCTCCGGGTTGGGGCGAAACACGTGTAGAGTAGCCTAATTGGTGAAGGTGCAAGGTGTGTTGCTGTCTTGCTAAATGCAGGTTTGTGCACTGATATTTTGTGGTGTGCATGTGCATATTTTTGCGGGCGGGCGGGCGATGCATCTTGCATACATTGTTTGCGGAAGTAAGCTACATATATTTCTTTTTTCAAAATGGTTTGGGACTTCCGCCAAGTGACGCCTGATTCAATCAAATACTTACAATCGGCAAGCATAGCTGTACAGGCACGTTTATATATTAAATTAACTACACAACATCGGGTGGCGGCACAAAATGTGTGGTTCAATCAACAGTGTAAGCGCCAAAATCTAATTCCAAATTATATCAACATCCGTTCCAACACGACCAGTCCCGCGGCCGGTTTGGCCATACGTAAAGCCCAAAAGGTCTGGTTAGATGCGGAATCTCGCCGTTGGTTTGTTATACGGGATAATTTAAAACTACATATTAAAATTTTACATACAGAATTAATTCATAGTTTACACAATATTGAATTCGATCTTTTAGACCAAAAGGCCAGAGATTTCGCATCACAGGCTGTTTATAACAAGTATATTAATCAATCCAACAAGTTACGAAGGTTAAGGGAAATTCAACTTGGTACCAGTAATGGGGGTAGTCGGGATAGAATTAGTAACAATAATACTGGTGGTGGTCAAACATCTTTTTATCCCCGGGTAGAAAACCTAACTAACGTGCAGTTTTCCCAAAGCGAGACTTCGCTTTTGGAAAAAGGCCTCAAATATAACATAACCCCTAAAATAACCAAGTCATTGGTGGAGGGTTTAGCGGTGGACTCAGAGGTGGCGGTTATTATGAATAAGAAGGATAATTTGGTGAAGGGTTTGGTAACTAACCAATTAAAGAAAATACAACCTTCTAACCGTGGTGGGCCCGAGCTGCGAACTGTAAAGTCGTTGCAAAATAAAATCAATGATAATCATTTAGTAGTAACAAAAGCAGACAAAGGAAATAGTATAGTTATTTTAAACCAATCGGAGTATATAAATAAAGTTCAGGAAGTAATTAACAGCGGTGACTTTACTCCTTTGCGCTCGGACCCAACCACAAAGTACAACACAGAGGTCAAAGCAAATATTAATAATTCAAAATTTATTTTTCCAAACGAGTATTCATCTCGCTATATCGCCCCAATGAATCCACAGGCCCCTGTGTTGTATGGTTTACCTAAAATACATAAAGACAATGTTCCAGTGCGTCCCGTTGTTTCATATATAGGTTGTCCAGCATATGAGTTGGCTAAAAGATTAAATAATATTATAAAAGATAAATCATCTTTCTCACCTAAGTATAGTATTCAAAATACATCAGATTTAATTGGAAAAATAAAGAATGTTGTTTTGCCTTCTAACTCGTTTCTGCTTTCCTTGGATGTGGAGAGTTTGTTCACTAACGTTCCTTATCAAGAAAGTTTAGATATACTATCAAATATTTTAGAACGCCGCGGTCTTCATCCAGGGGAGGCAGATGAAATAATTAACTTAACACATATTTGCATGCAACAAAATTATTTTAAGTTTAATGGTGGGTTTTACGAACAAAGGGAGGGGCTAGCCATGGGTTCTCCGTTATCACCTTTGATGGCGGAGATCTTCATGGATCATTTTGAGAATAGGTTCATAGTGGGCAATAATAACATTCTTTATTATTATCGTTATGTTGATGATATTATTATATGCTGGACAGGTACTAGACAAGAGTTAGAATCATTTTTTCAATATTTAAATAGTTTACACCCAAAAATCAAATTTAAATTAGAAATTGAGGTTAATAATTCGTTAAATTTCTTGGATTTAACTATCTCACGGGAGCATTGTCGCCATAACTTTCAAATATATAGAAAACCCACACATACTGATGTAGTTATCCCCGCAACTTCTTGTCATCCTTGGCAACATAAATTAGCTGCTTTTCACTCATATATAAATCGTTTAATGACGGTACCGTTATCAGGGCAAGCCTATAGTAGAGAGTTAAATACAATTTATAATATTGCCGTTGCAAATGGTTATGATCGGCGGATGATAGATAACATGATTAGGAGTAAAATTAACAAACAGGTGACTGGGCTTTTATATGCGGTGCCACGTGAACGCGTTATTCACAATTATCAGTCAAGTATGGCTTACGTAGGTAAAATATCAGATAAAATATCAAAACTCTTAAAAAATAACGACGTTCACGTGGCTTTTCGTACTACTAATACCGTCCGGCGTGCCATTTGCAATGGCAAGGAAAAAACGGAGGTTGGCAGGAAGTCGGGGATATATAAGTTAACATGTAACCAATGTAATTCAGTATACGTTGGTCAAACCGGCCGTAGTTTTAATATACGTTATAAAGAACACATTTCTGCCTATAGGAATGGCCATCCAGAGCGATCTCATTTCGCGGAACATTTATTAAATACCGGACATCAGCTATCTGATGGTCATTCCTATGAGGTTTTACATACTTGTAGTAAAGGTCTACGACTGAGCGTGTTGGAAAACCTAGAAATTATCAAACACAATGTTGATGGAGCCATACTTAACAATCAACTTGATGTCTCTTCCTCGCCATTGCTGCGCATTTTCTCAAATAATAATAATTCTTAAAAATAAGTATCTTATTAATAAAACACATTATTTAATGTATATCAATTTATTTGTACACAATTTAAATTAAAAATATTTTTTCTTTCTTTTTTCTTTTTATTTTAAACTGGCAACATTCTTCAAACGTCAGTCACTCGGTGCGGAGTGGGGAGGAAGGGACAACAAATACTGTGTCGGAGGCGTTAGGAGCTCATTCGGTGCTGGTTTACGCACGATCTAACTCCTGAGGATGCTCCGGGTTGGGGCGAAACACGTGTAGAGTAGCCTAATTGGTGAAGGTGCAAGGTGTGTTGCTGTCTTGCTAAATGCAGGTTTGTGCACTGATATTTTGTGGTGTGCATGTGCATATTTTTGCGGGCGGGCGGGCGGTGCATCTTGCATACATTGTTTGCGGAAGTAAGCTACATATATTTCTTTTTTCAAAATGGTTTGGGACTTTCGCCAAGTGACGCCTGATTCAATCAAATACTTACAATCGGCAAGCATAGCTGTACAGGCACGTTTATATATTAAATTAACTACACAACATCGGGTGGCGGCACAAAATGTGTGGTTCAATCAACAGTGTAAGCGCCAAAATCTAATTCCAAATTATATCAACATCCGTTCCAACACGACCAGTCCCGCGGCCGGTTTGGCCATACGTAAAGCCCAAAAGGTCTGGTTAAATGCGGAATCTCGCCGTTGGTTTGTTATACGGGATAATTTAAAACTACATATTAAAATTTTACATACAGAATTAATTCATAGTTTACACAATATTGAATTCGATCTTTTAGACCAAAAGGCCAGAGATTTCGCATCACAGGCTGTTTATAACAAGTATATTAATCAATCCAACAAGTTACGAAGGTTAAGGGAAATTCAACTTGGTACCAGTAATGGGGGTAGTCGGGATAGAATTAGTAACAATAATACTGGTGGTGGTCAAACATCTTTTTATCCCCGGGTAGAAAACCTAACTAACGTGCAGTTTTCCCAAAGCGAGACTTCGCTTTTGGAAAAAGGCCTCAAATATAACATAACCCCTAAAATAACCAAGTCATTGGTGGAGGGTTTAGCGGTGGACTCAGAGGTGGCGGTTATTATGAATAAGAAGGATAATTTGGTGAAGGGTTTGGTAACTAACCAATTAAAGAAAATACAACCTTCTAACCGTGGTGGGCCCGAGCTGCGAACTGTAAAGTCGTTGCAAAATAAAATCAATGATAATCATTTAGTAGTAACAAAAGCAGACAAAGGAAATAGTATAGTTATTTTAAACCAATCGGAGTATATAAATAAAGTTCAGGAAGTAATTAACAGCGGTGACTTTACTCCTTTGCGCTCGGACCCAACCACAAAGTACAACACAGAGGTCAAAGCAAATATTAATAATTCAAAATTTATTTTTCCAAACGA
The DNA here is from genome assembly GCA_943789525.1 of Agriphila geniculea. Taxonomy (NCBI): domain Eukaryota; kingdom Metazoa; phylum Arthropoda; class Insecta; order Lepidoptera; family Crambidae; genus Agriphila; species Agriphila geniculea. The sequence goes on from OX038891.1 coordinate 14,694,960, forward strand.
GTATTCATCTCGCTATATCGCCCCAATGAATCCACAGGCCCCTGTGTTGTATGGTTTACCTAAAATACATAAAGACAATGTTCCAGTGCGTCCCGTTGTTTCATATATAGGTTGTCCAGCATATGAGTTGGCTAAAAGATTAAATAATATTATAAAAGATAAATCATCTTTCTCACCTAAGTATAGTATTCAAAATACATCAGATTTAATTGGAAAAATAAAGAATGTTGTTTTGCCTTCTAACTCGTTTCTGCTTTCCTTGGATGTGGAGAGTTTGTTCACTAACGTTCCTTATCAAGAAAGTTTAGATATACTATCAAATATTTTAGAACGCCGCGGTCTTCATCCAGGGGAGGCAGATGAAATAATTAACTTAACACATATTTGCATGCAACAAAATTATTTTAAGTTTAATGGTGGGTTTTACGAACAAAGGGAGGGGCTAGCCATGGGTTCTCCGTTATCACCTTTGATGGCGGAGATCTTCATGGATCATTTTGAGAATAGGTTCATAGTGGGCAATAATAACATTCTTTATTATTATCGTTATGTTGATGATATTATTATATGCTGGACAGGTACTAGACAAGAGTTAGAATCATTTTTTCAATATTTAAATAGTATACACCCAAAAATCAAATTTAAATTAGAAATTGAGGTTAATAATTCGTTAAATTTCTTGGATTTAACTATCTCACGGGAGCATTGTCGCCATAACTTTCAAATATATAGAAAACCCACACATACTGATGTAGTTATCCCCGCAACTTCTTGTCATCCTTGGCAACATAAATTAGCTGCTTTTCACTCATATATAAATCGTTTAATGACGGTACCGTTATCAGGGCAAGCCTATAGTAGAGAGTTAAATACAATTTATAATATTGCCGTTGCAAATGGTTATGATCGGCGGATGATAGATAACATGATTAGGAGTAAAATTAACAAACAGGTGACTGGGCTTTTATATGCGGTGCCACGTGAACGCGTTATTCACAATTATCAGTCAAGTATGGCTTACGTAGGTAAAATATCAGATAAAATATCAAAACTCTTAAAAAATAACGACGTTCACGTGGCTTTTCGTACTACTAATACCGTCCGGCGTGCCATTTGCAATGGCAAGGAAAAAACGGAGGTTGGCAGGAAGTCGGGGATATATAAGTTAACATGTAACCAATGTAATTCAGTATACGTTGGTCAAACCGGCCGTAGTTTTAATATACGTTATAAAGAACACATTTCTGCCTATAGGAATGGCCATCCAGAGCGATCTCATTTCGCGGAACATTTATTAAATACCGGACATCAGCTATCTGATGGTCATTCCTATGAGGTTTTACATACTTGTAGTAAAGGTCTACGACTGAGCGTGTTGGAAAACCTAGAAATTATCAAACACAATGTTGATGGAGCCATACTTAACAATCAACTTGATGTCTCTTCCTCGCCATTGCTGCGCATTTTCTCAAATAATAATAATTCTTAAAAATAAGTATCTTATTAATAAAACACATTATTTAATGTATATCAATTTATTTGTACACAATTTAAATTAAAAATATTTTTTCTTTCTTTTTTCTTTTTATTTTAAACTGGCAACATTCTTCAAACGTCAGTCACTCGGTGCGGAGTGGGGAGGAAGGGACAACAAATACGGTGTCGGAGGCGTTAGGAGCTCATTCGGTGCTGGTTTACGCACGATCTAACTCCTGAGGATGCTCCGGGTTGGGGCGAAACACGTGTAGAGTAGCCTAATTGGTGAAGGTGCAAGGTGTGTTGCTGTCTTGCTAAATGCAGGTTTGTGCACTGATATTTTGTGGTGTGCATGTGCATATTTTTGCGGGCGGGCGGGCGGTGCATCTTGCATACATTGTTTGCGGAAGTAAGCTACATATATTTCTTTTTTCAAAATGGTTTGGGACTTCCGCCAAGTGACGCCTGATTCAATCAAATACGATGAAAAATATAAAAAAAAATACCGTCCCCCCTCCCCCCCTTATCTCCGAAGTTTGCAAAGAGAAAAATTAGAAATCATTCTTTGTGATAGCAGTTTATATAAAGATTACAGGAAAAATAAAACACACTTTTTTAGAAATTATCAAATTTCTAAAAAAGTTAACATTAGTTCCACTATTGGTCAAGAGATGGCGCTGACCTAAAGCTGCAATACTAATTTGATTATTCTACTCTGCAGTGTGGTTTGATGGTGCAATTATGATGGTACGGAACCCTCGGTGCGCGAGTCCGACTCGATCTTGACCGGTATATTCACTTTACCGAAAGATTCTAAAATGTATAAAAAAAAATTATATTTTGTTTATTTTTCTCGTAATTTTTATGAGTAGGTACATACCTATTTTTGATAAGTAGGTGTAACCTACTATAGGTAGGAAAGCGTGTAGTTATAGGTACTTATATTCAGAGGCGGGTCGTGACTATTTTTTCTCGATAAAATTTCCTAAAGCCGGCCATATACGCTAGGTTATGCATGATGGTTATGCCTGTAAGGTCAAAACCGTCATGCATAACCTAGCGTACATCCCAACTAGCAAACAAGTCGTATAAATTAAGGCTTATACGACTTTTAATCATATAAAAGTTTTATATCGGTTATTAACAACTCTGCTAGCGTATAGACGTAATACACCTGACAATTAAGTCGTCTAACTAAATAGTCTAATTACAACCTCGAATAAACGATTTTTCAACTAAATTATACAACAGTAATATAATGATAACTCGTAAATACGTTTCAGTCATATAAAGGTTTTTGTAAAGACTATATTGTTGAAATAGGGAGATTACTATAACATCTAAACAACTTGTTGGTCTATAAACGTTTTTGAAAAACCTTAATATACCTAATGATTATATAGTGGAATTATGGATGACTTCATTATAACATAAAGTTATTAGTCTAACTATTATATACCTTTTATTCAACAGTTGGTTTTGTTAAGGTAAAACAAAAACTTTGTCAATACATACAGTTTCGGTAAACCTGTTATATGTCTTTTATAAAACAACATATTTTATAAACGTCCTATTAAGATTTTACTAATACACAATTGTAATTAAATTTATTTTATTAAAGCAAAAATAATAGCAACCTAAAACAAATAGCAATGGCGCTCGATCGCAGTCGTTTTAAATACGTCTACTTGACTAACAGTTATATTAAAATCAAATAACAGTGTACTGATGACTTATACAACAATGGCTGACGTTAAACATATAAAACCCTTTAAAAATATTATTATAAATTGACCAAATTTCAGATATCTTTAGAGCGCTACAGCAAAAAACTAAATAACATCAAAAACAACATCAGTAAAGTGACATTCCCATAGAAATCTAGACGTCATCTCGAATTTACCAGCTGCACAAAATAGATTCAAAATTAATTTCAATAATGTACTATTTAAACCTTGTTTCGTTTCTTTGTCCTTTTTTATTAATTTGTGTTACAAAAACTACAAGGATATTTTTTTTGTGAATCGAAATAGTTATATGAATAAAATTTTAAAACATTTTTGTGCCTTTAAAGTAAAGTAAACTGTGTTTAAATGTTACATTGAACCTTTTATAAAGCATAATAGTCAGTTTTCACACCTTTATCTGATATTTTGGTCGCGTAAATGTTTTCCCTGTACTCTTTATGCAACATTTTGTCCATACTTTAACCGTTATACGACTTTTACTTAAGATTTTCTGACGCCATGTTAACCTTTATTTAACTATTACGCGACCTATAGGTCTTATAAAATGCGCCACTTTCGCCTTTTATAACCGTTCATTTTATGTTTATACGACTAACCTAATCGGATCAGAAGTTGCGTGTAAAACGTTGTCTCAACTTCTATAGGACTTATTTTGCTAGTTGGGATGGGCGATACTGCATGCCTGTACATGCAAGCAGCTCATGCAAGCCGCTCGGTTATGCCTGTGGTCAAAACCGTCATGCAAAACCATCATGCATAACCTAGTGTATATGGCCTGCTTAAGGTACCTACCTAATTCATTTTTTTTTGAGCGAATTATACCTACTTAACTAAATACCTACATTTCTGGATTTAAGGATTCCGTAACCGGCAACAGTATGGTGGCGGTGGCATAAAACACATAGTCTAATGTGGCGTTAACTGTACATCTAGCCTAGGTTTATTTGAAACGTAATTTTTTCACATTTAAGTAGGTAGGTACACATTATAAACACAAAACTTGTAAGGAATAAAGTATTTAATCCTTCAAGCACAGAAAATGAGACAATAGATTTTCCATTGTTGTGTTGTGCGGCCCGATGGGGCCGCTCGAGCGTTGAAGGATTAGAAGAAGACAACCCTAAAGTTGTTAGAAGAGCTAAGAGCTACGCGATAGAAAGAGAGGCAACCTGTAGGTGAATATAACTGTAGGCAAGGAAGCGGTGTGCGACCTAAATTGCACTTTATTGTGTCTGAGCAAGAGTCGCTATTTATTTAAATGACCATGCGGAGTGAATTTTCTGTACTTTGTACTATTATGTATTCTGTGGTGCCGGCCAAATCCTACGCTGCCGTCGAACTTTTACGATGTAGTGCGTAGCTACAAGGATTCATACGTGTAAGTGTGAGTCCAGAGCAAAGAATATACAGCGTGTATAAAGGGCACAACCAACCATATTAGCGTAATATCGTTAATATGTTGTTGTTGGTATGCCATGTACATGATTGTGGAAACAAACAACATCAAAATCAACAAATAGGTAATATTCCGACAAACAATTATTTCGATACTGATCGGAAAGATATCTAGGTACTTACAGCGGTGGAAACACCGTTAATAGGGGACTTACCAAAGTTAAATATTGTTACCTATCTCAACAAATAATTACCTAGATATTACTTAAGTAGGTAGTTACCTACTTAATTAAATAATGTGTTGTGTAGATACCTACCTATCTTGGTAAGTAGGTACGTAATGAAAACCAGCTACATATAATATATTCTTTGATTTTTTAAAAGATTTATTTATCATTTAAGTAAGTATCTACTACCTACCTACATTGTAATATAATCACTAAACAACGTGTAACAAAAAGGGAATATCAACCCGAGAGGAGGTCAATGTACTCGTGAAACTTCCAACAGAAAAAAACATTTTTGGAATGTCCCTCCCTATATAAAATGTTGGCGGCAAATTCAAATTTTCTATGGAGAGTCCAAAATTGTATTTTCGATTTGAAATCTTTTTCTGTTGGAAGTGTTCAGATTTACGAGTACATTCACTTCCTTTCGAGTTGATACCTCTTTTCTGTTACACGTTGTATAATTGGTAAACTATGATTTTATGAAATAACTAGCTTCCGCCCGCGACTTCGTCCGCGTGGATATTAGAGAAAATCCTTAGGGAACCTTCAACCAGGATCCGACCAGCCGTTTTTACGCGATTAGGCTAGTCCCCACCAAGCGCACTGCCTCGCGAGGCAAGCCGTTTGCCGCATGTGGCAGGCCTCGCACGAGGCTGCTTGCTTGGTGGGGACCCACCTAATCGCATAAAAACGGCTGGTCGGATCCTGGTTGAAGGTTCCCTAAGGATTTTCTCTAATATCCACGCGGACGAAGTCGCGGGCGGAAGCTAGTCTATAACAATTATCAGAATTGGGTCCAGAGATATAAGTATCCTGTTCCCGTTTCTTTACCCTTTCCCGTTCCCGTTCCCCTTTCCCGTTTCCGTTTACGTTCCCGTTCCCGTTTCTTTACCCTTTCCCGTTCCCGTTTCCGTTCCCGTTCCCGTGCCCGTGCCCGTGCCCGTGCCCGTTCCTGGTGGGGCTACCGCCCAAGTGCCGTCGACTTGAACTCGATATCGACGCTCGATGTCGACGCCGATGTCGACGCCGTCGAACAATCGGTACCGCCCAGCACGCGTAGCATGACCAACATCGAGATAGAATTCGACTCAGAGAACAATGGCTTGTCTACACCGAAATGTCACTTTTGTCGGGTTGAGATCGAGATACTCATGCTCGCATTTACAACTAGTAGACTCGTATTGTTCTTTGTCGTGGCCTAATGTCAAAAGTCGACAAACATGAGCTTTTCTCTTCAACTGACATTAATTTGACAGTTGAATCAGAGAAACTTGTCTACCACCGTTTGAGTAGTCGAGAAGGTCGAGAGAGAATCACAGACTAATAAGAAGATTCGAAATAGTTTTCTACGTATTTTATTTTATATGAAACTAAATTTCGCAATAAAAATAAATCTAAATTATCCGTGCTTATATCTTATTCCTTAAAAACTTAAAATTAAAATTATTTTCATACGTTGATTTCAATATTTCGTAATTTTCTCGTCATTTTACACAGATTACTAAATTAACAATTTCGTTAGTAGTCTGTGTTATCTTTTCAAAATACTCTCAATAAAAGAAAGGCAAACGAATTTATATCCATACAGCTATATTTAATTAGTTTTAAGAGTTTAGCGTTGTGAAATCTATAGAAAGGAACGGTGCTTTATGAGAACCTGTCCGTGCCTTCCTCAGACTAGTTTGTAAACAGTGGCACAGATAGTCATGTTATTTTTGTGTTTTTGTTTGTTTTGTCGTTTTTTGATGTCATAAATGTGTCAAGCAGAATACCAGTGCAGCAGGCCCCCCGCTTGCTGCTTATACTGAGCTTGGCACATTTTGGCATCACTCGACGATACGCAATTGTGTATTTACGTTTTTATTAATTTTATTTTTGATTTTTCCGTTTTTTGTTATAATTTGTGTATCGTTGTGTGGTTCCAAAAATAAATGTATTTTCTTTCTTTCTTTCTTTCTTTCTAGAAATAAAGTAATTATTTTCTACTGGCAATATTATTCTTCTCGAGCTCGAGAGAGCTTGTCTACGGAAGAGAACGCTTTCTTGAGTGCCTCTTTATCTTAGAACATATAAAAAAATGAGAATCATGTTTAAACTAAATTATTTCGGATCATTTTAGATAATTTTGACGTTTATTGGTGTTGAAATAAAAAGATTACCTTTAAATTTCACTTTTTTTATTAAAAGACATTAAAAGGTTTCGAAATTCTGAGAACGAGTCCCACCTGTCTGTCAAACTGTGCTCAGCAATCGAGAAGGTCGAGACGACAAGTCTTCGTAGACAAGAGTCCCGTGTGCTCATGCTACGCGTGCAGGAAATTTTGCGTCGATTTAGTGAGCGTCGAGAACGAGAGTGAATGGACAAGTGCCGTCGACTTGAGGTCCGTCACGGTCCGTTTTATTCAGAACATTCAAGATAAAACAAAAAACTTTGTTGACATATTTTTACAATTTTGTTTGTTTTATGGTCCATAATGGACAATTTATCCTTAGTTTATTTGATTTCACAAAGAAGTCACTTAATTTCGTGGTATTTAAAGTGTTTTATTTAATTTTCAATAATCGCGTGTGTCGGTAACGGAACGTCAAAATTGACATGACAGCCAGCCGTAAATAATAAATAACTAATCTTTAGAACAACTTAAACGAACCAAAAACCCTTATTTTCTTATTCTTACGAAATCATAAGGTTTAAAGCGTGTTGTGCATAGCCCGCAGAGCAAGCCAATAATTAAGAAGAAAAAGTAAGTATAGGTCATTGCCGCGTATCTATTTTGTACACTGAACATAGAATCACTACGTTTTACTTTTGTGTGTGAATATTTTGTTTGTTTAACTCATCAAGGCCTGGGAAAATGAGACACACTATATTTTCTATTGTTGTCTGGACACCGGTGGCCGAGCGGGCATTGATGAATTAAAATATTTGAGAAAGTAACTAAATATTGTTTTGCTCTTTATTAGGCACTAAAGACTTGGATACTCAACATTTTAGATATTTCTTAATAGTGAATTCATTCCTATGTATTTTGTAGATGCCTGCGTCATGAAAAGTGAGTCTGGTGCAGATGGAGCTCCTTGTGAGCTTTATGGAGGAGCACAGGGCCTCGGCTAAGGGCCAGTCCTTGGACACGCCTCAGGCCGCTGTTAGGCAACAATGGGAGTTGGCGGCCACACTCAATGCAGTGATGAGGCACCAAGAGAAAAGCAATCGGTCAGTTTTTGTTTTTCTTTGCTTATTTTAATAAGCCTTGTATTTGTGGTAAACTTGCATAGAGCAATGGATGAGAAACAATAACCAGGCAGCTTATCATCTAACATCAAAATCTATCACAATCGCTTTCATTTGACAAATGGATGTGACACATTGCTGCATTTCTTGGGTAAGTTTTTATTTGTGTCAAAAATAAGTATCAATGTTCTGTCAAATAAAAGCAATTGCTATAGATTTTGAAATTAGACACTAAGTGGGCAGTCTGAATTGTTTATGCTCATGACAGTTTGTGAACAGTGATATAACACGATTCAAACTTTCTGACTTCTCTCGAGAACATCACTCGAGATGCTGCGCAGAACACAAATTCAATGTAAGTGTATGTGGTGACCTGCGGCACGGCTACGTGCATAGTGGCTAACTTCGCAGAAGTTGTAAAGTTTGAATCGGAGCGTACCAACACTTTGCACCCAACACTTTTTATTACCGATTGTTTACCATGAACTTGAGGCTTTACCCTACACTGGTGTTATGTTATGTTATGGCGGTGACTTCATATTTCAATTTCAACTCACATGCTCATATATAATGCACTCTAATTTTTTTGGCAGCAATAATCAATCCCTTTTCAATAGCATGACTTTTACATACATTATGGCAGTTTAGGTGTACTGTGGTGTTTGTTTATTTAGTATACTTTCAGCAGATATTTCTTATATACTGCGTTCCTAAGGCAATGCAATATCTTTTGCCTGTTATTCAGACCATTAGATCGGGCATTTTTCTTTATGGACATATTTTAGTAGGTATGAACGTCTATACAAAAAAAATTTGGGAGTTACAAGGCGTGATAAAGTTTCGCCGCATAATGGAAACTGGTCTGTAGGCTGTTCTTAACTAATATTGAGCTGGGCCAAACTATCCTTACATATGAATCCAAACGGCGGCGGGTTGAAGTAGCGTTCCGCCCGGCTTCATTCTAAAAATTATAACTGTCCCGGTTTAGCTTATAGGTCAAGTGTGGTATCAATTTCAGATAAATCAATAACGTAGAATTCATTTCTAGTATAAAAAAATGCAATTTATGTAGCAGTTTCTGAAAAATTGCTCAATAACCAAAATATTCAACTACTTTTTTTTACTTTTAGTCACCGTCAACATTAAACTGATGCATTTATTTCCAAACAAAAAATACGTTATCAATGCCTATTTAATGCAGATTTGAAATAATACAACTTTGAAGTACCTTTACAAACCATAAATAGCGGAAAAAATATTTAAACGTCGCGCGCCGAGAGCCTAGAGTTCACTTTCGAAATAAATTACCAACTTTGACTAGCTATGTCTCTGCAATCAATGGACTGAGACTACTCGGGTTAGGCTCAAATTGTAGCAAATGCTGTTAGCTTTACAGAAGTATAGAACAAATTAACCCGCAGAGTTATGAATCTCCATATAAATTAATCATGGGTGTTACAAGTCCTGATAAAATTTGGCCACATGATGAAAACAGTTCTGTAGACTGTTCATAACTAGTGTTGAGCAGGGCCAAACTGTCCTTACAAAAGAATCCAAATGGCGGCTACTTATGACTTATCTTTTTGTCGAAGAAATTATTATTTTTAAGATAACTCAAAAATAATAAGTGCTCCACAAAAACTTAATAAAACAATTATGTTACAAATAAATTTATCTATGACTTTGCTTCTCATAAAATTTTTGATAAATCTAATAGTTCATGAGATAAACTGATTTACAATATGGCGTTTCTTTTTTATCGTTTCAAAAAGAAACGCCATATTGTAAATCATTTTATCTTATAAACTATTAGATTTATCAAAAAATTTATAAGAAGCAAAGTAATAGATAAATTTATTTGTAACATATTTGCTATAAAAAGATTTTGTAGAGCACTTATTATTTTTGAGTTATCTTAAAAATAATAATTTGTTCGACAAAAAAAAATATCATAAGAAGCCGCCATATGGATTCTTTTGTAAGGACAGTTTGGCCCTGCTCAACACTAGTTATGAACAGTCTACAGAACTGTTTTCATCATGTGGCCAAATTTTATCAGGACTTGTAACGCCCATGATTAATTTATATGGAGATTCATAACTCTTCAGGTTAATTTGTCCTATACTTTTGTAAAGCTAACAACATTTGCTACAATTTGAGCCTAACTCGAGTAGTCTATGTCCATTGACTGCAGAGACATAGCTAGTCAAAGATGGTAATTTATTTCGAAAGTGAACTCTAGGCTATTGTCGCGCGACGTAAATTTTTTTTTCCTCTAGTTATTATGTGTAAAGGTACTTAAAAATTATAGTATTTCAAATTTGCATTAAATAGGCTTTGATAACATATTTTTTGTTTGGAAATAAATGCACCAGTTTAATGTTTACAGTGATTAAAAGTAAAAATATGTATTGAATATTTTGGTTATTGAGCAATTTTTCAGAAACTGTTACATTAATTGCATTTTTTTATACTAGAAATGAATTCAACGTTATTGATTTATCTGAAATTGACACCACACTTGACCTATTAGCTAAACCGGGACAGTTATAATTTTTAGAATGAAGCCGGGCGGAACGCTACTTCAACCCGCCGCCGTTTGGATTCATATGTAAGGATAGTTTGGCCCAGCTCAATATTAGTTAAGAACAGCCTACAGATCAGTTTCCAACATGCGCCCAAACTTTATCACGCCTTGTAACTCCCAAATTTTTTTTGTATAGACGTTCATACCTACTATTTATGAAATTTTATTATTTTTCATTTTCATAGAAACTAAATGCTTGAATGTTGTAAATTGTCTAATAATAGAATATTATAAACTTACACACATTTCTCTACTGACAACCTATGACGGTCCAGTAGTGACCACAGCCTCTCCCAAAAAATTGATCTGCCGTCACTACACATGTATGTGTATATATGTGTAGTGACTGTGTAATATTATTTACCTACTTGCATTGTGACACCTATAATTATGACTCAATCTACCATTGTTAATTATACTGTCCATTTATATTTTCAGGAAGAATTCGCTGTCCCAGTACTGCCAAGCCCACCCTCGCTTGGTGCAGAAGTAGAGGTGCACTCCCATGCCCTCGACTCGCCGGCGCCACGGACGCCGCAGCGCCACTCCCGAGGCCGCCTCCCCACCTAGCATGAACCATGCTCCTCCAGTTGAAGGCAGGTTTTTTTCTCATCTTCAACGAAACATTAAGTTTAAAGCGGTACTTGGCTGTGGTCCACCTGTCTTATTCCCCATTGGTGTACCACGAGTAAATTATTGCTCGTGAAACCCCCCTAAATAACAATCTCGATATTAAATATATTTTTATTGTCCGTGGTACTCCGTCTCAATTTGATATAAAAAAAACATTTAATAAGCAAACTGTTGTTTGATAAATAAAGAAATACAAATAGATTTACAAAGAGATTGTATTTGCATTTTATTTATCTGACGATTAGGAGGACCATGGGCCATGTAGTTTTCCCATGGCACCCTTTTGTCCCTTTGGGTGTTCCATGGGCCAAAATATTTGCTCATGGTACCCCAAGGGGAACTAAACTGAGAAACCACAGGCAAGTAACAGCTTAAAGCGCTAATTTTCGTTAGTTATAGTCAGTGTCAAGTCAAGTGTCAAGTGTTCCCGCCCCTGCCAGCTAAATGGTTGTTTTTGTATATGTGAAAAAATTCTCGGCTATCTTACTAATATTATAAATGTGAAAGGTTGTGGGTTTGGATGTTTGTTCCTCAATCACGCAAAAACTACTGAACGGATTTAGATGAAATTTGGCACACAGATAGTAAACAGCCTAGATTTACCATTACCCACCACGCGGGCCCAATGCGGATCGGTGGGTGTTTAACGACTGCAAATGCAGCCGGGACTGACGGCTTAACGTGCCTTCCGAAGCACGGAGGAGCTCAAGATAATACATTTTTGGTCACCCATCCCATGACCGACCCTTGCGAAAGTCGTTTAACCTCCGCAGTCGTCGGGCCAGGCGCTACTGCGCCACCGAGCTCCTCACTCATTTAGCCGGATTTTATCTAATAAATATTTGTGCATAATTTATATTTTAGGTCCTTCATATGCAGCAAACTCACTAGCCGCTTAAAAATGGAACGGCCCGGCCGGCGCCAGCGCGGCAGGCGGCGTTCAATAATCACTGCGCGCTATCTCGACGGCGGCCCCTCAGCTCGTCGTCACGACCGCGCAGTGGTTACCGAATTCGCTTGCCGCGCCGCCCGCGGCCGGCCGGCAGCGTAGAGCCGACCACACGATGGAAGCCAGTGAGTTCAAATTAATATCTTTAATACCAAAAGGAAAACTATCACAGCTAAGTAGGTATTACAAGTTTACAGGTAATGGTCGATCAACAGAAGTAAATAGAAATGTTTCGTATTTTGATTGAAAATTACTTACATGAAATTGTTAGGTAGTTGTGTAAAATAACACTGCCTGGCCCGACACGCACTACCGGTTTTAATCTAGTAAACGGTTGTATAAAATTTATGTTTTAGAAACTCCATCTGCGGAAAACTTGCCAGCCGCTTCGAAGCGGAAGCGAGCGGACTACGCGGCGCCGGCAAGTGAGTTCAAATCAAGCTAATATCTTTATTACTCATGTGGTGTAATAACGTTTTAAGAGGGCTTATTCTGTACACTAGCGCCGCCATCGAAAAAATCATAATGCTTAAACAAAGATGTAATTGTGAATTATCTGATCTACTCCAAACGAGCGTTGTGGTACTTTTTATCATTTAAACAATATTTTTGGGCCTGTAATTTAGTTTAATGGACTTTTATTGTTAAAAGTAAAAAAAATCGCAATAAAACTCCATTATACTGAACGACAGGTTAGAAAATATTGTTCAAGTATCTCAAAGATTGCTCAGAGTGCATTACAGAGAGATAATTCAGAATTTCGTCTTAGTTTAAGCACTATGTTTTTTCCAATGGTGGCGCTAGTGTGCAGACTGCGCCTCCTTAAAATAGTATTGCTTTCGATATGAACGAGGGCACTGTAAAGCTATTAATCGACTTACAAAAGATTCCTTAAGGCCGAACCCTGAGCGAAAGTGGTGCCGCGGTGTATTCTATTTAATATTATAATTTTAATTCACAATTTAAATAATGTTTTACGTGGATTTTTCAGGGCCCACAGTCTAGTATTTTTAGACTGTCGGTATCGTTACATTCCTTAGTAGTCTCTGCTAGAAGTAGACAGCACAACTGCTAAAAGTGGCCGTTTTTGACACATTTGCTATCTTATCTACTTCTACGAATGACTACGAGGGCATGTAGTGATACCTTCTAAAAACACTAGACCATGGGCCCTAAAAACTCCACGTAAAACATTATTTAAATCTTTTTCTATTAATAAGTTATTAAATAAAAAACCTCTGAGGGCGCCACTTTCGGTTATACAACCGTCTTAAGTCAATGTTTTTAGAATTATATTGACATTTTACATACTTATATTAATTATTGTAATAAATGAACCCGAAAATGCATGGAAAATATTTAATAGTTTTTAGTGGTATTCATTATTTTAATGTAATGATGATTTTATGATTTTAATAATGTATTTTGCCTTTTTGCATGCTAAAATATTCAGCGAAACATGTTGAACTTTTTAATTTATAACATCGACATTGTATCATACCATGTTTTTAGCAAAATAACATTTATGATGATTATGTCAAACATAAAATAATGAATCTGTCAAGCAATAGTGATTATTAACTTTAAAACATAAAAGTCACGTCTATCCAACTTTAATTAACTTTTGATTATACATAGGTTTTTTTGTGATAAATTAATAATCGATTTACGAAGAGGCAGTCACTTCACTGTAATAATTTATTACTACATAATCAGTATCATCATAGCGGCCACACATCATCATCATATAAGATTGCACCACACACCCTGCGACCGACACTACCTACATCGTGTTAGTCACTTATACTACTGGCTCGTAGTCGAGGTAGCGGGTTCGAGTGCCGCTCGTCGCGAATTAATATTATGTTTCGTGTCTCGTCTGTCTGGAAAGGTCGTTTTCACTACCCTGTTTTTATTTTTCCAGATCCCACGGAAATCCCAGTTGCGCGCCCGGCGTGGGAGGCCGAGGGAGCGTGCGTGAAGAGGGCTGTGCAGCTATTGCAGCGAAGTGTAGCGGCCCAGGGAACTACGCGACAGCGAGATGAACGAGGATATCGCGACCACTATCTGACACCTTCATCGGCAGCGATAATGGTCGCGGTATTCTCACTTTCCCTACACCCTACCTACCGTATCATGACCGAGCTAGGAATGTGTCACGCAAAAAAATATTCTATGTATTTAAAAGTATGACACTATTCCCATTAAACCGTTCCGTTCCGGGCCGTGTAAGGAGCGGCGACAAATTGTGGGCGAGAATATTATGCCGGTGCTGACATTTGCGGTTGCAACCGGTATACGGGTTGCAACCGCATATTATGACCGTTATAAAGGCTTTGTAAATATATTGGCGATCGTTGCCATTTGTCTAAAACTTTATTTTCTAATAGCTGTAAATATTCCATTATTTAAACACTTAACAGCACTCCGAGAAGTACACGCAACACTGATAAGCATACGAGAATGAAACGGATTCATACGGGCATCATACGGGATGTGTCCGTATGCAACCCGTATGTAATCGATTTGATGCCAGATATGCCCGTATGCAACATCCGAAACCGATAAGAATCTGTTTAATTTACTTTTATAACGGTCATCATCGCGGTTACAACCGGCGGGCTGATTATCTAATTAGAAACCACCTAGCGACCGGTTGCAGTTTATAGATGATAGTGATCCATTGCTACTTCTTTTTGGATTAAAAAAAACATACCAAAGAAAAGTAGCAATGTATGTGGAATGAAACCGGTCGCTAAATAGTTTCTTTTTAGATAATCAGGGTGCCGGATACTCCCGGCTCGGCGACGTCATGCACAGGGCGTGTCAACACCAGCAAAATATCCTCGCCGACAATAGTCTATTTGACTGATTTAGGAAAACCATTTAAAATTTACTCCTTCCTTATTACATAATAAGCACACCACATTGGTATTTTAAGAAAAATCAATGTTAAAATCAAAATTAACCCGCCGTGACTCGCCATTGTGGTTACACACATAACGTGGTTTCCCAGGATTCTAGCTTTTACACAATACATCGTGAAATTTTAATCATTTGGTTCCCACAGTGGGGTGGTTCCACTCATGATTACAAGTAACTTTTACTATGGGGCCAACTCTGTGGGTGTGGGTGCGAAAAAAAATCAGCTGTTCCATACATTTAGGTCGAGTATGTATTGCGCTTTTGTATGGAACAGCAGATTTTTTTCGCACCCACATAGCTGTTGGCCCCATAGTAAAACTTGCTTGTAATCATGAGTGGAACCACCAACCACCCCACTGCGGGAACCAAATGATTAAAATTTAAGCGTGTTCCGATAACTAACTTTTATTTTTATTCTTTTTATTTTTTCTACCCAAAATTACCGCTTCCGCAGTTGATTAGAGTGGTAGAATTTACCTTAAGGGCCCATCGAGCGTCCACTAGCGCCGCCACTCAAGAAAAATTCATTACAACGAAATAACTATGTTTAACAAAATTGTGAATCATAAATCAAGTATTAGTTATAAATTATTTTTGTACGCGTTTTTTTCCTGGTTTAAATGTGTTTGTGTAATTAAAACCACGCCTAAAGTGGCCACTAGAGCCGTTAATCCAGATTTAAACTACGCGAAGACATTTTAACTTAGAATTTTACGCATACAAAAATAGTTTATAACTAATACTTGTTTTATGTTTCAGAATTTTATTTAACATACTTATTTCGTTGTAATGATTTTTTCTTGATTGGCGGCGCTAGTGGACGCACGATGCACTCTTAACAAGTTATCTTGCTACTGAAAAAATATTGATTGCGGAACTCGTCTTGTTCGTCAGAAAACTCCTGCCGAAATTTTCTTAGCAATCTTTTTCATAAGACTTTGCTATGAAAATTTTATTACTACTCTTCACTGTGGCTTACTCGTGCCAAGCATATTGTGTCATTTATATTGTCAATGACTTCATCCTCAGTGCAGTGATCGGTATTATCAGTGCTGTTATTGGTTTCATCGTCGTCGCCGTGTCGTAATCATAGGTATCATATCATAAAAAAAGACTGCTAAGAAAATTTTGGCAGGGGCTGATGTGAAACTTTTTTTTTCTGACGAACAACAAGATGAGTTCCGTTTTCAATATTTTTTCTGTAGCAAGATAACTTGTTAAGGTATATTCTACCACTATAATAAATTGCGGAAACGGTAAATTTTGGGTAAAAAAAAAAACTAAAAACGAGACTTTATTTAATTTTTCAATAACTACTTGAATTATTGTTTTCAGTACCTCTAGGTGGAAAGTAGGATTATTTTTTCGTTTTTGTAAAATAAACACCATAAGGGTTCCTTTTTTACCATTTTGGTACGGAACCCTAAAAAGGCTCAACTTTGATTTTTTTTAAAAATGAACTTTAATTATTGGACATGATGCATGACCGCTGTTATCATTTTTGACAAGTTCCCTATTGATTTATCGAATTAGTAGAGACATGTCCGCCTTCAAGGGTTTATAAAACACTGTGCGGCCGGTGACGGAACGGTCTAGTGGAAATAGTGTCATACTTTTCAATACAAAGAATATTTTTTTGCCTCGTTCTTAGCACGGTCATGTGGTCATGGCACGGTGCGGGTGTACTAGTGAATAACAAAGCAACCATATTAACGTATTGCACAATGCTTCTGATAACATCTGTCTTTATTATCAGTTCCACTTAACCAAATGGTACTTTCTGTCTTTGAGTAATCGAGTAACATATTTAAAATAATAAAGATTCCAACGAACTGAGAACCTCCACCTTTTTGGAGGTCAGTTAAAAATAAAAGCAATAAAGCCGCCTGTTGCATTTTTAACCGACTTTAAAAAACAAAAAAAGGAGGTTCTCAGTTTGACTTGTATGTATGTATGTTTGTCCGCGATTATCTCGCGTTTGGCTGAACCTATTTTGATGCGGTTTTCAGAAAAGTATTTGTTACACTAAGGACAACGTTTTGGTATTTTAACCAACTTCAAAAAAGGAGGTTCTCTTCTCAGTTTGACCCGTATGCACGGTTGTCCGCGGTTATCTCACGTTTGGCCAAACCGATTTTTCTATCTACCTACATAGATAATATATCTAATACAGAAGGTACTTCTGTATTACATTGTTAATTTTTTAATATTTTGTAAACTTGTATGTAGACTGAAATGCCTAAGTATTTAATAAATAATTTATTTTTATAAAACCACTGACAATACTACATACCAGTCATCAGCTGCTATGGTCTGATTATGGTGATAAATATAACGGTTTTACATAACAATAAAACCGATATTATGTGCCGAGAAGGAAAACATACAGCATTGTTTATGAAGAAGCAGTGTGTACTTAGCTTTATGTTAGTAGTCTGTGGCGCAAACCATAGACAAACTCGTACTTCCGGTTGCTGTCCGCTAGATGTCACCACTGTCACCGGCAAGGGCGGGGAGGTGCTCGCCGCCATGTTCGTAGCTCATAGTCTTCACCAGGAAGGACTTCCTGCAATGCTGTATGTTTTCCTTCTCGGCACATAATATCGGTTTTATTGTTATGTAAAACCGTTATATTGATGTGCCTCCGGAAAACATACAGCATTGTTTATGAAGACGTGTTTGCTATCTGCTGGTGAGAGTGATTAACACAACGCTATGATGATTATTTGTATATATGTATTACATACTTTGATAGTGTAAGATATAACATATTGGGTAGTAAGATTAATTTTGTTTATAGTATTCTCTATAAAAATATATCTTAATGTAATACTATTGGTGTTAACTATGAAGTTAACAAAAAGGCAAAATTAATGGACATCTATCAAATTAATCGCGATAAAGAATAATTTCAACTAATATAATTATTAAGAATAAGTTCCACTTATCACTGAGAAGATCGATCAAAATCAATCGTGGGTTGGATTACCACCCGAGTGCATAGGTACAAAAAGAATGCTCTTCCCTAGTGTGAAATATAGCATTGAAAAATAAATATTTCATGCAAAGGTCTTAATTTGCGACCAATCAATATACTTACTGCTTTATACTGTAATTATTAAAAAGTATAAGTAAGTATTTTATTTTTTCAATGCTTTGTTTTAATGTAACTGAAGTAATGTAATATTAGAAAAACTGTTGGTTTCCTAAGAAAACAAATAAATGCTTTCCAACAGTTTGGTCCTCGTACCAGCCTAAAACGGCCACAGCACAGCACATCTGCATCTTCGGAGTTGCTTAGACTCCGCTATCTATAAAGGTGATACTTACCTAATTTCCTATTATGATAGGATAGGTGATGCACATACTGTGATAAAATTATTTATTAAATTACCTGATTAATTTAGATCTTCTTTCGTACATACTATTCATCGAAATAATGCAGGTCTCCTAGAGAGAAAAAAAAAATGAGTAAGTAACTTTTAAGCAGTGTTGGTACCAGGAAATATTTACCTATGTATTGGAACACAGCATCCAAGTTGACTGTCTGTGGGAATGTGTCAGTTTTCAACTGAAAGGTAAATATAAAATTAATATTTGGTCACAATCAATACTGTTGTTAGAAACTTTAATAGAGTGATTTGTGGACTTTTCACCCAGACGCTAGCGGTAACATTATTTGTTGTTTTACAAGCGAGGTTTATAAGTGTTTCTTTGACTTAATTGGATTAAATTGGCTTAGAGCCGTACAAGGAACATGTTGTTTTATTGAATTAATAAAAAGATTTATTGATTTAATATGAGGTACACAAAAAAAACTTGTGATTGCTTTTTTTGTAAGTACTACAATAGTACTGTAGGTTAGTTTACCTTTACCTTAACACTAAATAGATTAGAAAAGTTTTACGACATTGGCAGGTTGAGCGTGTTTCAAGGCACATGTCATGTGGTCAAAGTGGCCAATCACGGGGTACAACCAAAGTTGTCTTTTTAACTCTGGTCAGGTATTTATTTGACAGTATTTGTGCCAAATTCCTCGTACCCTTACTCACCCGACGCCTCTTCTTCTGAGCTTTGTTTTATTAGACTGCCCCCTCCCCCAACTTTCAAAACGTCCAGGATGTATGCTTTCACCTGTGCATATGTCGTGTGGGTCATCCAGCAATGCAGATACCAAGTCCCCTAAATCTAAACGGTCCGAGGTGATTCAGGTTAATCTGGTGCGACTAACGGGTACGTTCTCGATACAGTTAGGTCAATGTTCAAATATTACACAATATCATGAGGAATATGCTGGTTGATGGAGCTACTTAGGGTAAGTGGTATCTCCAAGATCTGCCAAGAAGCTGAAGGCTTATAGTTATAATTGTACAAGAATTTAGTTCGCTGATAGAACTCGGCAATCTATGAAAACATGTTCTGAATAACATTGCCTTTGGTTGTATGTGCAATCTCTTATTATGCAAAAAAGTCCTCCGAAGACTTGTAGTTGCTCCGAGCTAGAGATGCCTTTTCGCTGGTAGTAGTCCTGCTGATGAGCGCTAGGTGGTATGTTATTTTCGTTTCTGTCGCCTTCATATCATGTCGGATAAAGCTAGTATTTGACGAGTCTGCCTTCAGTTTACTGAGAAATAGTTCTTTATTGTCCACATGCCTGGAATAGACGTTCTATCTACATAGAGCACCACATCTTGAATCCAAAGCATCTGTAGTGATAAAGTATAATTTTCGGAATGATATGTGGCTCCGCGTCACCCTATCATGTAATGATGTAGGTACTTAGTACCTATCTGCCAACAACAACCGATTGAGGTGTGTGTCGTGGTCGTTGCGTGTCGAGCCACCTTAAGTGCGTAGTAATGCGATTAGCGGTTTTCAGGTCTGCGTTGCGCTATGGCGAACCCAAAGTTGGAAAAGTTCAGTTTACCCGGGCGATTTAGGAGCCGTTAAAGGGTTTGATACATCTTTGTTGCAAGGTCGAGGTCTTGTAACTTGATAAGGTTAACTTGTTTATGAGTAAGCAAGGTCATTGTTTTTTCTATAGTTAGTACAATGTATAATTTAAATCTTTTAAAATCGATACTGAGGTAGTTTCCAGCCCCAAATTTTCCTCATATCTCATGGAGTCCGTAGCCTGGAAGAATAACCTGTACTGGTCTAGGTGAGTCCCCTGGCTTCCGCAGCCTGAAGTCATAAGCTATATTTGGTTCAGGAGACTCACTTGGTGCATAAATCAATAAATAAAGTGTCTTATAGCTTCCGCAGCCTCCAGACAGCAAGTCTCACGGCTTCCGCAGCCTCAAGACATAGCTTGTATTGGACCAAGTGCCTCACAGCTTCCGCAGCCTGAGACATAACTTGGTTAGGTCCTGAAGGACCAAAAAGGAAGTCGTCTAGGCAGACTAGCACTCGACAACCTTTTGCATGCAAGGTCTCCGCGACCTAGCATGTTCCTGATGAAAAGAAGTGAAATGTTGATGACCCAAGGGATGCATGTCATTTCGAGTAACTGACCTTGACAACTGACCTTGACAACTGACCTTGGCAACTGACCTTGACTTTTGACCTTCATAACTGATCTTTACAATTGACCTTGATAACTGATCTTGACAATTGACTTTGAAAAGTGTCCAACTCTGTCATTCAATACTAAGATTGGAGGAACTCAACTGAATGTGAAATTGTTCGAAACGACAAGGTTTTAATGAATTTCGTTCAGGTTCCGAAGTCAAAATTGATCGCTTATGCTTTTCTTCCGCAGAAAAGGCTTGCAGATAAACCACGGGCGTCTGTAACGCCGCGCCGGTTTAAGGTCGAAACGTTGTTAGTTCCTTATGGTGCTCGATAATTTCCAACATTATTAGCGATTGTTTTTGACTTTGAAAAATACTAAGTAACTTTTAGTAAATTCTTTTCGAAAAACAACTGAACTATCGTACTGATCACAACGCAATCTGAGCGACGATAATTTCAAAAAACAATCCACTCCACAGTAAAGTATAATCTCCAAAACGAAAATAAGGAGCAGCGGAAATTTCACGAAAGAAATCATTTCGCTGCCATCATTATATAAAACTATCTCACTAAAAAACTGACCATCTGAATTTTAAGGTTGTTGTTATTCAGTGCCGTCAGGCCTTCGTGAGCCAAATCAAGAATGCCTTGTGAGTTTGATTATTATAATTCTCTCAAACCGGATAAGTATTCATTAGAGCAGCTATGACTGTTTGATAGGTACCAAAATGCCATACTTTTATTGAGCCGACATAACGCATCCTTCAATTTTAGATTGTAGAACCCAACCGGGCTATCATATGATGCAAATTAAACAATGTTGCCTTTTATTGTAGGCGAGTAAAAGGCACTTATCTTTTTACGTCAGCAGGTCTAGAGAATTTAAAGAAATTGTAAGCAAAGTGGTGCAACCGTCGACGGTCTTTTGCTGATTGAACAGCGTTAAACGGTTTATATACAATAAACACCATTTGTTTTAAGCAAACAAAGATCGAAACTCAGTATTGGCATTATTGGCTTGCTCAGAAAACTCCGTAAGAATTCATTGGTGCATGAAAATAACACAATTATATTTGAGGGTAGACTGACCTGATTGATTACTAACGTGTCGATCCGATGATCGTCCGTTACCTGTGGATTTGCTGCTGCTGCTGCTGCTTGCTGCTGTCCCTGCTTGATGCTGCTGCTACAATCTCGTACGCTGGATCCTTCTCTGGTTTCGAGGTGCGTCAGTCGTGTGCCGATGACGCCATTTTTTTTTCACAAAAACCGTATAAAAAGGTGTTAATTAGAAATAAACTTATTTTTTAATTTTGAGCAATCATTTATACGAACAACCGAGCTCAAAACGCGTTCATTTTATACGATTGAGTAGATATAAGCAGATTTACGTCCGCTCGCGGCAAAAGTACACAACGCTATGAGCTACGAACATGGCGGCGAGCACCTCCCCGCCCTTGCCGGTGACAGTGGTGACATCTAGCGGACAGCAACCGGAAGTACGAGTTTGTCTATGGTTTGCGCCACAGACTACTAACATAAAGCTAAGTACACACTGCTTCTTCATAAACAATGCTGTATGTTTTCCGGAGGCACATCAATTGACCACTTGGAGCGTCTCACTAATGTGATTATTAGTACCATTTTCAAATTATTTATAAATAATAAAAATATGATGTACTTAGTTGTATAAATGTTTTTTATTAAAAAATAGTTATTTGTTATACAAGAGAGCAGTCATTTTTTGCTGCGAGTGCTGACTTTTAAATCACGAACTAGCGAAGTAATCTAGAATTGAATCACGAGCGTAGCGAGTGATTCTAATATAGACTACTGAGCACAGTGAGTTAAGTTATTTATAAATAATTTGAAAATGGTACTAATAATCACATTAGTGAGACGCTCCAAGTGGTCAATTTATCACCATAATCAGACCATAGCAGCTGATGACTGGTATGTAGTATTGTCAGTGGTTTTATAAAAATAAATTATTTATTAAATACTTAGGCATTTCAATCTACATACAAGTTTACAAAATATTAAAAAATTAACAATGTAATACAGAAGTACCTTCTGTATTAGATATATTATCTATGTAGGTAGATAGAAAAATCGGTTTGGCCAAACGTGAGATAACCGCGGACAACCGTGCATACGGGTCAAACTGAGAAGAGAACCTCCTTTTTTGAAGTTGGTTAAAATACCAAAACGTTGTCCTTAGTGTAACTGTTCAAACAGACGTTTCAATGTGGCAATGGAATGGCGTGTTCGGCGTGATCAACCAAATAAACACCTTTTATGTAATATCCAGAGTTTTATTCTCAATATAAAATCTTGAATTACATTATTTATATCAGATTGATAACGATGAATTAGGATTAATTATTGTTTATTGGGACGACACAAAAACACACAAATGGCTGAGAGCCGCGAGCAGGAAGTGCAGCAAGTAATTCAGAGTGACAGATGACAGCTTTTAAAACGTCATTCAAAACAATATAGCTGCGTTCATGTAGGGCTTATACAATTTCTAACACTCCTCCTTAAGCGCTACATGAAAGAAAAGAAAACTAATGTGACTTTAAACAAAAATTAAAAAGACTCTACATTTAGTTTTGAAAAACTCTACATAATTAATCAAGAGTTCCCTACTCTACCTTTAGAGCCACTCTACATAATTATACATAACATGATTCATCACAATATAATAATATTATTATTTATAAATTAGGTACACAACAAAACATTAAACATTTGCTCCACGAACTCTCACATTTAGACAATTTACAAAGTTACAATGTTTCTGCGCACATAGTGGCTTTGTCAATACATCTGCTAGCATATCAGTAGTAGGTAAATATCTTACAGTTATGTTTCCTTTTTGTACTAAGTCCTTTATGAAATGGTAACGCAAATCAATGTGCTTCGTTTTCTTATGCGAATATTCCTTTACCAGTAATAATCTTTGAGCACTTTGATTATCGTTGTATACAATTACATCAAAAGTTTTGTTAATAATTTCAGACAAGAAATTTTTCACAAAACAAATGTCCTTGCAAACGTCACTTATTGCTAAGTACTCTGCTTCCGTACTTGATAAAGCTATACTACGCTGTTTTCTAGCTTCCCAATTGATCAAACAGTTACCTATTTTTACAACAAATCCAGTGTAGGACTTTCTGTCTGATGAGTCATTAGCCCAGTCGGCATCTGCATAAGCACTGATATTAAAATTATTACCTTTTGTAAAATGGAGACCATAGTTGATCGTCCCTGCTAAATAACGAAGTACTCGCTTTGCTGCGCGCCAATGACTCATGTCGAAACATGTACTGTATTGACTAAGCTGACTACAAGCATATGAAATGTCCGGGCGTGAGCACACACTCAAATACATTAAACATCCCAACAGTTGTCTGTATTTGTATATCTCATCATCAAGACATTTCCTATCAGACTTTTGTAACTTACAATTCACAGGTAACGGTGTAAGTACTGGCTTGCAGTCACTCATATTAAATTTAGCTAGCAAACATCTTATATAATTAGACTGGTCTAACACAATTGTATTGTTATATCTAGTGACATTCATGCCTAAACAATTTTTTAATTGGCCAAGATGACGTATTTCAAAGTTTTCTTTTAGTAATGATAAAACATTTTTAATACATCCGTTATGAAATATGTAACAGTCATCGACATACAGAGCAATTATTATATAATCTTTAGAATTTTTCTTAATATATACACATGGTTCACATTTACTTTGAGTATATCCATTATGAATTAAAACATTATTAATTTTTAAGTTCCACATGCGGCTAGCCTGTTTGAGACCATATATACTTTTATTCAGCTTACATACTTTACTTTTATCTGAACAAAAACCTTCTGGCTGCTCCATATATATAATCTCATCCAGATCACTATTTAGGAAAGCTGTGGTAACATCAACGTGGTCCATCTGCAAATTCATTTCTGTTGCAATGGAAAATAAGATTCTCAAGGTGGAATGTCTGACAACGGGTGAAAAAGTGTCATTGTAGTCTATACCTTCTTGTTGACTAAACCCACGGGCAACCAATCTAGCTTTATACTTATCTAGTTTGCCTGTGGCATCGTGTTTCCTTTTGTAGACCCACTTGCACTTTACAATGTTTTCAGCTGCTGGTCGATCAACTAATGTCCAAACATTGTTCTTAATTAATGAATCATACTCACATTTCATGGCGTGAAGCCACTGCTCACACTCAGTAGACTTCGTAGCTTGCTCGTATGTATTAGGCTCATTTGATAAACTCTGCTCAATTAGCATAGCCGATAAATCATAATCATTATATTTAAGCGGAATTTTACCTCTATTACTACGTACGGGACGCGAGCCAGAAGCAACACTTTGCACGTGTTCAACCTCTCCTCCTCGAAGTGTGGCATCAGGCAGAGAAGACACAGCGTCCTTACAGACATCATCCTCATCACCGTTATTACCACCTCCTACTTGAAGTGTGGCATTAGGCAGAGAAGACACAGTGTCCTTACAGACATCATCCTCATCACCGTTATTACCATCATCTTCATCACCAGTACAGTAGAGCAGGTCCGACAAGGGAGACCACACGGGAGGTGTTAGGTCACTCTCAGATCCTGAAATAGGTGATTCCGTAGTAGATTTACGACTAATTTTATCACAGACATTATTACTAATTTTATCATTCATTTTATTTGCATTATCATTATCACAGTCAATATTTAAAATTTCATAATCAATATTTTTAAAACTATTATTATTTATAATGCATTCATGTGAGATAAAATCATTATTCCTGCTTTGTGTTTTAAAGTGAAGTCCTCCAATAAATTCATCTTCTAAAAAAGTAACATTTCGCGAATACATAATCTTTTTAGGTTTACATGGATCAAGGAGACGGTAGCCCTTTAAAGTCTCACCATAGCCAACAAAGATATACGGTTTAGCTTTAGCGTCAAGTTTACGACGTTTTACATCAGGAATGTGAGAAAATGCTACACAGCCAAATACGCGCAAATGACTGAGATCGACTGGCTGTCTAGTCCACTTACTCTCTGGAATGTCATCTGACAACGCGCTGGTAGGAGACCTATTCTTCAGATATATAGCAGTCATTACTGCTTCTCCCCAGAAACGTTCAGACAGACCCGCGTCATGTAACATGGCCCTAGCTTTCTCAAAAATCGTCCTATTAACGCGTTCCGCAACTCCATTCTGTTGTGGACAATAAGGCACCGATGTTTGATGTATTATCCCTTCCCTTTTAAGAAAATCAGTCAACATTTTATTACAGTATTCAGTACCGTTATCAGTTCTTAAAATTTTAAGCTGCAAGCCTGTTTGTTTTTCAACCATATTTTTAAAGTTAACTATATGTGAACTCACCTCGGATTTTGTCTTCATTAGATAACCGAAGGTTTTTCTAGTGCAATCATCCGTCAAAGTCAAAATATAACGGGCACCGCCCCAACTGCTGACTTGAATGGGTCCGCAGACATCGGAATGCACAAGCTGGAGTGGCACGGTAGATTGGGCTCCCACAAGCTTCGGATAAGGCTTTGTATGCATCTTTCCAGTTAAGCAGGGAATACACTTGTTTGGCGAGTTGTCATCCTGAAAAACAACACCAGAACATATACCACCACCCCTTAGACTATTCATACCTTTCTTGCCGATATGACCTAAACGTTTATGCCAGACTGTCGCAGACACCAATGCAGTATTGACACTCTCTGGCTGCTGCCTAGGATGCACCAGCATGGAATGCCCCAACACATGCGGCTTGCACTGCTGTATCTTATACAAACCGTTCACATTTGTAGCAGCTAAAATTTGGTTGCCAGTTAAAGAATTTATCTCATTATAAACATGACACCCATTTTTATCAAAAACTACTGTAAAACCATTGTCACACATTTTACTTACAGACAATAAATTTGTTGACAGATTGGGAACAACTAAAACATTTTCTAAAGTGATATTATTTTTGTCAGTAGACAAAACTAAATTGCCAATGCCAGACATTTCTAATTGACCACCATTTGCTATAGAAATTGAGTTATTTTTACAACTTTTAAAATTTCTTACTAACCTAGCATCATTGATCATGTGAGCCGAGGCTCCGCTGTCGATGATGACATCATTGTGGTGAGCAACATAAGCAGATGCATATAGGGAGTGATGTTCTTCTTTCTTCTTCTCATCCCTCTTTTTCTTAAAGCATCGCTTCGCTGTATGTCCTGGTTTACGGCAATAATCACACTTGAAAAGTTTATTTTTCTTTACATGAAAAGCTGAAGCATCATTATCATATTTTCCATTTCTTCTGTGTTCTTCTTGAAGTAATCTTGTTCTCACCAGTTCAGAAGTCAGCGAGCTTGTTAAATTTGCAGTTTCAAGACCGGAGACTAGTGTATCAAACTCCTGCGGTAAGCCACTAAGTAGAATTTCAGCCACCTCACCGTCGTCTATAACTTTTCCAATGTCAGAGAGCTGCTGGACTAATCCGGTGACATTTTCTATGTATTCAGTCATGCTGCTAAACTTACTGTAGTCAACTCGATGTAACTGTCTAAGTAGCAGAACACGGCGATATAGACCTTTGTCCTCGAATGTATGAGCTAGCATCTCCCATGCTTCTTTAGCTTTTGATGCTGATCGAACTATTTGGTACAAGTTGGGTTGTAGTGCCAGGCAAATACGCGCCAAGGCGCGGCTATCACGCACGGCGTCAGTATCAGTGCCGATCACGCAGTCCCACAAACCTTCTAAAGTGAGTAACATTTTCAACGAAAACTTCCAGTTTTGATAAGATGAGATTCCACTCAGCTTCTCCACTTGATTTGTGATGTGTATCGCTGGTTGCGTAGACATATTTTCTGATTGCGTAGGCAATGTAGGCATTTATGACAATGAATCTGGTCGACAGTGAAATTTGGTGATACATACAACGGCGATTACACGTCGATCCCTCGTTGCACGCCTTTTGATTCTCTTTTCAATAATTACTGGGTCCAAAACCTGTTCAAACAGACGTTTCAATGTGGCAATGGAATGGCGTGTTCGGCGTGATCAACCAAATAAACACCTTTTATGTAATATCCAGAGTTTTATTCTCAATATAAAATCTTGAATTACATTATTTATATCAGATTGATAACGATGAATTAGGATTAATTATTGTTTATTGGGACGACACAAAAACACACAAATGGCTGAGAGCCGCGAGCAGGAAGTGCAGCAAGTAATTCAGAGTGACAGATGACAGCTTTTAAAACGTCATTCAAAACAATATAGCTGCGTTCATGTAGGGCTTATACAATTTCTAACAGTAACAAATACTTTTCTGAAAACCGCATCAAAATTGGTTCAGCTAAACGCGAGATAATCGTGGACAAACATACATACATATGAGTCAAACTTAGAACCTTCTTTTTTGAAGTCGGTTAAAACACTAAAATCTCCTCCTAAGAATAACAAATACTTTTCTAAAAACTATATCAAAATCGATTCAGCCAAACGCGAGATAATCGCGGACAAACATACCTACATATGAGTCAAACTCAGAACTTTCTGTTTTTGAAGTCGGTTAAAACACTAAAATCTCCTAAGAATAACAAATACTGTTCTGAAAACTGTATCAAAATCGATTCAGCCAAACGCGAGATAATCGCGGACAAATATACCTACATAATACGAGTCAAACTCGGAACCTTCTTTTTTTTAAGTCGGTTAAAATACTAAAACCTTTTCCTAAGTGTAACAAATACTTTTCTGAAAACCGCATCAAAATAGGTTCAGCCAAACGCGAGATAATCGCGGACAAACATACATACATACAAGTCAAACTGAGAACCTCCTTTTTTTGTTTTTTAAAGTCGGTTAAAAATGCAACAGGCGGCTTTATTGCTTTTATTTTTAACTGACCTCCAAAAAGGTGGAGGTTCTCAGTTCGTTGGAATCTTTATTATTTTAAATATGTTACTCGATTACTCAAAGACAGAAAGTACCATTTGGTTAAGTGGAACTGATAATAAAGGCAGATGTTATCAGAAGCATTGTGCAATACGTTAATATGGTTGCTTTGTTATTCACTAGTACACCCGCACCGTGCCATGACCACATGACCGTGCTAAGAACGAGGCAAAAAAATATTCTTTGTATTGAAAAGTATGACACGTTATCTCACATTTGGCCAAACCGATTTTTCTATCTACCTACATAGATAATATATCTAATACAGAAGGTACTTCTGTATTACATTGTTAATTTTTTAATATTTTGTAAACTTGTATGTAGACTGAAATGCCTAAGTATTTAATAAATAATTTATTTTTATAAAACCACTGACAATACTACATACCAGTCATCAGCTGCTATGGTCTGATTATGGTGATAAATTGACCACTTGGAGCGTCTCACTAATGTGATTATTAGTACCATTTTCAAATTATTTATAAATAATAAAAATATGATGTACTTAGTTGTATAAATGTTTTTTATTAAAAAATAGTTATTTGTTATACAAGAGAGCAGTCATTTTTTGCTGCGAGTGCTGACTTTTAAATCACGAACTAGCGAAGTAGTCTAGAATTGAATCACGAGCGTAGCGAGTGATTCTAATATAGACTACTGAGCACAGTGAGTGATTTAAAGGCACGAGACATCAAAAAATTTGCTCTCGTGTTAAACATACAACTTTTCACCTCTACCAGCGAGAAAAGGTGTTAGAAATTAAAAAAGCACTTTGCCTCACGCTCGCAGCAAAAGTCGATTTTGCTGCGAGTTTTTGGTAAAAAGCACTTTGCCTCACGCTCGACTTTTGCTGCGAGATTTTACGCGCCAAAAGCACCCTTTTCGTGCTGGAGAGGTGAAAATACCTTTGCACGGCAAGTTTCTGATTTGTTTACATTATTGTGAGCCTTGCTTTTTAAATAGGTTTTTATTAAAATACAGTTAAATATTACATTTGTTTTTTATTAAGTTAGCTATACTTAACACATACTACATAGTAGAGTTCAAATACAAAGTAACTAACGATGGCGGGATGACAAAAACATTATACTGCTTGGTGGCGCTGCTTTATCAACCCCCTGTGCTTGCATTGCAGTATCATAATGGAATCTGACGAAAAAAGTGCGTTCTACGACATTTCGTGTGCGCACGTGGACCGATGTATAATGTGCTTCTGGTGAAATCAGCTCAGTATGGAGGATAGGAGTCATCATCCGGGGACGCTGGGGGTAGCCCGAGTCACCTGCAATTTAATTGAATTGTTGTTATTCTCTTTAATATAAACATAGTTATGAAATGCTCCTAAGAATCTATTCTATCTTCCAGTGTTGCAAATTACAAAACTTATGTAAATAAATACATAGGTAGGTAACTAGAAATTGAAAAAAACTCTCAAGTCATCGCCAAGTCAAGGCAATTCACCAACTCTGTTGAAAGCAAAATATCTTGGCAACGGCTGAACCTTTTTCATTATTAACTTAACAACCCTCTGCTTGCGTCGGGGGTATAAACCGGACAGTGCGTGTCAGGTTATGTGAAGGGTTCCATGCTCATATAAAATCCTAAAATAACTATTATTACCCGAGATGTAAAACTAAGGCAGCCATTACATGGTCATGCAAGCGTCGCGTCAGTCAAATTCCATCAGTCATGAATTACCTTTGACTGATGGAAAGAAGAAATCAACTTCATGCAACCATCAGTCACTACATTACACGGTAGGTTAATCGTCAGTCACAGCCCGTGACTGTGTTTAAACTGACAGCAAAACTTACCGTGTAATGGATGCCTAAAGGAGGTTTATAAGAAAATGTTAGCTTTATTCTGCTTACCCAAAAGCCAGAAATTCTGCCCTCCATCATGCAGTCTACGCGTGGCTGGATTGACCGGGCACATGTTCCACGTACACGTGAGAGTCATGGCTTGCACCAACAAAAGAGGCATCAGCATGCAAGATCTTGAGATTCTCATCACAAATCTGAAAAAAAAATAATAATCCAAACTTCTCATTATATCTGAAAGTAGCTTTGTATTAGGTATTTATTATTACATTATTACTTATTAGGTAATATTTATTTATATATAAAATAAAAAATTTAATCATTAGTAAAGGAAATTTGTTTTGTTCAATTTTGTTTTCTAAATTTTAATTTTGTGGTTTTCCTTGGGAGTTTATTTTTATTACATTAGAATTTAAGAAGTTTTATGGTAAATGATAAAAAAGTCTAGTACTACGTAAAAAATGTCGTATTATTACTAAGACACAAAATCCTTAATAATTTAGGGTGTCCGGCTTTTTTTACCCAAATGTCCAGCCAAACTGGCTGGTCTGTCCGGCTATAAGGTCAGACGACCTGGCAACCGTAACTGTATAGAATCAAAATTAGGTACCTCATTGCTACAGACTCGTCTGGGATCATGGAAATTGGATATATTTCCTCAAAATGGCAAGAGTGTCGAGAACGTCTGTTACATCATGCAAGCAATCGGAAGTTTATTGCTGGCTCAGGTGAAGAAAGTCATTCTTTCCACACTACTTTGGTTACTACCAGTGGCATACAAATTTAATGTAGCCAGTATCTGTAAACATATATGTTGAGATCAATCATTGGCCCCATATGCCCAGAAGAATCATTGAATATGCCACATTTTGCGACCAATTGTCCACGTATCATATACGTACGTACCTTAATTTCGGGTTTGATCCTGCGTCCTTTCATTTGTGGATAAGAGCGGTATAACATCTTCGCATAGCTTCGCATTTTGATAACCAAAACCGTCGATAAAAGAGGTGTCGGGAAGCAACAGAATAACGGGCCAGTGCGCTCTCCATCCTTCTGCGTGTGATATTCATCTTCTTCAGACGTTGTTCCTCCACAGTCATCATGAATGTCATCCAAGTCATGGTATCGCTGCCCTTCTTCTAAAACACAAAGAAAACAACAATACAGGAATAAAAACGATTAAGTGTTTTACTAAAAAAGATAAAGAGAACTTTAATTAGTCGCTAGAAAGCAGAATAATTAAAAAAGCAAGCTAAAATTGGAAGAAACAAACTTTTTTACAATCAAATCGACGACTCAGGAGGTGTCGAATTGAAATGACACTTCATATCGACGCGTCGAATTGGCCGTCGATTTGGATTTTGCTGGGCGGTACCGTTTTATCTGTCAAAAACAGCGTTTCATTCGTTCTTTTGCCGTCGACATCGATGATCAAATCGACGCGTCGACTTGGGAAATTGGGCGGTACGAAATTGCCGTCGACAGTCAAAATGAAGTCGACGGCGATATCGACGGCACTTGGGCGGTAGCCCCACTGGCCTTGCGGAACCATGGCTTTACTGGTATAGACGGCTGTAATAAAGAGTAATGTCTACCTTTTAGTTCACGACTGTTATTCCAGGAATTATGCCACTCCTTACGCATGTCGATCATGGGCAAAGACAGCAGATAATGACTGTAGTTTTTATATGGAACCATGTCTCCACAATATACAGCTTCCTTAGCTAACTGATCGCATTTTTCATTACCTTGGATTCCGATATGACTTGGTACCCAGGCAAATTCTACTACATAACCCCTATTTATACATGTATAAAGACGATTTCTCAAGTCATAAATTATGGGAAGATGAGTTCGGGTGCGAAAAGGATTTTTGTTAATGGCTTGAAGAGCACTCATAGAATCAGAAATAATTATAGTCTTTTTTAATTTCATGAGTAGGACATATACTACCGCTTTAAGAAGACCAAGGCATTCTCCTGTGAAAACTGACGATTCTGGAGGAAGTTTAATTTTCTGAACAATAGAGAATTGGGTGTGGTATACTCCAACTCCAGTACATTCGGAAGAAGATATTTTTGAAGCGTCGCTGTATATGTGGTGGTAGTCATTATATTCTAAATCTAGAATGGATCTAAACGTTAAGTTAGGACTATTGTTATCTTTTTGAATCAAATCATATCTAATATTTGGGGAGACCTGTAATGCATTATAATCAATATCAAAGAGAGGTAGGCGCATAGATCGGTGTGTGGGGGATAATAAGCTAAGATATTTTTGATAACTGACTACTAAGCAAGGAGAAGCTTTGTGTTTCCAGTATTTGGCTGTTTTTATTTTTTCATTAAGCGAGTGAAGTGAGCGGAAAAGAAGATGATCGGAGAATTGGAGCGATCGGAACAAAAATCTATCAGCAAGAAATTGTCGCCTAATGTTTAATGGGGGTTCACAGCTCTCAATTTGTAACGCATTAATGGGACTTGATTTCATAGCTCCAGTTATTATTCTAAGTGCTTTGTTCTGTACAGCATCCAATTTTTTAAGAGAGGCCGAATTAGCAGGTTCCAAAAGAAAAGTTCCATAGTCCAATACACTACGGATTAATGCATTGTATACTAATCTAAGGGATTGAGGATGTGCCCCCCACCAAACTCCGGCGAGGCATCGAAGTAAATTCAGAAGTCGCTCAGTCTTACCAACTACATAGTCACAATGATCGCGACCAGTGAGTTTCGAATCTAGAATGACGCCTAAAAATTTAATGTTAGGTTTAACGGGAATAAGTGTGTTATTGTAATGAACTTTCACGGTAGGGGGTTTTCTCGTTCTTGAAAATATAACGATACTACTTTTAGAAGCTGACAGCTCTAATCCGTTAGCATTCATCCATAAGTTTAAACCATTCAAAGCAGATGAGATATGTAACGCAGCTATCTCGATCGACTGGTTAGTAGAATAAATTACCAGATCATCGGCATATTGTAATATTTTTATATTATTATTGAAGCACCGGTCTAGATCATGTGTATAAACACTGTACAACAAGGGACTAAGTACAGACCCTTGTGGTAAGCCTCTCCTTACAGTCCTTTTAAGTTGGAGGTCATCGCAATTTAGTGTTAAATGTCGTTCTTCCAAAATATTCATAATAAAATTTATTAACATAGGTGGGACTGATAGCGATTCTAGTTTATTTTTTAAAACTGATAGGAGGACATTATCATACGCAGCATTAATATCTAGGAAAGCTGCTATTATTGATTCATTGAGTGTGAAAGCTAAGCGTATGTCAGTGGTTAAAATACTTAAACTATCGATTGTACCTTTGCCCTTTCTAAAACCATACTGAGTATTAGATAGCAAATTATTATTTTCTAAATACCATTCAAGACGGTTTTTTAATAATATTTCAGCTATTTTAATTAAAACTGACGATAAAACTATTGGTCGATAAGAACTAGCATCATTTGGAGGTTTGAGAACAGGCAACACTATTTGACATTTCCATGAGAGAGGAATGACACCTGTCATCATGATAGTGTTGATAAGATTTAGATAATAGATAAGACCTTCATTAGAAATATTAGAAAAGAAAGAATATGGAATACCGTCTGCACCTGGTGCAGTATCTTTAGTGCCATGTATTGCAGCTTTTAGTTCGTGAAGCGAAAAGGAACAGTTTAAGTCTGAGAGGTTATCAGGCAAGGTATCTGTATTATTGACTGGTGCTACCCATGGAGGAGATAGTTTGTCCATGAAATTATTGGCTACAGTAGGAGGAATGTATCTTATGGAGGTTGGATTAGAAGCGGATTTAAATCTTTTAATACTGCGCCAAACCAGTGTAGGGGGGGTGTCAGGTGAAATAGAACTACAAAATTTCCTCCAACCCTCAAACTTTTTCTGTTTGAATAACTTTTTAGTCTCTGCAATGATTTCCATCAAGGCATCGTAGTTGGCCTCAGACATATCACTATTATATGTCTCTTCTGCCACTGTTCTTTTACTGATGGCAACAGTACAATCATTGTCCCACCAAGGTGGTGACGGTATTTTGGTACTTGAATTAGATTTGACAGGGAATACTTCTCCTGCTGCTTCATTTAAAATATTAGCCAGAGTCTCTGCACATTCATTTACAGTCTCAGGTGTCACAGCAGGGAGGGAAGTCAGCTTGGTTTCAACACAAGTTTTATATTTAATCCAGTCTTTAGAACATTTGTCAGGAAGTCTATATTTTCTTGTAGACATTTTTTTTTGGTTTGTTTGTTTTTTGAAGGGAAGTGTAATAACTATAGGAAAGTGATCACTCCCAAGTGTAGATGAGTGTGTATACCAAGATACCTGAGAAGCCAAATTTGGAGTACATATTGACAAATCAACAGCACTTAATTTTCGTCCAGGGGCTGTGAGGCGAGTAGGAGAACCTGTGTTCAAAATACATAAGTTATGTAAATTAGTGATATCTAATAGTCTTTCTCCATAGTTATCAGAGACAGTACTTCCCCAAGCTTGGTGGTGGCAGTTGAAATCTCCTAGTACTAAAAAGGGTCTAGGGAGAGTGGTAAACAGTTTATTTATTTCATTCATAAGCGTAGATGATTTTGAAGGAATATAGATAGATACTAAGTTAAAGCCATATACATGTATAGCTATAATTGATATTAGTGGGTTATAAGATGGTAAAGAGATGATGTCATATTTGACATTATTTTTGATAAGAATGGCTACTCCGCCATACCCATCATTTCTATCTTTTCTTATGGTGTTGTAACCAGATATTTTAAAGTTCCTATGTGGCTTGAGCCATGTTTCTGACAAAACAAGAACAGACGGTTCATATTCATTCAACAGATAAATTATTTCATGTCTTTTATGTGGAGCACTATGGCAATTCCACTGAATTATTTTGTCTCTCTGTCTGTCCATTTTGAGAGAATTGAATGTTATTAAGTAAAGGTTGAGCAGCGTTGGACGGTGGGAGAAGGTTGAATTGGGAAAACAGATTAAATAGAGCTGTGACAAAATCATTAGGTAATTGAGTATCAGCAGGTAAGGTTGAGTCTATATTGTTGCTGAACCCACAGCCATTATTAGGAGTGGGGATTGCATATTCTTGCAAGAGAGCTTGGTGAGCTACGTTGTCATATCCCTTAGAGGGGATAGGCTGAGGACGAGATTTTGTAAATGTAGTTTTCTTGTATGATACTGAGGGATTTACTGTAGGTGAAAAGTTATTATAAGGGGTTTCATTCATAGATGATTTCATGGAAGGGTTAGCTACAACTTCGGCAAAAGATTTTGAAATAGGTGGGTGCAATTTTAAAGCTTCCATGTAAGATACACAATTCTGTGCCATATATAGTTTTATTTGAGTTTGTCTCACAAACTCAGGACACGTTTTGTTACTTGCAAAATGACTACCACCACATGAACAGCAGGATGCCTCTTCCTCAGAGATGTTACAAGACTCACCTATATGGTCCTGAGCGCATTTGAAGCAACGTGGTTTTGATCGACATTGTGTCTTGGTATGCCCAAAGCGGCAGCAGTTAAAACACTGTATAGTGGGGTATATGTACAAATCTACAGTAAGTGAATTGTAACACATAAAAATGCGTTTCGGCAAAACTTGTCCGTCAAAGGTGAGCACTATAGTTTGAGATGGTTTCCAAGTTGAAGTATCATCAACATAAGTTTTGAAATTCAATCTCCTAACCTTGATAATTTCACCACATCCTATTGGAACAGATATATTATCTTTAACTTCCTCAGGAGACCACTCCGCAGGGACTCCTCGGACTAAACCCATTCGTGTAATATTAAAGGTAGGTATGAATGCCTTTAAGTTATTTTTTGTTAGACTATCATGACTAATGAAGGTATTGGCATCTTGATATTTTGAAAATGATACAGACATTTTATTACGGCCTATTTTTTTGACACTTCCGTTTATTATGTTATTAAACAAGTTCTTTTTCAAGAATTTACCAAAAGCCATAGGGTGCATAGTAGTTGCATCGTTAGGAGAATCCTGCTGTCTTTGGACATGTACTACGTAAGGAGCAGCATCAGTTTTTTCATATGAGGTCCTACCTATGGGTGAGAGAGGCGCAGGAGGTGTGGAAATGGGCACAGGCGAATCTTGCACGTGGATATTTTTAATCGGAGCTGGAGAAGCAATTTTGCGATTTGGTTCAGGCTGATCCGTGGTCGATTCATTACAATTACAATCAGAAGGTTTTGGTGGGTCGGCTGTGTGATGTCGGCGTCTTTTTTTATTGCAATGTTTGCAAATATGTAATCGACTACGTTTCAGAGATCGACTTGTGACCGATCCGTCTGTTTCCATGCCAGATTCATTGTTTGAGCCAATTGTAACAAAATTAGAAGCCGGGGGGACAAAACCCCCCGGCTCAGGGGGATCTTTCATGCAAAGAAATTAGCTAAATTTTGACTTACCAAAGCTGCTGGGGCACAAATAAATAATAAATACACTTTAAATACAAGATAAGAAAGAACAAACCAATCAACTGATCACTATAAAAGAAAGAAAATTGATAAAAATTAAAAGAGCTCAGAAAACACGTCCGTGAAGTTTAACGTTTCCCGCGCTTTTTTCGAACCTATTTTACTCTTTCTTTCTTTGGCCTTGTCTTGTCTGTCTGTCATGTCATCATTCTACTTTTCGCCGAAATTTACTTTTTGTGAATTATCTTAGCGTGAGTGAGAAAATGCAAGCGGAAGATATATGCCGCTGTTGCCTATCAGCAGGCTTTCACAAAGATTTAAATGCCACATACACTTACTTCGACAAAAAGGAAATTTACTCCGTCATGCTGCGTGATTGTTTCTGTATATCGGTAAGTTGTTTTCTAATTAACTGTTTACTTTATTCTTCCTTTTTAGCTCTCTACTTATTTTAAATGTTATATCAACACTATTATAGAATCCTGTCATAACTGTACAGCTCCAACCAACTTATGTGGTATCTAGTTTATTTAGATGAATATACTGGCATACCAACTGAACACACTCGTAAAACTTTAAGCAAGGTTTAAACTAGCAATAAAAATATAAATTGCAGGAGTTGACTTCAGCAAAGTGTTACCTCTGGGCTGCGTTCGTAAAGTAGTGATGGGCCGAGACCGCTATTTTTGGTATTCGAGTATTTTGGTATTCGTCAAAATAAAATTTGAATCAGTATTCGAGTCCAGGTACTCGCATTGGGTATTCGAGTACGAAGACTAGTATTCAAATACTCAATTAGACTCGAATACTGTTTTGACACTTGTGAAACGTGAATTTGCATTGTAGTTCAAAAAGTAAGTATTAAAAAACAATTAATTTTAGTGCTAAAACTGATTGTCGACCCACTTTGGTATTCGCATAATTTTAATACTCGAATTCTCTATTCGAGTACTTAGTATCCGAATACTGTATTTTCGGTACTCGAGTATGCGAATACCAAGAAGGTATTCGAGTCGGCCTTGTCTCGGCCCATCACTTTCGTAAAGTTCGCTCGATGATATGCACGTGTTCTAAAACCACCGAGGCGATCTTTTTGATGCAGATAAAATCTTACCAAAGAAATGTAGCAATGTATTACAACCATCTGTCAAATGAAGTCGACGGCGAAGTCGACGACACTTGGGCGGTATGGCCCCTGTGGGGCTACCGCCCAAGTGCCGTCGATATCGCCGTCGACTTCATTTTGACTGTCGACGGCAATTTCGTACCGCCCAATTTCCCAAGTCGACGCGTCGATTTGATCATCGATGTCGACGGCAAAAGAACGAATGACACGCTGTTTTTGACAGATAAAACGGTACCGCCCAGCAAAATCCAAATCGACGGCCAATTCGACGCGTCGATATGAAGTGTCATTTCAATTCGACACCTCCTGAGTCGTCGATTTGATTGTAGAAAAGTTTGTTTCTTCCAATTTTAGCTTGCTTTTTTAATTATTCTGCTTTCTAGCGACTAATTAAAGTTCTCTTTATCCTTTTTAGTAAAACACTTAATCGTTTTTATTCCTGTATTGTTGTATTCTTTGTGTTTTAGAAGAAGGGCAGCGATACCATGACTTGGATGACATTCATGATGACTGTGGAGGAACAACGTCTGAAGAAGATGAATATCATACGCAGAAGGATGGAGAGCGCACTGGCCCGTTATTCTGTTGCTTCCCGACACCTCTTTTATCGACGGTTTCGCTTATCAAAATGCGAAGCTATGCGAAGATGTTATACCGCTCTTATCCACAAATGAAAGGACGCAGGATCAAACCCGAAATTAAGGTACGTACGTATATGATACGTGGACAATTGGTCGCAAAATGTGGCATATTCAATGATTCTTCTGGGCATATGGGGCCAATGATTGATCTCAACATATATGTTTACAGATACTGGCTACATTAAATTTGTATGCCACTGGTAGTAACCAAAGTAGTGTGGAAAGAATGACTTTCTTCACCTGAGCCAGCAATAAACTTCCGATTGCTTGCATGATGTAACAGACGTTCTCGACACTCTTGCCATTTTGAGGAAATATATCCAATTTCCATGATCCCAGACGAGTCTGTAGCAATGAGGTACCTAATTTTGATTCTATACAGTTACGGTTGCCAGGTCGTCTGACCTTATAGCCGGACAGACCAGCCAGTTTGGCCGGACATTTGGGTAAAAAAGCCGGACACCCTAAATTATTAAGGATTTTGTGTCTTAGTAATAATACGACATTTTTTACGTAGTACTAGACTTTACCATAAAACTTCATAAATTCTAATGTAATAAAAATAAACTCCCAAGGAAAACCACAAAATTAAAATTTAGAAAACAAAATTGAACAAAACAAATTTCCTTTACTAATGATTAATTTTTTTATTTTATATATAAATAAATATTACCTAATAAGTAATAATGTAATAATAAATACCTAATACAAAGCTACTTTCAGATATAATGAGAAGTTTGGTTTTTTTTTTTTCAGATTTGTGATGAGAATCTCAAGATCTTGCATGCTGATGCCTCTTTTGTTGGTGCAAGCCATGACTCTCACGTGTACGTGGAACATGTGCCCGGTCAATCCAGCCACGCGTAGACTGCATGATGGAGGGCAGAATTTCTGGCTTTTGGGTAAGCAGAATAAAGCTAACATTTTCTTATAAACCTCCTTTAGGCATCCATTACACGGTAAGTTTTGCTGTCAGTTTAAACACAGTCACGGGCTGTGACTGACGATTAACCTACCGTGTAATGTAGTGACTGATGGTTGCATGAAGTTGATTTCTTCTTTCCATCAGTCAAAGGTAATTCATGACTGATGGAATTTGACTGACGCGACGCTTGCATGACCATGTAATGGCTGCCTTAGTTTTACATCTCGGGTAATAATAGTTATTTTAGGATTTTATATGAGCATGGAACCCTTCACATAACCTGCCACGCACTGTCCGGTTTATACCCCCGACGCAAGCAGAGGGTTGTTAAGTTAATAATGAAAAAGGTTCAGCCGTTGCCAAGATATTTTGCTTTCAACAGAGTTGGTGAATTGCCTTGACTTGGCGATGACTTGAGAGTTTTTTTCAATTTCTAGTTACCTACCTAAAGTCACATTACTCATCTCCCAGCAAAAATGTAAACAAAGGTGTTGCCAGAACAAAACAACTCAAGAGGAAATAGTATATTGCTAAGTCAAGAAATAAACACACCTACATGTTTTTTCATCACGAACCTAATAAAAATAGATTAGATAAATATTCTGAATCATGAGTTTTGCGGCAAAAACAGTAATATAATTTAATATTTCATAATAACAGTTTTATAGTAGAAAAGATATTCATGATGCTGTGCACACATCAACTGCAAACCGTGTACATCAACCTTTGGTTCATTTTATAAAATTTATTAAAAAATAGTAATAATAGTAGCTGTAGTAGTAACATATTTTGTCTTTTGGTTTGGGGGGGCGGGGGACGACGACAACGACGACAGGCGAAAATGCTAAGACATTCTGCCAGTTCTCGAGCAATCCCCACTCCTAATAATGGCTGTGGGTTCAGCAACAATATAGACTCAACCTTACCTGCTGATACTCAATTACCTAATGATTTTGTCACAGCTCTATTTAATCTGTTTTCCCAATTCAACCTTCTCCCACCGTCCAACGCTGCTCAACCTTTACTTAATAACATTCAATTCTCTCAAAATGGACAGACAGAGAGACAAAATAATTCAGTGGAATTGCCATAGTGCTCCACATAAAAGACATGAAATAATTTATCTGTTGAATGAATATGAACCGTCTGTTCTTGTTTTGTCAGAAACATGGCTCAAGCCACATAGGAACTTTAAAATATCTGGTTACAACACCATAAGAAAAGATAGAAATGATGGGTATGGCGGAGTAGCCATTCTTATCAAAAATAATGTCAAATATGACATCATCTCTTTACCATCTTATAACCCACTAATATCAATTATAGCTATACATGTATATGGCTTTAACTTAGTATCTATCTATATTCCTTCAAAATCATCTACGCTTATGAATGAAATAAATAAACTGTTTACCACTCTCCCTAGACCCTTTTTAGTACTAGGAGATTTCAACTGCCACCACCAAGCTTGGGGAAGTACTGTCTCTGATAACTATGGAGAAAGACTATTAGATATCACTAATTTACATAACTTATGTATTTTGAACACAGGTTCTCCTACTCGCCTCACAGCCCCTGGACGAAAATTAAGTGCTGTTGATTTGTCAATATGTACTCCAAATTTGGCTTCTCAGGTATCTTGGTATACACACTCATCTACACTTGGGAGTGATCACTTTCCTATAGTTATTACACTTCCCTTCAAAAAACAAACAAACCAAAAAAAAATGTCTACAAGAAAATATAGACTTCCTGACAAATGTTCTAAAGACTGGATTAAATATAAAACTTGTGTTGAAACCAAGCTGACTTCCCTCCCTGCTGTGACACCTGAGACTGTAAATGAATGTGCAGAGACTCTGGCTAATATTTTAAATGAAGCAGCAGGAGAAGTATTCCCTGTCAAATCTAATTCAAGTACCAAAATACCGTCACCACCTTGGTGGGACAATGATTGTACTGTTGCCATCAGTAAAAGAACAGTGGCAGAAGAGACATATAATAGTGATATGTCTGAGGCCAACTACGATGCCTTGATGGAAATCATTGCAGAGACTAAAAAGTTATTCAAACAGAAAAAGTTTGAGGGTTGGAGGAAATTTTGTAGTTCTATTTCACCTGACACCCCCCCTACACTGGTTTGGCGCAGTATTAAAAGATTTAAATCCGCTTCTAATCCAACCTCCATAAGATACATTCCTCCTACTGTAGCCAATAATTTCATGGACAAACTATCTCCTCCATGGGTAGCACCAGTCAATAATACAGATACCTTGCCTGATAACCTCTCAGACTTAAACTGTTCCTTTTCGCTTCACGAACTAAAAGCTGCAATACATGGCACTAAAGATACTGCACCAGGTGCAGACGGTATTCCATATTCTTTCTTTTCTAATATTTCTAATGAAGGTCTTATCTATTATCTAAATCTTATCAACACTATCATGATGACAGGTGTCATTCCTCTCTCATGGAAATGTCAAATAGTGTTGCCTGTTCTCAAACCTCCAAATGATGCTAGTTCTTATCGACCAATAGTTTTATCGTCAGTTTTAATTAAAATAGCTGAAATATTATTAAAAAACCGTCTTGAATGGTATTTAGAAAATAATAATTTGCTATCTAATACTCAGTATGGTTTTAGAAAGGGCAAAGGTACAATCGATAGTTTAAGTATTTTAACCACTGACATACGCTTAGCTTTCACACTCAATGAATCAATAATAGCAGCTTTCCTAGATATTAATGCTGCGTATGATAATGTCCTCCTATCAGTTTTAAAAAATAAACTAGAATCGCTATCAGTCCCACCTATGTTAATAAATTTTATTATGAATATTTTGGAAGAACGACATTTAACACTAAATTGCGATGACCTCCAACTTAAAAGGACTGTAAGGAGAGGCTTACCACAAGGGTCTGTACTTAGTCCCTTGTTGTACAGTGTTTATACACATGATCTAGACCGGTGCTTCAATAATAATATAAAAATATTACAATATGCCGATGATCTGGTAATTTATTCTACTAACCAGTCGATCGAGATAGCTGCGTTACATATCTCATCTGCTTTGAATGGTTTAAACTTATGGATGAATGCTAACGGATTAGAGCTGTCAGCTTCTAAAAGTAGTGTCGTTATATTTTCAAGAACGAGAAAACCCCCTACCGTGAAAGTTCATTACAATAACACACTTATTCCCGTTAAACCTAACATTAAATTTTTAGGCGTCATTCTAGATTCGAAACTCACTGGTCGCGATCATTGTGACTATGTAGTTGGTAAGACTGAGCGACTTCTGAATTTACTTCGATGCCTCGCCGGAGTTTGGTGGGGGGCACATCCTCAATCCCTTAGATTAGTATACAATGCATTAATCCGTAGTGTATTGGACTATGGAACTTTTCTTTTGGAACCTGCTAATTCGGCCTCTCTTAAAAAATTGGATGCTGTACAGAACAAAGCACTTAGAATAATAACTGGAGCTATGAAATCAAGTCCCATTAATGCGTTACAAATTGAGAGCTGTGAACCCCCATTAAACATTAGGCGACAATTTCTTGCTGATAGATTTTTGTTCCGATCGCTCCAATTCTCCGATCATCTTCTTTTCCGCTCACTTCACTCGCTTAATGAAAAAATAAAAACAGCCAAATACTGGAAACACAAAGCTTCTCCTTGCTTAGTAGTCAGTTATCAAAAATATCTTAGCTTATTATCCCCCACACACCGATCTATGCGCCTACCTCTCTTTGATATTGATTATAATGCATTACAGGTCTCCCCAAATATTAGATATGATTTGATTCAAAAAGATAACAATAGTCCTAACTTAACGTTTAGATCCATTCTAGATTTAGAATATAATGACTACCACCACATATACAGCGACGCTTCAAAAATATCTTCTTCCGAATGTACTGGAGTTGGAGTATACCACACCCAATTCTCTATTGTTCAGAAAATTAAACTTCCTCCAGAATCGTCAGTTTTCACAGGAGAATGCCTTGGTCTTCTTAAAGCGGTAGTATATGTCCTACTCATGAAATTAAAAAAGACTATAATTATTTCTGATTCTATGAGTGCTCTTCAAGCCATTAACAAAAATCCTTTTCGCACCCGAACTCATCTTCCCATAATTTATGACTTGAGAAATCGTCTTTATACATGTATAAATAGGGGTTATGTAGTAGAATTTGCCTGGGTACCAAGTCATATCGGAATCCAAGGTAATGAAAAATGCGATCAGTTAGCTAAGGAAGCTGTATATTGTGGAGACATGGTTCCATATAAAAACTACAGTCATTATCTGCTGTCTTTGCCCATGATCGACATGCGTAAGGAGTGGCATAATTCCTGGAATAACAGTCGTGAACTAAAAGGTAGACATTACTCTTTATTACAGCCGTCTATACCAGTAAAGCCATGGTTCCGCAAGGCCAGTGGGGCTACCGCCCAAGTGCCGTCGATATCGCCGTCGACTTCATTTTGACTGTCGACGGCAATTTCGTACCGCCCAATTTCCCAAGTCGACGCG
Source organism: Agriphila geniculea (assembly GCA_943789525.1). Taxonomy (NCBI): domain Eukaryota; kingdom Metazoa; phylum Arthropoda; class Insecta; order Lepidoptera; family Crambidae; genus Agriphila; species Agriphila geniculea. The sequence continues at coordinate 14,739,175 of OX038891.1, forward strand.
TCGATTTGATCATCGATGTCGACGGCAAAAGAACGAATGAAACGCTGTTTTTGACAGATAAAACGGTACCGCCCAGCAAAATCCAAATCGACGGCCAATTCGACGCGTCGATATGAAGTGTCATTTCAATTCGACACCTCCTGAGTCGTCGATTTGATTGTAAAAAAGTTTGTTTCTTCCAATTTTAGCTTGCTTTTTTAATTATTCTGCTTTCTAGCGACTAATTAAAGTTCTCTTTATCTTTTTTAGTAAAACACTTAATCGTTTTTATTCCTGTATTGTTGTTTTCTTTGTGTTTTAGAAGAAGGGCAGCGATACCATGACTTGGATGACATTCATGATGACTGTGGAGGAACAACGTCTGAAGAAGATGAATATCACACGCAGAAGGATGGAGAGCGCACTGGCCCGTTATTCTGTTGCTTCCCGACACCTCTTTTATCGACGGTTTTGGTTATCAAAATGCGAAGCTATGCGAAGATGTTATACCGCTCTTATCCACAAATGAAAGGACGCAGGATCAAACCCGAAATTAAGGTACGTACGTATATGATACGTGGACAATTGGTCGCAAAATGTGGCATATTCAATGATTCTTCTGGGCATATGGGGCCAATGATTGATCTCAACATATATGTTTACAGATACTGGCTACATTAAATTTGTATGCCACTGGTAGTAACCAAAGTAGTGTGGAAAGAATGACTTTCTTCACCTGAGCCAGCAATAAACTTCCGATTGCTTGCATGATGTAACAGACGTTCTCGACACTCTTGCCATTTTGAGGAAATATATCCAATTTCCATGATCCCAGACGAGTCTGTAGCAATGAGGTACCTAATTTTGATTCTATACAGTTACGGTTGCCAGGTCGTCTGACCTTATAGCCGGACAGACCAGCCAGTTTGGCTGGACATTTGGGTAAAAAAAGCCGGACACCCTAAATTATTAAGGATTTTGTGTCTTAGTAATAATACGACATTTTTTACGTAGTACTAGACTTTTTTATCATTTACCATAAAACTTCTTAAATTCTAATGTAATAAAAATAAACTCCCAAGGAAAACCACAAAATTAAAATTTAGAAAACAAAATTGAACAAAACAAATTTCCTTTACTAATGATTAAATTTTTTATTTTATATATAAATAAATATTACCTAATAAGTAATAATGTAATAATAAATACCTAATACAAAGCTACTTTCAGATATAATGAGAAGTTTGGATTATTTTTTTTTTTCAGATTTGTGATGAGAATCTCAAGATCTTGCATGCTGATGCCTCTTTTGTTGGTGCAAGCCATGACTCTCACGTGTACGTGGAACATGTGCCCGGTCAATCCAGCCACGCGTAGACTGCATGATGGAGGGCAGAATTTCTGGCTTTTGGGTAAGCAGAATAAAGCTAACATTTTCTTATAAACCTCCTTTAGGCATCCATTACACGGTAAGTTTTGCTGTCAGTTTAAACACAGTCACGGGCTGTGACTGACGATTAACCTACCGTGTAATGTAGTGACTGATGGTTGCATGAAGTTGATTTCTTCTTTCCATCAGTCAAAGGTAATTCATGACTGATGGAATTTGACTGACGCGACGCTTGCATGACCATGTAATGGCTGCCTTAGTTTTACATCTCGGGTAATAATAGTTATTTTAGGATTTTATATGAGCATGGAACCCTTCACATAACCTGACACGCACTGTCCGGTTTATACCCCCGACGCAAGCAGAGGGTTGTTAAGTTAATAATGAAAAAGGTTCAGCCGTTGCCAAGATATTTTGCTTTCAACAGAGTTGGTGAATTGCCTTGACTTGGCGATGACTTGAGAGTTTTTTTCAATTTCTAGTTACCTACCTATGTATTTATTTACATAAGTTTTGTAATTTGCAACACTGGAAGATAGAATAGATTCTTAGGAGCATTTCATAACTATGTTTATATTAAAGAGAATAACAACAATTCAATTAAATTGCAGGTGACTCGGGCTACCCCCAGCGTCCCCGGATGATGACTCCTATCCTCCATACTGAGCTGATTTCACCAGAAGCACATTATACATCGGTCCACGTGCGCACACGAAATGTCGTAGAACGCACTTTTTTCGTCAGATTCCATTATGATACTGCAATGCAAGCACAGGGGGTTGATAAAGCAGCGCCACCAAGCAGTATAATGTTTTTGTCATCCCGCCATCGTTAGTTACTTTGTATTTGAACTCTACTATGTAGTATGTGTTAAGTATAGCTAACTTAATAAAAAACAAATGTAATATTTAACTGTATTTTAATAAAAACCTATTTAAAAAGCAAGGCTCACAATAATGTAAACAAATCAGAAACTTGCCGTGCAAAGGTATTTTCACCTCTCCAGCACGAAAAGGGTGCTTTTGGCGCGTAAAATCTCGCAGCAAAAGTCGAGCGTGAGGCAAAGTGCTTTTTACCAAAAACTCGCAGCAAAATCGACTTTTGCTGCGAGCGTGAGGCAAAGTGCTTTTTTAATTTCTAACACCTTTTCTCGCTGGTAGAGGTGAAAAGTTGTATGTTTAACACGAGAGCAAATTTTTTGATGTCTCGTGCCTTTAAATCACTCACTGTGCTCAGTAGTCTATATTAGAATCACTCGCTACGCTCGTGATTCAATTCTAGACTACTTCGCTAGTTCGTGATTTAAAAGTCAGCACTCGCAGCAAAAAATGACTGCTCTCTTGTATAACAAATAACTATTTTTTAATAAAAAACATTTATACAACTAAGTACATCATATTTTTATTATTTATAAATAATTTGAAAATGGTACTAATAATCACATTAGTGAGACGCTCCAAGTGGTCAATTTATCACCATAATCAGACCATAGCAGCTGATGACTGGTATGTAGTATTGTCAGTGGTTTTATAAAAATAAATTATTTATTAAATACTTAGGCATTTCAGTCTACATACAAGTTTACAAAATATTAAAAAATTAACAATGTAATACAGAAGTACCTTCTGTATTAGATATATTATCTATGTAGGTAGATAGAAAAATCGGTTTGGCCAAATGTGAGATAACGTGTCATACTTTTCAATACAAAGAATATTTTTTTGCCTCGTTCTTAGCACGGTCATGTGGTCATGGCACGGTGCGGGTGTACTAGTGAATAACAAAGCAACCATATTAACGTATTGCACAATGCTTCTGATAACATCTGCCTTTATTATCAGTTCCACTTAACCAAATGGTACTTTCTGTCTTTGAGTAATCGAGTAACATATTTAAAATAATAAAGATTCCAACGAACTGAGAACCTCCACCTTTTTGGAGGTCAGTTAAAAATAAAAGCAATAAAGCCGCCTGTTGCATTTTTAACCGACTTTAAAAAACAAAAAAAGGAGGTTCTCAGTTTGACTTGTATGTATGTATGTTTGTCCGCGATTATCTCGCGTTTGGCTGAACCTATTTTGATGCGGTTTTCAGAAAAGTATTTGTTACACTTAGGAAAAGGTTTTAGTATTTTAACCGACTTAAAAAAAAGAAGGTTCCGAGTTTGACTCGTATTATGTAGGTATATTTGTCCGCGATTATCTCGCGTTTGGCTGAATCGATTTTGATACAGTTTTCAGAACAGTATTTGTTATTCTTAGGAGATTTTAGTGTTTTAACCGACTTCAAAAACAGAAAGTTCTGAGTTTGACTCATATGTAGGTATGTTTGTCCGCGATTATCTCGCGTTTGGCTGAATCGATTTTGATATAGTTTTTAGAAAAGTATTTGTTATTCTTAGGAGGAGATTTTAGTGTTTTAACCGACTTCAAAAAAGAAGGTTCTAAGTTTGACTCATATGTATGTATGTTTGTCCACGATTATCTCGCGTTTAGCTGAACCAATTTTGATGCGGTTTTCAGAAAAGTATTTGTTACTGTTAGAAATTGTATAAGCCCTACATGAACGCAGCTATATTGTTTTGAATGACGTTTTAAAAGCTGTCATCTGTCACTCTGAATTACTTGCTGCACTTCCTGCTCGCGGCTCTCAGCCATTTGTGTGTTTTTGTGTCGTCCCAATAAACAATAATTAATCCTAATTCATCGTTATCAATCTGATATAAATAATGTAATTCAAGATTTTATATTGAGAATAAAACTCTGGATATTACATAAAAGGTGTTTATTTGGTTGATCACGCCGAACACGCCATTCCATTGCCACATTGAAACGTCTGTTTGAACAGGTTTTGGACCCAGTAATTATTGAAAAGAGAATCAAAAGGCGTGCAACGAGGGATCGACGTGTAATCGCCGTTGTATGTATCACCAAATTTCACTGTCGACCAGATTCATTGTCATAAATGCCTACATTGCCTACGCAATCAGAAAATATGTCTACGCAACCAGCGATACACATCACAAATCAAGTGGAGAAGCTGAGTGGAATCTCATCTTATCAAAACTGGAAGTTTTCGTTGAAAATGTTACTCACTTTAGAAGGTTTGTGGGACTGCGTGATCGGCACTGATACTGACGCCGTGCGTGATAGCCGCGCCTTGGCGCGTATTTGCCTGGCACTACAACCCAACTTGTACCAAATAGTTCGATCAGCATCAAAAGCTAAAGAAGCATGGGAGATGCTAGCTCATACATTCGAGGACAAAGGTCTATATCGCCGTGTTCTGCTACTTAGACAGTTACATCGAGTTGACTACAGTAAGTTTAGCAGCATGACTGAATACATAGAAAATGTCACCGGATTAGTCCAGCAGCTCTCTGACATTGGAAAAGTTATAGACGACGGTGAGGTGGCTGAAATTCTACTTAGTGGCTTACCGCAGGAGTTTGATACACTAGTCTCCGGTCTTGAAACTGCAAATTTAACAAGCTCGCTGACTTCTGAACTGGTGAGAACAAGATTACTTCAAGAAGAACACAGAAGAAATGGAAAATATGATAATGATGCTTCAGCTTTTCATGTAAAGAAAAATAAACTTTTCAAGTGTGATTATTGCCGTAAACCAGGACATACAGCGAAGCGATGCTTTAAGAAAAAGAGGGATGAGAAGAAGAAAGAAGAACATCACTCCCTATATGCATCTGCTTATGTTGCTCACCACAATGATGTCATCATCGACAGCGGAGCCTCGGCTCACATGATCAATGATGCTAGGTTAGTAAGAAATTTTAAAAGTTGTAAAAATAACTCAATTTCTATAGCAAATGGTGGTCAATTAGAAATGTCTGGCATTGGCAATTTAGTTTTGTCTACTGACAAAAATAATATCACTTTAGAAAATGTTTTAGTTGTTCCCAATCTGTCAACAAATTTATTGTCTGTAAGTAAAATGTGTGACAATGGTTTTACAGTAGTTTTTGATAAAAATGGGTGTCATGTTTATAATGAGATAAATTCTTTAACTGGCAACCAAATTTTAGCTGCTACAAATGTGAACGGTTTGTATAAGATACAGCAGTGCAAGCCGCATGTGTTGGGGCATTCCATGCTGGTGCATCCTAGGCAGCAGCCAGAGAGTGTCAATACTGCATTGGTGTCTGCGACAGTCTGGCATAAACGTTTAGGTCATATCGGCAAGAAAGGTATGAATAGTCTAAGGGGTGGTGGTATATGTTCTGGTGTTGTTTTTCAGGATGACAACTCGCCAAACAAGTGTATTCCCTGCTTAACTGGAAAGATGCATACAAAGCCTTATCCGAAGCTTGTGGGAGCCCAATCTACCGTGCCACTCCAGCTTGTGCATTCCGATGTCTGCGGACCCATTCAAGTCAGCAGTTGGGGCGGTGCCCGTTATATTTTGACTTTGACGGATGATTGCACTAGAAAAACCTTCGGTTATCTAATGAAGACAAAATCCGAGGTGAGTTCACATATAGTTAACTTTAAAAATATGGTTGAAAAACAAACAGGCTTGCAGCTTAAAATTTTAAGAACTGATAACGGTACTGAATACTGTAATAAAATGTTGACTGATTTTCTTAAAAGGGAAGGGATAATACATCAAACATCGGTGCCTTATTGTCCACAACAGAATGGAGTTGCGGAACGCGTTAATAGGACGATTTTTGAGAAAGCTAGGGCCATGTTACATGACGCGGGTCTGTCTGAACGTTTCTGGGGAGAAGCAGTAATGACTGCTATATATCTGAAGAATAGGTCTCCTACCAGCGCGTTGTCAGATGACATTCCAGAGAGTAAGTGGACTAGACAGCCAGTCGATCTCAGTCATTTGCGCGTATTTGGCTGTGTAGCATTTTCTCACATTCCTGATGTAAAACGTCGTAAACTTGACGCTAAAGCTAAACCGTATATCTTTGTTGGCTATGGTGAGACTTTAAAGGGCTACCGTCTCCTTGATCCATGTAAACCTAAAAAGATTATGTATTCGCGAAATGTTACTTTTTTAGAAGATGAATTTATTGGAGGACTTCACTTTAAAACACAAAGCAGGAATAATGATTTTATCTCACATGAATGCATTATAAATAATAATAGTTTTAAAAATATTGATTATGAAATTTTAAATATTGACTGTGATAATGATAATGCAAATAAAATGAATGATAAAATTAGTAATAATGTCTGTGATAAAATTAGTCGTAAATCTACTACGGAATCACCTATTTCAGGATCTGAGAGTGACCTAACACCTCCCGTGTGGTCTCCCTTGTCGGACCTACTCTACTGTACTGGTGATGAAGATGATGGTAATAACGGTGATGAGGATGATGTCTGTAAGGACACTGTGTCTTCTCTGCCTAATGCCACACTTCAAGTAGGAGGTGGTAATAACGGTGATGAGGATGATGTCTGTAAGGACGCTGTGTCTTCTCTGCCTGATGCCACACTTCGAGGAGGAGAGGTTGAACACGTGCAAAGTGTTGCTTCTGGCTCGCGTCCCGTACGTAGTAATAGAGGTAAAATTCCGCTTAAATATAATGATTATGATTTATCGGCTATGCTAATTGAGCAGAGTTTATCAAATGAGCCTAATACATACGAGCAAGCTACGAAGTCTACTGAGTGTGAGCAGTGGCTTCACGCCATGAAATGTGAGTATGATTCATTAATTAAGAACAATGTTTGGACATTAGTTGATCGACCAGCAGCTGAAAACATTGTAAAGTGCAAGTGGGTCTACAAAAGGAAACACGATGCCACAGGCAAACTAGATAAGTATAAAGCTAGATTGGTTGCCCGTGGGTTTAGTCAACAAGAAGGTATAGACTACAATGACACTTTTTCACCCGTTGTCAGACATTCCACCTTGAGAATCTTATTTTCCATTGCAACAGAAATGAATTTGCAGATGGACCACGTTGATGTTACCACAGCTTTCCTAAATAGTGATCTGGATGAGATTATATATATGGAGCAGCCAGAAGGTTTTTGTTCAGATAAAAGTAAAGTATGTAAGCTGAATAAAAGTATATATGGTCTCAAACAGGCTAGCCGCATGTGGAACTTAAAAATTAATAATGTTTTAATTCATAATGGATATACTCAAAGTAAATGTGAACCATGTGTATATATTAAGAAAAATTCTAAAGATTATATAATAATTGCTCTGTATGTCGATGACTGTTACATATTTCATAACGGATGTATTAAAAATGTTTTATCATTACTAAAAGAAAACTTTGAAATACGTCATCTTGGCCAATTAAAAAATTGTTTAGGCATGAATGTCACTAGATATAACAATACAATTGTGTTAGACCAGTCTAATTATATAAGATGTTTGCTAGCTAAATTTAATATGAGTGACTGCAAGCCAGTACTTACACCGTTACCTGTGAATTGTAAGTTACAAAAGTCTGATAGGAAATGTCTTGATGATGAGATATACAAATACAGACAACTGTTGGGATGTTTAATGTATTTGAGTGTGTGCTCACGCCCGGACATTTCATATGCTTGTAGTCAGCTTAGTCAATACAGTACATGTTTCGACATGAGTCATTGGCGCGCAGCAAAGCGAGTACTTCGTTATTTAGCAGGGACGATCAACTATGGTCTCCATTTTACAAAAGGTAATAATTTTAATATCAGTGCTTATGCAGATGCCGACTGGGCTAATGACTCATCAGACAGAAAGTCCTACACTGGATTTGTTGTAAAAATAGGTAACTGTTTGATCAATTGGGAAGCTAGAAAACAGCGTAGTATAGCTTTATCAAGTACGGAAGCAGAGTACTTAGCAATAAGTGACGTTTGCAAGGACATTTGTTTTGTGAAAAATTTCTTGTCTGAAATTATTAACAAAACTTTTGATGTAATTGTATACAACGATAATCAAAGTGCTCAAAGATTATTACTGGTAAAGGAATATTCGCATAAGAAAACGAAGCACATTGATTTGCGTTACCATTTCATAAAGGACTTAGTACAAAAAGGAAACATAACTGTAAGATATTTACCTACTACTGATATGCTAGCAGATGTATTGACAAAGCCACTATGTGCGCAGAAACATTGTAACTTTGTAAATTGTCTAAATGTGAGAGTTCGTGGAGCAAATGTTTAATGTTTTGTTGTGTACCTAATTTATAAATAATAATATTATTATATTGTGATGAATCATGTTATGTATAATTATGTAGAGTGGCTCTAAAGGTAGAGTAGGGAACTCTTGATTAATTATGTAGAGTTTTTCAAAACTAAATGTAGAGTCTTTTTAATTTTTGTTTAAAGTCACATTAGTTTTCTTTTCTTTCATGTAGCGCTTAAGGAGGAGTGTTAGAAATTGTATAAGCCCTACATGAACGCAGCTATATTGTTTTGAATGACGTTTTAAAAGCTGTCATCTGTCACTCTGAATTACTTGCTGCACTTCCTGCTCGCGGCTCTCAGCCATTTGTGTGTTTTTGTGTCGTCCCAATAAACAATAATTAATCCTAATTCATCGTTATCAATCTGATATAAATAATGTAATTCAAGATTTTATATTGAGAATAAAACTCTGGATATTACATAAAAGGTGTTTATTTGGTTGATCACGCCGAACACGCCATTCCATTGCCACATTGAAACGTCTGTTTGAACAGTTACACTAAGGACAACGTTTTGGTATTTTAACCAACTTCAAAAAAGGAGGTTCTCTTCTCAGTTTGACCCGTATGCACGGTTGTCCGCGGTTATCTCACGTTTGGCCAAACCGATTTTTCTATCTACCTACATAGATAATATATCTAATACAGAAGGTACTTCTGTATTACATTGTTAATTTTTTAATATTTTGTAAACTTGTATGTAGATTGAAATGCCTAAGTATTTAATAAATAATTTATTTTTATAAAACCACTGACAATACTACATACCAGTCATCAGCTGCTATGGTCTGATTATGGTGATAAATTGACCACTTGGAGCGTCTCACTAATGTGATTATTAGTACCATTTTCAAATTATTTATAAATAACTTAACTCACTGTGCTCAGTAGTCTATATTAGAATCACTCGCTACGCTCGTGATTCAATTCTAGATTACTTCGCTAGTTCGTGATTTAAAAGTCAGCACTCGCAGCAAAAAATGACTGCTCTCTTGTATAACAAATAACTATTTTTTAATAAAAAACATTTATACAACTAAGTACATCATATTTTTATTATTTATAAATAATTTGAAAATGGTACTAATAATCACATTAGTGAGACGCTCCAAGTGGTCAATTTATCACCATAATCAGACCATAGCAGCTGATGACTGGTATGTAGTATTGTCAGTGGTTTTATAAAAATAAATTATTTATTAAATACTTAGGCATTTCAGTCTACATACAAGTTTACAAAATATTAAAAAATTAACAATGTAATACAGAAGTACCTTCTGTATTAGATATATTATCTATGTAGGTAGATAGAAAAATCGGTTTGGCCAAACGTGAGATAACCGCGGACAACCGTGCATACGGGTCAAACTGAGAAGAGAACCTCCTTTTTTGAAGTTGGTTAAAATACCAAAACGTTGTCCTTAGTGTAACAAATACTTTTCTGAAAACCGCATCAAAATAGGTTCAGCCAAACGCGAGATAATCGCGGACAAACATACATACATACAAGTCAAACTGAGAACCTCCTTTTTTTGTTTTTTAAAGTCGGTTAAAAATGCAACAGGCGGCTTTATTGCTTTTATTTTTAACTGACCTCCAAAAAGGTGGAGGTTCTCAGTTCGTTGGAATCTTTATTATTTTAAATATGTTACTCGATTACTCAAAGACAGAAAGTACCATTTGGTTAAGTGGAACTGATAATAAAGACAGATGTTATCAGAAGCATTGTGCAATACGTTAATATGGTTGCTTTGTTATTCACTAGTACACCCGCACCGTGCCATGACCACATGACCGTGCTAAGAACGAGGCAAAAAAATATTCTTTGTATTGAAAAGTATGACACTATTTCCACTAGACCGTTCCGTCACCGGCCGCACAGTGTTTTATAAACCCTTGAAGGCGGACATGTCTCTACTAATTCGATAAATCAATAGGGAACTTGTCAAAAATGATAACAGCGGTCATGCATCATGTCCAATAATTAAAGTTCATTTTTAAAAAAAATCAAAGTTGAGCCTTTTTAGGGTTCCGTACCAAAATGGTAAAAAAGGAACCCTTATGGTGTTTATTTTACAAAAACGAAAAAATAATCCTACTTTCCACCTAGAGGTACTGAAAACAATAATTCAAGTAGTTATTGAAAAATTAAATAAAGTCTCGTTTTTAGTTTTTTTTTTTACCCAAAATTTACCGTTTCCGCAATTTATTATAGTGGTAGAATATACCTTAACAAGTTATCTTGCTACAGAAAAAATATTGAAAACGGAACTCATCTTGTTGTTCGTCAGAAAAAAAAAGTTTCACATCAGCCCCTGCCAAAATTTTCTTAGCAGTCTTTTTTTATGATATGATACCTATGATTACGACACGGCGACGACGATGAAACCAATAACAGCACTGATAATACCGATCACTGCACTGAGGATGAAGTCATTGACAATATAAATGACACAATATGCTTGGCACGAGTAAGCCACAGTGAAGAGTAGTAATAAAATTTTCATAGCAAAGTCTTATGAAAAAGATTGCTAAGAAAATTTCGGCAGGAGTTTTCTGACGAACAAGACGAGTTCCGCAATCAATATTTTTTCAGTAGCAAGATAACTTGTTAAGAGTGCATCGTGCGTCCACTAGCGCCGCCAATCAAGAAAAAATCATTACAACGAAATAAGTATGTTAAATAAAATTCTGAAACATAAAACAAGTATTAGTTATAAACTATTTTTGTATGCGTAAAATTCTAAGTTAAAATGTCTTCGCGTAGTTTAAATCTGGATTAACGGCTCTAGTGGCCACTTTAGGCGTGGTTTTAATTACACAAACACATTTAAACCAGGAAAAAAACGCGTACAAAAATAATTTATAACTAATACTTGATTTATGATTCACAATTTTGTTAAACATAGTTATTTCGTTGTAATGAATTTTTCTTGAGTGGCGGCGCTAGTGGACGCTCGATGGGCCCTTAAGGTAAATTCTACCACTCTAATCAACTGCGGAAGCGGTAATTTTGGGTAGAAAAAATAAAAAGAATAAAAATAAAAGTTAGTTATCGGAACACGCTTAAATTTTAATCATTTGGTTCCCGCAGTGGGGTGGTTGGTGGTTCCACTCATGATTACAAGCAAGTTTTACTATGGGGCCAACAGCTATGTGGGTGCGAAAAAAATCTGCTGTTCCATACAAAAGCGCAATACATACTCGACCTAAATGTATGGAACAGCTGATTTTTTTTCGCACCCACACCCACAGAGTTGGCCCCATAGTAAAAGTTACTTGTAATCATGAGTGGAACCACCCCACTGTGGGAACCAAATGATTAAAATTTCACGATGTATTGTGTAAAAGCTAGAATCCTGGGAAACCACGTTATGTGTGTAACCACAATGGCGAGTCACGGCGGGTTAATTTTGATTTTAACATTGATTTTTCTTAAAATACCAATGTGGTGTGCTTATTATGTAATAAGGAAGGAGTAAATTTTAAATGGTTTTCCTAAATCAGTCAAATAGACTATTGTCGGCGAGGATATTTTGCTGGTGTTGACACGCCCTGTGCATGACGTCGCCGAGCCGGGAGTATCCGGCACCCTGATTATCTAAAAAGAAACTATTTAGCGACCGGTTTCATTCCACATACATTGCTACTTTTCTTTGGTATGTTTTTTTTAATCCAAAAAGAAGTAGCAATGGATCACTATCATCTATAAACTGCAACCGGTCGCTAGGTGGTTTCTAATTAGATAATCAGCCCGCCGGTTGTAACCGCGATGATGACCGTTATAAAAGTAAATTAAACAGATTCTTATCGGTTTCGGATGTTGCATACGGGCATATCTGGCATCAAATCGATTACATACGGGTTGCATACGGACACATCCCGTATGATGCCCGTATGAATCCGTTTCATTCTCGTATGCTTATCAGTGTTGCGTGTACTTCTCGGAGTGCTGTTAAGTGTTTAAATAATGGAATATTTACAGCTATTAGAAAATAAAGTTTTAGACAAATGGCAACGATCGCCAATATATTTACAAAGCCTTTATAACGGTCATAATATGCGGTTGCAACCCGTATACCGGTTGCAACCGCAAATGTCAGCACCGGCATAATATTCTCGCCCACAATTTGTCGCCGCTCCTTACACGGCCCGGAACGGAACGGTTTAATGGGAATAGTGTCATACTTTTAAATACATAGAATATTTTTTTGCGTGACACATTCCTAGCTCGGTCATGATACGGTAGGTAGGGTGTAGGGAAAGTGAGAATACCGCGACCATTATCGCTGCCGATGAAGGTGTCAGATAGTGGTCGCGATATCCTCGTTCATCTCGCTGTCGCGTAGTTCCCTGGGCCGCTACACTTCGCTGCAATAGCTGCACAGCCCTCTTCACGCACGCTCCCTCGGCCTCCCACGCCGGGCGCGCAACTGGGATTTCCGTGGGATCTGGAAAAATAAAAACAGGGTAGTGAAAACGACCTTTCCAGACAGACGAGACACGAAACATAATATTAATTCGCGACGAGCGGCACTCGAACCCGCTACCTCGACTACGAGCCAGTAGTATAAGTGACTAACACGATGTAGGTAGTGTCGGTCGCAGGGTGTGTGGTGCAATCTTATATGATGATGATGTGTGGCCGCTATGATGATACTGATTATGTAGTAATAAATTATTACAGTGAAGTGACTGCCTCTTCGTAAATCGATTATTAATTTATCACAAAAAAACCTATGTATAATCAAAAGTTAATTAAAGTTGGATAGACGTGACTTTTATGTTTTAAAGTTAATAATCACTATTGCTTGACAGATTCATTATTTTATGTTTGACATAATCATCATAAATGTTATTTTGCTAAAAACATGGTATGATACAATGTCGATGTTATAAATTAAAAAGTTCAACATGTTTCGCTGAATATTTTAGCATGCAAAAAGGCAAAATACATTATTAAAATCATAAAATCATCATTACATTAAAATAATGAATACCACTAAAAACTATTAAATATTTTCCATGCATTTTCGGGTTCATTTATTACAATAATTAATATAAGTATGTAAAATGTCAATATAATTCTAAAAACATTGACTTAAGACGGTTGTATAACCGAAAGTGGCGCCCTCAGAGGTTTTTTATTTAATAACTTATTAATAGAAAAAGATTTAAATAATGTTTTACGTGGAGTTTTTAGGGCCCATGGTCTAGTGTTTTTAGAAGGTATCACTACATGCCCTCGTAGTCATTCGTAGAAGTAGATAAGATAGCAAATGTGTCAAAAACGGCCACTTTTAGCAGTTGTGCTGTCTACTTCTAGCAGAGACTACTAAGGAATGTAACGATACCGACAGTCTAAAAATACTAGACTGTGGGCCCTGAAAAATCCACGTAAAACATTATTTAAATTGTGAATTAAAATTATAATATTAAATAGAATACACCGCGGCACCACTTTCGCTCAGGGTTCGGCCTTAAGGAATCTTTTGTAAGTCGATTAATAGCTTTACAGTGCCCTCGTTCATATCGAAAGCAATACTATTTTAAGGAGGCGCAGTCTGCACACTAGCGCCACCATTGGAAAAAACATAGTGCTTAAACTAAGACGAAATTCTGAATTATCTCTCTGTAATGCACTCTGAGCAATCTTTGAGATACTTGAACAATATTTTCTAACCTGTCGTTCAGTATAATGGAGTTTTATTGCGATTTTTTTTACTTTTAACAATAAAAGTCCATTAAACTAAATTACAGGCCCAAAAATATTGTTTAAATGATAAAAAGTACCACAACGCTCGTTTGGAGTAGATCAGATAATTCACAATTACATCTTTGTTTAAGCATTATGATTTTTTCGATGGCGGCGCTAGTGTACAGAATAAGCCCTCTTAAAACGTTATTACACCACATGAGTAATAAAGATATTAGCTTGATTTGAACTCACTTGCCGGCGCCGCGTAGTCCGCTCGCTTCCGCTTCGAAGCGGCTGGCAAGTTTTCCGCAGATGGAGTTTCTAAAACATAAATTTTATACAACCGTTTACTAGATTAAAACCGGTAGTGCGTGTCGGGCCAGGCAGTGTTATTTTACACAACTACCTAACAATTTCATGTAAGTAATTTTCAATCAAAATACGAAACATTTCTATTTACTTCTGTTGATCGACCATTACCTGTAAACTTGTAATACCTACTTAGCTGTGATAGTTTTCCTTTTGGTATTAAAGATATTAATTTGAACTCACTGGCTTCCATCGTGTGGTCGGCTCTACGCTGCCGGCCGGCCGCGGGCGGCGCGGCAAGCGAATTCGGTAACCACTGCGCGGTCGTGACGACGAGCTGAGGGGCCGCCGTCGAGATAGCGCGCAGTGATTATTGAACGCCGCCTGCCGCGCTGGCGCCGGCCGGGCCGTTCCATTTTTAAGCGGCTAGTGAGTTTGCTGCATATGAAGGACCTAAAATATAAATTATGCACAAATATTTATTAGATAAAATCCGGCTAAATGAGTGAGGAGCTCGGTGGCGCAGTAGCGCCTGGCCCGACGACTGCGGAGGTTAAACGACTTTCGCAAGGGTCGGTCATGGGATGGGTGACCAAAAATGTATTATCTTGAGCTCCTCCGTGCTTCGGAAGGCACGTTAAGCCGTCAGTCCCGGCTGCATTTGCAGTCGTTAAACACCCACCGATCCGCATTGGGCCCGCGTGGTGGGTAATGGTAAATCTAGGCTATTTACTATCTGTGTGCCAAATTTCATCTAAATCCGTTCAGTAGTTTTTGCGTGATTGAGGAACAAACATCCAAACCCACAACCTTTCACATTTATAATATTAGTAAGATAGCCGAGAATTTTTTCACATATACAAAAACAACCATTTAGCTGGCAGGGGCGGGAACACTTGACACTTGACTTGACACTGACTATAACTAACGAAAATTAGCGCTTTAAGCTGTTACTTGCCTGTGGTTTCTCAGTTTAGTTCCCCTTGGGGTACCATGAGCAAATATTTTGGCCCATGGAACACCCAAAGGGACAAAAGGGTGCCATGGGAAAACTACATGGCCCATGGTCCTCCTAATCGTCAGATAAATAAAATGCAAATACAATCTCTTTGTAAATCTATTTGTATTTCTTTATTTATCAAACAACAGTTTGCTTATTAAATGTTTTTTTTATATCAAATTGAGACGGAGTACCACGGACAATAAAAATATATTTAATATCGAGATTGTTATTTAGGGGGGTTTCACGAGCAATAATTTACTCGTGGTACACCAATGGGGAATAAGACAGGTGGACCACAGCCAAGTACCGCTTTAAACTTAATGTTTCGTTGAAGATGAGAAAAAAACCTGCCTTCAACTGGAGGAGCATGGTTCATGCTAGGTGGGGAGGCGGCCTCGGGAGTGGCGCTGCGGCGTCCGTGGCGCCGGCGAGTCGAGGGCATGGGAGTGCACCTCTACTTCTGCACCAAGCGAGGGTGGGCTTGGCAGTACTGGGACAGCGAATTCTTCCTGAAAATATAAATGGACAGTATAATTAACAATGGTAGATTGAGTCATAATTATAGGTGTCACAATGCAAGTAGGTAAATAATATTACACAGTCACTACACATATATACACATACATGTGTAGTGACGGCAGATCAATTTTTTGGGAGAGGCTGTGGTCACTACTGGACCGTCATAGGTTGTCAGTAGAGAAATGTGTGTAAGTTTATAATATTCTATTATTAGACAATTTACAACATTCAAGCATTTAGTTTCTATGAAAATGAAAAATAATAAAATTTCATAAATAGTAGGTATGAACGTCTATACAAAAAAAATTTGGGAGTTACAAGGCGTGATAAAGTTTGGGCGCATGTTGGAAACTGATCTGTAGGCTGTTCTTAACTAATATTGAGCTGGGCCAAACTATCCTTACATATGAATCCAAACGGCGGCGGGTTGAAGTAGCGTTCCGCCCGGCTTCATTCTAAAAATTATAACTGTCCCGGTTTAGCTAATAGGTCAAGTGTGGTGTCAATTTCAGATAAATCAATAACGTTGAATTCATTTCTAGTATAAAAAAATGCAATTAATGTAACAGTTTCTGAAAAATTGCTCAATAACCAAAATATTCAATACATATTTTTACTTTTAATCACTGTAAACATTAAACTGGTGCATTTATTTCCAAACAAAAAATATGTTATCAAAGCCTATTTAATGCAAATTTGAAATACTATAATTTTTAAGTACCTTTACACATAATAACTAGAGGAAAAAAAAATTTACGTCGCGCGACAATAGCCTAGAGTTCACTTTCGAAATAAATTACCATCTTTGACTAGCTATGTCTCTGCAGTCAATGGACATAGACTACTCGAGTTAGGCTCAAATTGTAGCAAATGTTGTTAGCTTTACAAAAGTATAGGACAAATTAACCTGAAGAGTTATGAATCTCCATATAAATTAATCATGGGCGTTACAAGTCCTGATAAAATTTGGCCACATGATGAAAACAGTTCTGTAGACTGTTCATAACTAGTGTTGAGCAGGGCCAAACTGTCCTTACAAAAGAATCCATATGGCGGCTTCTTATGATATTTTTTTTTGTCGAACAAATTATTATTTTTAAGATAACTCAAAAATAATAAGTGCTCTACAAAATCTTTTTATAGCAAATATGTTACAAATAAATTTATCTATTACTTTGCTTCTTATAAATTTTTTGATAAATCTAATAGTTTATAAGATAAAATGATTTACAATATGGCGTTTCTTTTTGAAACGATAAAAAAGAAACGCCATATTGTAAATCAGTTTATCTCATGAACTATTAGATTTATCAAAAAATTTATGAGAAGCAAAGTCATAGATAAATTTATTTGTAACATAATTGTTTTATTAAGTTTTTGTGGAGCACTTATTATTTTTGAGTTATCTTAAAAATAATAATTTCTTCGACAAAAAGATAAGTCATAAGTAGCCGCCATTTGGATTCTTTTGTAAGGACAGTTTGGCCCTGCTCAACACTAGTTATGAACAGTCTACAGAACTGTTTTCATCATGTGGCCAAATTTTATCAGGACTTGTAACACCCATGATTAATTTATATGGAGATTCATAACTCTGCGGGTTAATTTGTTCTATACTTCTGTAAAGCTAACAGCATTTGCTACAATTTGAGCCTAACCCGAGTAGTCTCAGTCCATTGATTGCAGAGACATAGCTAGTCAAAGTTGGTAATTTATTTCGAAAGTGAACTCTAGGCTCTCGGCGCGCGACGTTTAAATATTTTTTCCGCTATTTATGGTTTGTAAAGGTACTTCAAAGTTGTATTATTTCAAATCTGCATTAAATAGGCATTGATAACGTATTTTTTGTTTGGAAATAAATGCATCAGTTTAATGTTGACGGTGACTAAAAGTAAAAAAAAGTAGTTGAATATTTTGGTTATTGAGCAATTTTTCAGAAACTGCTACATAAATTGCATTTTTTTATACTAGAAATGAATTCTACGTTATTGATTTATCTGAAATTGATACCACACTTGACCTATAAGCTAAACCGGGACAGTTATAATTTTTAGAATGAAGCCGGGCGGAACGCTACTTCAACCCGCCGCCGTTTGGATTCATATGTAAGGATAGTTTGGCCCAGCTCAATATTAGTTAAGAACAGCCTACAGACCAGTTTCCATTATGCGGCGAAACTTTATCACGCCTTGTAACTCCCAAATTTTTTTTGTATAGACGTTCATACCTACTAAAATATGTCCATAAAGAAAAATGCCCGATCTAATGGTCTGAATAACAGGCAAAAGATATTGCATTGCCTTAGGAACGCAGTATATAAGAAATATCTGCTGAAAGTATACTAAATAAACAAACACCACAGTACACCTAAACTGCCATAATGTATGTAAAAGTCATGCTATTGAAAAGGGATTGATTATTGCTGCCAAAAAAATTAGAGTGCATTATATATGAGCATGTGAGTTGAAATTGAAATATGAAGTCACCGCCATAACATAACATAACACCAGTGTAGGGTAAAGCCTCAAGTTCATGGTAAACAATCGGTAATAAAAAGTGTTGGGTGCAAAGTGTTGGTACGCTCCGATTCAAACTTTACAACTTCTGCGAAGTTAGCCACTATGCACGTAGCCGTGCCGCAGGTCACCACATACACTTACATTGAATTTGTGTTCTGCGCAGCATCTCGAGTGATGTTCTCGAGAGAAGTCAGAAAGTTTGAATCGTGTTATATCACTGTTCACAAACTGTCATGAGCATAAACAATTCAGACTGCCCACTTAGTGTCTAATTTCAAAATCTATAGCAATTGCTTTTATTTGACAGAACATTGATACTTATTTTTGACACAAATAAAAACTTACCCAAGAAATGCAGCAATGTGTCACATCCATTTGTCAAATGAAAGCGATTGTGATAGATTTTGATGTTAGATGATAAGCTGCCTGGTTATTGTTTCTCATCCATTGCTCTATGCAAGTTTACCACAAATACAAGGCTTATTAAAATAAGCAAAGAAAAACAAAAACTGACCGATTGCTTTTCTCTTGGTGCCTCATCACTGCATTGAGTGTGGCCGCCAACTCCCATTGTTGCCTAACAGCGGCCTGAGGCGTGTCCAAGGACTGGCCCTTAGCCGAGGCCCTGTGCTCCTCCATAAAGCTCACAAGGAGCTCCATCTGCACCAGACTCACTTTTCATGACGCAGGCATCTACAAAATACATAGGAATGAATTCACTATTAAGAAATATCTAAAATGTTGAGTATCCAAGTCTTTAGTGCCTAATAAAGAGCAAAACAATATTTAGTTACTTTCTCAAATATTTTAATTCATCAATGCCCGCTCGGCCACCGGTGTCCAGACAACAATAGAAAATATAGTGTGTCTCATTTTCCCAGGCCTTGATGAGTTAAACAAACAAAATATTCACACACAAAAGTAAAACGTAGTGATTCTATGTTCAGTGTACAAAATAGATACGCGGCAATGACCTATACTTACTTTTTCTTCTTAATTATTGGCTTGCTCTGCGGGCTATGCACAACACGCTTTAAACCTTATGATTTCGTAAGAATAAGAAAATAAGGGTTTTTGGTTCGTTTAAGTTGTTCTAAAGATTAGTTATTTATTATTTACGGCTGGCTGTCATGTCAATTTTGACGTTCCGTTACCGACACACGCGATTATTGAAAATTGATGTGCCTCCGGAAAACATACAGCATTGTTTATGAAGAAGCAGTGTGTACTTAGCTTTATGTTAGTAGTCTGTGGTGCAAACCATAGACAAACTCATACTTCCGGTTGCTGTCCGCTAGATGTCACCACTGTCACCGGCAAGGGCGGGGAGGTGCTCGCCGCCATGTTCGTAGCTCATAGCGTTGTGTACTTTTGCCGCGAGCGGACGTAAATCCGCTTATATCTACTCAATCGTATAAAATGAACGCGTTTTGAGCTCGGTTGTTCGTATAAATGATTGCTCAAAATTAAAAAATAAGTTTATTTTTAATTAACACCTTTTTATACGGTTTTTGTGAAAAAAAAATGGCGTCATCGGCACACGACTGACGCACCTCGAAACCAGAGAAGGATCCAGCGTACGAGATTGTAGCAGCAGCATCAAGCAGGGACAGCAGCAAGCAGCAGCAGCAGCAGCAAATCCACAGGTAACGGACGATCATCGGATCGATACGTTAGTAATCAATCAGGTCAGTCTACCCTCAAATATAATTGTGTTATTTTCATGCACCAATGAATTCTTACGGAGTTTTCTGAGCAAGCCAATAATGCCAATACTGAGTTTCGATCTTTGTTTGCTTAAAACAAATGGTGTTTATTGTATATAAACCGTTTAACGCTGTTCAATCAGCAAAAGACCGTCGACGGTTGCACCACTTTGCTTACAATTTCTTTAAATTCTCTAGACCTGCTGACGTAAAAAGATAAGTGCCTTTTACTCGCCTACAATAAAAGGCAACATTGTTTAATTTGCATCATATGATAACCCGGTCGGGTTCTACAATCTAAAATTGAAGGATGCTTATGTCGGCTCAATAAAAGTATGGCATTTTGGTACCTATCAAACAGTCATAGCTGCTCTAATGAATACTTATCCGGTTTGAGAGAATTATAATAATCAAACTCCCAAGGCATTCTTGATTTGGCTCACGAAGGCCTGACGGCACTGAATAACAACAACCTTAAAATTCAGATGCTCAGTTTTTTTAGTGAGATAGTTTTATATAATGATGGCAGCGAAATGATTTCTTTCGTGAAATTTCCGCTGCTCCTTATTTTCGTTTTGGAGATTATACTTTACTGTGGAGTGGATTGTTTATTGAAATTATCGTCGCTCAGATTGCGTTGTGATCAATACGATAGTTCAGTTGTTTTTCGAAAAGAATTTACTAAAAGTTACTTAGTATTTTTCAAAGTCAAAAACAATCGCTAATAATGTTGGAAATTATCGAGCACCATAAGGAACTAACAACGTTTCGACCTTTAACCGGCGCGGCGTTACAGACGCCCGTGGTTTATTTGCAAGCCTTTTCTGCGGAAGAAAAGCATAAGCGATCAATTTTTGACTTCGGAACCTGAACGAAATTCATTAAAACCTAGTCGTTTCGAACCATTTCACATTCAGTTGAGTTCCTCCAATCTTAGTATTGAATGACAGAGATGGACACTTTTCAAAGTCAATTGTCAAGATCAGTTATCAAGGTCAATTGTCAAGATCAGTTATGAAGGTCAAAAGTCAAGGTCAGTTGCCAAGGTCAGTTGTCAAGGTCAGTTACTCGAAATGACATGCATCCCTTGGGTCATCAACATTTCACTTCTTTTCATCAGGAACATGCGAGGTCGCGGAGGCCTTGCATGCAAAAGGTTGTCGAGTGCTAGTCTGCCTAGACGACTTCCTTTTTGGTCCTTCAGGACCTAACCAAGTTATGTCTCAGGCTGCGGAAGCTGTGAGGCACTTGGTCCAATACAAGCTATGTCTTGAGGCTGCGGAAGCCGTGAGACATGCTGTCTGGAGGCTGCGGAAGCTATAAGACACTTTATTTATTGATTTATGCACCAAGCGAGTCTCCTGAACCAAATATAGCTTATGACTTCAGGTTGCGGAAGCCAGGACTCACCTAGACCAGTAAGACATTTTGTTTATTGAATTATGCACCAAGTGAGACTCTTGAATCAAATGTAGCTTATGACTTCAGGCTGCGGAAGCCAGGGGACTCACCTAGACCAGTACAGGTTATTCTTCCAGGCTACGGAATCCATGAGATATGAGGAAAATTTGGGGCTGGAAACTACCTCAGTATTGATTTTAAAAGATTTAAATTATACATTGTATTAACTATAGAAAAAACAATGACCTTGCTTACTCACAAACAAGTTAACCTTATCAAGTTACAAGACCTCGACCTTGCAACAAAGATGTATCAAACCCTTTAACGGCTCCTAAATCGCCCGGGTAAACTGAACTTTTCCAACTTTGGGTTCGCCATAGCGCAACGCAGACCTGACAACCGCTAATCGCATTACTACGCACTTAAGGTGGCTCGACACGCAACGACCACGACACACACCTCAATCGGTTGTTGTTGGCAGATAGGTACTAAGTACCTACATCATTACATGATAGGGTGACGCGGAGCCACATATCATTCCGAAAATTATACTTTATCACTACAGATGCTTTGGATTCAAGATGTGGTACTCTATGTAGATAGAACGTCTATTCCAGGCATGTGGACAATAAAGAACTATTTCTCAGTAAACTGAAGGCAGACTCGTCAAATACTAGCTTTCTCCGACGTGATATGAAGGAGACAGAAACGAAAATAACATACCGCCTAGCGCTTGCCAGCGGGACTACTACCAGCGAAAAGGCATCTCTAGCTCGGAGCAACTACAAGTCTTCGGAGGACTTTTTTGCATAATAAGAGATTGCACATACAACCAAAGGCAATGTTATTCAGAACATGTTCTCATAGATTGCCGAGTTCCATCAGCGAACTAAATTCTTGTACAATTATAACTATAAGCCTTCAGCTTCTTGGCAGATCTTGGAGATACCACTTACCCTAAGTAGCTCCATCAACCAGCATATTCCTCATGATATTGTGTAATATTTGAACATTGACCTAACTGTATCGAGAACTTACCCGTTAGTCGCACCAGATTAACCTGAATCACCTCGGACCGTTTAGATTTATGGGACTTTGTATCTGCATTGCTGGATGACCCACACGACATATGCACAGGTGAAAGCATACATCCTGGACGTTTTGAAAGTTGGGGAAGGGGGCAGTCTAATAAAACAAAGCTCAGAAGAAGAGGTGTCGGGTGAGTAAGGGTACGAGGAATTTGGCACAAATACTGTCAAATAAATAACTGACCAGAGTTAAAAAGACAACTTTGGTTGTACCCCGTGATTGGCCACTTTGACCACATGACATGTGCCTTGAAACACGCTCGACCTGGCAATGTCGTAAAACTTTTCTAATCTATTTAGTAAAAGTGTTAAGGTAAAGGTAAACTAACCTACAGTACTATTGTAGTACTTACAAAAAAAAGCAATCACAAGTTTTTTTGTGTACCTCATATTAAATCAATAAATCTATTTATTAATTCAATAAAACATCATGTTCCTTGTACGGCTCTAAGCCAATTTAATCCAATTAAGTCAAAGAAACACTTATAAACCTCGCTTGTAAAACAACAAATAATGTTACCGCTAGCGTCTGGGTGAAAAGTCCACAAATCACTCTATTAAAGTTTCTAACAACAGTATTGATTGTGACCAAATATTAATTTAATATTTACCTTTCAGTTGAAAACTGACACATTCCCACAGACTGTCAACTTGGATGCTATGTTCCAATACATAGGTAAATATTTCCTGGTACCAACACTGCTTAAAAGTTACTTACTCATTTTTTTTTTCTCTAGGAGACCTGCATTATTTCGATGAATAGTATGTACGAAAGAAGATCTAAATTAATCAGGTAATTTAATAAATAATTTTATCACAGTATGTGCATCACCTATCCTATCGTAATAGGAAATTAGGTAAGTATCACCTTTATAGATAGCGGAGTCTAAGCAACTCCGAAGATGCAGATGTGCTGTGCTGTGGCCGTTTTAGGCTGGTACGAGGACCAAACTGTTGGAAAGCATTTATTTGTTTTCTTAGGAAACCAACAGAGTTTTTCTATTATTACATTACTTCAGTTACATTAAAACAAAGCATTGAAAAAATAAAATACTTACTTATACTTTTTAATAACTACAGTATAAAGCAGTAAGTATATTGATTGGTCGCAAATTAAGACCTTTGCATGAAATATTTATTTTTCAATGCTATATTTCACACTAGGGAAGAGCATTCTTTTTGTACCTATGCACTCGGGTGGTAATACAACCCACGATTGATTTTGATCTATCTTCTCAGTGATAAGTGGAACTTATTCTTAAAAATTATATTAGTTGAAATTATTCTTTATCGCGATTAATTTGATAGATGTCCATTAATTTTGCCTTTTTGTTAACTTTATAGTTAACACCAATAGTATTACATTAAGATATATTTTTATAGAGAATACTATAAACAAAATTAATCTTACTACCCAATATGTTATATCTTACACTATCAAAGTATATAATACATATATACAAATAATCATCATAGCGTTGTGTTAATCACTCTCACCAGCAGATAGCAAACACGTCTTCATAAACAATGCTGTATGTTTTCCGGAGGCACATCAATATAACGGTTTTACATAACAATAAAACCGATATTATGTGCCGAGAAGGAAAACATACAGCATTGCAGGAAGTCCTTCCTGGTGAAGACTATGAGCTACGAACATGGCGGCGAGCACCTCCCCGCCCTTGCCGGTGACAGTGGTGACATCTAGCGGACAGCAACCGGAAGTATGAGTTTGTCTATGGTTTGCACCACAGACTACTAACATAAAGCTAAGTACACACTGCTTCTTCATAAACAATGCTGTATGTTTTCCTTCTCGGCACATAATATCGGTTTTATTGTTATGTAAAACCGTTATATTAAATAAAACACTTTAAATACCACGAAATTAAGTGACTTCTTTGTGAAATCAAATAAACTAAGGATAAATTGTCCATTATGGACCATAAAACAAACAAAATTGTAAAAATATGTCAACAAAGTTTTTTGTTTTATCTTGAATGTTCTGAATAAAACGGACCGTGACGGACCTCAAGTCGACGGCACTTGTCCATTCACTCTCGTTCTCGACGCTCACTAAATCGACGCAAAATTTCCTGGGCGGTACCGATTGTTCGACGGCGTCGACATCGAGCGTCGATATCGAGTTCAAGTCGACGGCACTTGGGCGGTAGCCCCACAGGTTTGGTAAGACGGCTACTAGTATCTTAATACGCATGAGACTTGGTCACGTCTGTACACCGGCTCACCTTGCCAAACTCGGTATTGTTAGCGATGAATATTGTGAGTGTGGGAGGGACACAGGCGATCTAAACCACATTTTCTTTTCATGTCCACTTTACGACCGATCCGAATTCCTTAATGATCTCCTTTCCCTCGATGTTCCTTTTCCGACATCTATTATTTCCCTGCTCTCTTCAAATGATTTATCTATATTCAAATGTATCGTATCTTTCCTAAATTCCAATGACATTAATATATAATCTATCAATATGTATAATAATATTATTTATGATTTTATAAACCAATAACCTAGTCTCCTGATCCTATCCAAAATTCCAAATCCGCATCCTTTTTATTTTTGTCATCGTTTCCCTACCTTGAAACTGGCAAAATGCGCAAACCGCGCGAGAGTAAAATAGACAGACTAGCAAGACAAGACTCGAGAGTTGACGTTGACAATGGCTGCGGTCCGCATAGCGATAATATCGATATTATCGCGATTACAGCCGGTCCGCATGCACGTTAGCGCGCTTACAATATCTTTAACATGACGTCACTCATGACGTCATTAGCAGCGCCATCTTGGGCTTACAGCAACTATGCCTCTGAGCGTAATCACTGTGAACGTCCTGTCAAAAGTTTCAAGTGACTGTCAAACGAATCGAGTGTCAGAATTTTATTTGGTCAGAAATCAAATAATTAATTAATCATACAGTTCGTTACAGAAAGAGCTTTTCCTCACTTCACAACAAAAGGATAGAGCATTATATTTGTTAGTATTTTGATAATACCTATTTATTAATTTTGAACTTACTAAAAGAGGTGGCTGATGTAAAAAGATGGAAAAAAAAATGTTGGATGCACACTACTCAATCAAACGTTTTCATCATTATCATCGCTTTAGAGAGCAAAAATAGTTTCTTGCAAACATTCCATCTTGTATTTGAGGTTAGAATAAAATGTGAGCGCGCTTACGAGCGGTCCGCATTCACCAACTGTCATTTGTCGATTTTATCAATTTAAGCGCGACTATCGAATGTAGACCATGCGTGAGCGTTGTAAACGCGATTATCGAAATTATTGCTATGCGGACCGCAGCCAATGACATGAATGACAAGAGCGGGCACATTTGTCTGACGCCACGTCTTAACACGTGCTAACATGCCGTCAGATGACATCGGTTTTCATAGTATTGTAGCGGCATCTACCGTACCGCCGCACATAGCAACACACGGCTACAACAAGATTCAACGACCATGTTACTAGATGGCGCTAGTGTCGAATAAACACAAAGATTAGTAAGGAATATCACCTCGTAATATGGAGAATGTATGAAGATACCTACAGAGATGTGCAAAATACTTTATTAAAAGTATTTAAATATAAAATACAAATACTTGGCTATTTTTTGTATTTTAAATAAAAATACAAAATGGTTTTCAAAAAAAGTATTTAAATACAAAATACAAAATACGTATTTTCAAAATACTTTTTTCAAATAAAATACCTTTTTTCGTATTTTATTTTTTATCATTATTAATATTTTTATTAATTGGGGGCCTACTATGAGCTTTTATAGCAGGACTTATATTGAACTGCCTTACTTTTTCGTACTATGACCTCAAAGGTTAGTTCAAAAGCAGTCCTGTTTAAGGTCTGCTTTTGATGGTTTCTTATTTGCTGATGGTAAGCCCTCAGTTACAAGTGTATTACTACAGTAGGTACTACACAGTCCATAATAATTAATTAGAAGACGTTATCTTTATCTTTTGCAATAAACAAAAAATACAAAGTTTCAGAAAGCGTTATAAATGTTTATATATTGTTATGAAAACAACTGCCTCCCTCATGCCTAAATACATAACATAATAAAACAAAGAGCATGACCGTGGCCGACACTAGATCATTTCATAAACTTTCTATACAGTTTCCAAAAAACAACGCAATTAGACAATGCAACTGTTCCCCTCTGTTCCCTTGACCTGTGGCCCGATTTTTAATAAAGTATGGTACAGAAATGAAACTTGTTTCCAAATATAGATATTATCAATATCATTCGGGTTGTCTTTTTTCAACAGACTTCAAAAAAGGAGGAGGTTCTCAATTCGATTGTATTTTTTTATAGTTGTTCGCGCGTATCTTCGATATTTATAGACCTACTAGCGGCCGCCCGCGACTTCGTCTGCGTGGAAAGGTTTTTTTGCTCTCCCTCGGGAACAACACTTTTTTTCGGGATGAAAAGTACCCTATGTCCTTCTCTGTACCCCTGACAACGTGTATGCAAAATTTCATGGTGATCGGTTCAGTAGTTAAGACGTGAAGGCGTAACAAACAAACAAACAAACAAACAAACAAACGGACTTTCGCATTTATAATATTAGTAAGGATTTAGGCGGTTATTTTTTGTTTGATTGAGTTTTCTTGCGAGATGGACCCAATTTTTTTTTAAAAACGGTCCAGTACTTTTCAAATAATCCTGAAAATACTACGATTTTGCGTTAACTACCTTGACGACTTGGTTATTATGAACCGATTTTTTGTTGCAAAAGGGATACCCTTTAATTTAATTGACATTGCACCCTGGACTTCAAAGATATCCAAGGGAACTCCTCAAACTCAAATAGGATATGTATAGTGATTGTGATCGTGGTAGATTTGTGACAATTCAAAACAAATCAAGCTATGGTCTGCGACGTTCTGGAATAGACTTGGACTACAAGGCATAAGAACTCTTTAAAAATTTAGAAATTTAGTTATGGGCATTTTGAAAATATATAAAGTTAAAAAATATTACATGCTTACACACTTACCACAAAAAATAGCTTCAAATAGCTCTAAAAGGCAAGAAGTAATATTAAAATCACCAATACGCATATCAATTTTAATAAAAAAAAACCAGCCAAGTGCGTGTCGGGCCACGCGCCATAGGGTTCCGTAGTTACCTTATACCATACCATATTTAATACCACCTATCATTTTTCGTATGAAAAATAACTTTGTTTTTCACAGTGTTGGTATGAATGACAAAGTTATATTTGCGGTTTTGGAAAATGTGCTATATCTCAAAAACTAATTACTATATCTCATTCAAACCAATTTTGGTTGAAAGTGTTTATTAAGATCTACAGCATATATTTTTTTTAGATTTTTCACTCTCTTATTTCAAAAGTTAAAGGGGGGGGGACACACATTTTACCACTTTGGCGATGTATATCTTTGAAACGGTTAACTTTGAGAAAAAGTTGTCTTAGAAACCTCAATGTCATTTTTAAAGACCTATCTATAGACACCCAACACGTGTTGGTTTGAAGAAAAAAAATTTTTTCAGTTTCAGTTCCATGTATGGGGAGCCCCCCCTTAATCTTTTATTTTTCTTACTTTTGTATTAAACTCGGTAAGCGGTTAACAGAATACATCTACCTACCAAGTTTCAACTGTGTAGTCTTAATACTTTCGGAATAATGTGGCTGTGACATACGGACAGACAGACAGACAGACAGACAGACAGACAGACATGACGAATCTATAAGGGTTCCGTTTTTTGCCATTTAGGCTACGGAACCCTAAAAACGTCTAATGAAGTCGGGTGGGGATTTTAGAATAAAAAAGTTTTCCTCCATCGAGCCCCAACCGACTTCAATAGACTTTTTTTAATTAAAATTTATAAGCGTATAATTTGTGATTACAATATTATTTCATGGTTTTTAGAGCTATTTTAAACGGTTTTTGTTTTATTTTTAGGTTTTTGAAGGAGGTAATAACTTTTTTTCACTGGGATACATTTTTTGGTGCCATATTATAATAGTAGGGCGGTAAAACAAGGTTTGAGGTTAGTTTTCGCACAAGTCATCACGGAAATACGAAAATGTGGTATCGATGCATTCAGTACGATGCCCTGATCACAAATATATAAGATGACAAGTGCGAAAATGGTGGGGGTAGAAACTGTGACGTCATAAAGTTTTCAGTACAAAGAAATTTTTTTTTCATACTATGTGGTATATCAAATGAAAGGGCTTTGTGAGTAGATTGCGAATATATTACACACTATAACATTTTCACTACTTGGTCTAACAAATTATTAGCAAACGTCGAAAAATTTCGCAATTCAGAGTCGCCATTGAACAGGTCTAGATTGAAATGGACTGAATTGATTTTTACAAAATACATAACAAATAACTTTGCACATACTCTTTTCGAATGTTTAAAGGTAATTGATCAAAGATATTTAAAAATAAGAAAAGTATATCAGTTTTAATAACAGCATAATTTTCTGCTTTTTGCAAATTCTCAGATTCCTTTAATAATTAGTAAAAAAATTAATAAATAAACTTTCGTATGTTTATCCTTACTAGGACAAGTTAGGATAAACAGACGAAGGTTTAAATAACCAAATTTTGACACTTTAGATACTTCTTTTAAACCTAATCACTATTTTTAAAATATGTTGTCTTATTAAATCAAATATTATTAACAATTTACAATATTTTTGGTATTCTATGCGTAGTAAAACATTTGTTGTATTTTATGAATGATTATTTACACCCGTTAAGCCCCTTTTACACCCATTAAAAACACTGTGATTTTTGTGTATTGTTTTGATTTTTTCTAAATAACTTTTTCCTATTGAGTTTTGTCAGGTTATGTAGGTCTCCGAGCAACTGTGTGTATTATCCATGTGTATTTGTCATTACTTTTAGTTAACCTTACTTGTCCTATTTGGTAAACAAACTTTACTCAATTCTTTTTTGAAATAATCATGTATAAAATTCAACAAATGGTTTTCCACGCATTAAAAACCAAAGAAATTGTTAACACATTTTTTAATAGTGATTTTAATTTAAAAGAAGCATGGAAACTGTCAAATACTGTTTACTAAGTAGGACAAGAAATGATTAACATACAAAAGTTTATTTATTTGTTTTTTTATTAATTATTAAAGGAATCTGAGAATTTAGAAAAAGCAGTAAGTTATGCTGTTGTTAAAACTGATGCCCTTTTCTTATTTTTAAATAACTTTGGTCAATTACCTTTAGACATTCGAAAAGAGTATGTGCAGAGTTATTTGTTATGTATTTTGTAAAAATCAATTCTGTCGTTTTCAATCTAGAACTGTTCAATGGCGACTCTGAATTGCGAAATTTTTCGACGTTTGCTAATAATATGTTAGACCAAGTAGTGAAAATGTTATAGTGTGTTATATATTCGCAATCTACTCACAAAGCCCTTTCATTTGATAAACCACATGGTATGAAAAAACATTTCTTTTTACTGAATACTTTATGACGTCACAGTTTCTACCCCCACCACTTTCGCACTTGTCATCTTATATATTTGTAATCAGGGCATCGTACTGAATGCATCGATACCAAATTTTCATATTTCCGAGATGACTTGTACGAAAAGTGTTTTCTAAGCGTCTTATTTAAGACTAGCGGCCCGCCCCGGCTTTGCACGGGTGCAATGTAGTTACTAAATGTAAAACTGTGCTAATGTGGTGTCAGTGTAAAGTTATTAGATTATACTACAGGATACATATACCTAGGAGGACGACATATACCTATACGACGTACGCAAGGGGTGTTATAATATAATTGACGTGTGTGTGTCTGTCTGTCTGAGGCAACCAACCTAGCTCCCAAACTTATGGATCGATTTTAATGAGGTTCTTATGCATAGTTTAAGAGAAGCGTATAGACGGCGGGAAGCGACTTTTTTTTATAATATGTATAGCTTTTGCCCGTGGCTCCGCCCGCGTGGCAGTCGGTAATCGTTGTAAGTCTTCCCTTGGAAACCAATGATCGGGATGAAAAGAAGCCTTTAAGTATTCCAGACTTAATCTATATCTGTGCCAAATTTCTCCTAAATCCGTTCACCCGTTCAGACGTGATTGAGTATGATATGATTGAGTAGGTACCTAACAGAACAACATCCAAACATCAAAACTTTCACATTTATACAATTTTGTGATTATATAGGTAATAGCTGCACCCCGCGGTTTTGCCCGCGCAGTCTGTCGATTCTGTAACCAAACTCGCATCTCACTTCACTTCGCGTGAATTTGTTATTAGACATTTGTTAACTAAATGAGCTATTTTACTATTGCAAAAAATTTAGGTAGCCTGCGTAGCTATCTAAAATCTTTTGTGAAAAAAAATTTTTCTTATCATTATCTTATTTATGATTTAAAATTCCCGTGCAGTGAAGTGAGATTCAAAGTGGGGTTCGAGTTTGGTTACAGAATCGACGCCCTGTTAACGATTCTGTATTAGTTAGGTAGGTACTTAATAAAATTTACTAGCGGTAATTTAACAAAATAAGTATAATAATATTATGTTACATTTAATACTTACCTTATAGTTAAAAATTCTAATATCTTTGCTTAATAGTTATCTTCTTTATAAATAAAAATCGATGTATGTGTATTTGTTTCCTTTGCACTCCTAAACCATTCATCCACATCCGATTATGATGAAACTTTGGTGAATGTTTGGTGAATTGTTCTGCTTACTACTGAAAAGGTTTCTGACTAAAAAAAACGTGACATTGCAACGCATGCCGGGCAAAGATTTATGCCGGGTGCAACTAATGTTGTGCATTATTATCAGGCTCTCCAGCGAAACACTTCTCTAAATACCACATTCCTTGTCACGTTATCTGATATTTGCCAGATGTTGCCGTTTTATTTGACTAATATTTCGTAAAGTAGTTAAATAGGGATAAAATCTTATACAACATTATAAGAATCAAAGCTTGTCTTGAAAATCGGGAAAATTAGAGATTAAACGTCAGCCCGTGCAGTGACAACTGACATTAATTTTTCTTAATCATTCAAATGCACTAAGAAGTTTTGATTCCGATATCGAAGTCAACCACCCTAAAAATAGCTTTCTACCCCTTTTCAACCCTGTTAAGGGATACATTTCAAAAAAGTACGAAACACATGTTCAATTAATTTTGTAAAAGAATGTCTATACCAAATTTCAAGTCAATCGGGCCAAGGAATCGCGTTCTCCCATACAAACTTTGCCACTCTGTTTCACCCTCTTAGGGATTGAATTTCGCAAAATCCCGTCTTAGTGAGCACCTACACCCTAAAAGGGACCCCCATGCAAAATTTGAGACTCCTAGCACTTGTAGTTTCTGAGATTTCGTGATGAGTCAGTGAGTGATTTACGCTTTTATATATATATAGATTACCGCCGCACTATAAGTCAACCCTAATGATAATAATATCTAGAGAAAGAAAATTTTAAATTTGTCGCGGGTATGAGATGACACGAACACGACTCGTTGGCCAGACTCTATACTTGGAAACAAGTTTCGTTTCTGTACCATACTTTTTTTTAAATTGCGCCAATAACGGCAGAATATTTTTTACAAACACTCTAACTATACTAAAGATCCCATCTTTGAAGCTTTTAAGAAATATTAGTGTTAAAACCGGTCAAATAAATAAAATATAGTATAAAATAACTTCACATTATTTCACTGATTTTTAACACTCGCATTTGTTCAAAGAGATCATCCCTAATATTATACGCAGATCGGCATATTTCAGGCATTTTGGGATTAGGTGTTTTTGAGAATTTGTAATTTAGACATTCATGTGTTTTGGTATTAAGACCTAATGGAACCGGAGGGACGTGGCCCACGTCTGCCTGGTGTAGAACTCTTTAGCTATTAGTCTGCTGAAATGCACCCATTAGAACCCATTGGTATAGATAGAAATTAAACGAAGTGTCATGACAAATTACCGAGCTCTGTGATTGGTTGTTTTGTTTTGTTTGACATTGACATGACCTATACACAGAATACATACAGGGTCACTGGAAATATGACGTATTCCTGTTAAGAGGTTATAGATGAGGTCAAAACAAATATTTTTTGTCATATAACTTTTTCTCAAAAAATTAATAGTTTTTGAGTTAATTGAAATTAAGTACATTTTTACCAAAAGTACGTTTTCAGACACAAAAATTTAAAATAAAAGATAACTACTCATTCGATTCCGGATTTTTTACTATTTTGGGATAGAAAACAATCTGAGTGTGGATAATGAATAAAATTTTTTTCATAAAATACAAGCGTTTATAAAAAAAATCAATCCTTAAATGCATTTACTTTTTAATTTTTTTCAGATCTTTTAGAAATAGCATCAAATATCTTTAAAAAAATCCTAGTAACTAAGCGTGCATAATATTTTAAAAACATCACCGTCTATTTAGCTTTCAGTTGAGGTATAAAACTTAATAATAACTTAAATAAAAAATGAGAAATTAAGACTTATCTAAATAGCAGTCCCATTTCATGTAGCAAAAATTTCCTACTTCAAGCGCTTCGGAGGTGGCCGTATTATCCTACTTATTCCATAAATGTGATAGTTTGCTTGTTTGTATGATTTTTAATCAATCACGCAAAACGGCTGAACGGATTTAGATGAAATTTGGCACACAGATAGTTTATAAGCCGGATTAAAACATATGAGGATACTATTATCTTGGTTAAGGGTTCCCTAGGGATTTTCTCGAATGTAAATGCGAATGCAGTCGCGGGCGGAAACTAGTTTGCCATAAATGGTCGTACTTACTAAAAATACTTTCGTCCGAGTGAGTTTGAGACAGGATTATTTTCCGCCGATGAGTCAAAATTTTATACAAACTGTGTCACAAATAACCATGCATATCAGCTATTTTTAATGCCCCGTTGCTGGGGAACTGGCCTACCTTTTGGCTTGTGGATGGATAAAGCGGACGAGCCATACCCACCACGTGGACCCAATGTGGATTGGTCAGTGTTAACGACTGTAAATGCAGCCAGAACCAAGGGCTCAATGTAAGGTACATTGAGTTAACACCGACCAATCCGCATTGGGCCCACGTGGTGGGTTATGGCCCGTCCGCTTTATCCCAAAAGGAAAGGAAGGCATGTTCCCCAGCAGAGGGTCATTAAAAATGGCTGATATGCATGGTTATTTTTGATGCTGTCTGTATAAAATTTTGACTCATCGGCGGAAAATAATTCTGTTTCAAACTCGCTCGGACGAAAGTATTTTTAGTAAGCACGATTATTTATGGCAAACTAGCTTCCACCCGCGACTTTGTCCGCAATTGCATTCGAGAAA
Organism: Agriphila geniculea; assembly: GCA_943789525.1. Taxonomy (NCBI): domain Eukaryota; kingdom Metazoa; phylum Arthropoda; class Insecta; order Lepidoptera; family Crambidae; genus Agriphila; species Agriphila geniculea. The sequence goes on from OX038891.1 coordinate 14,773,308, forward strand.
ATCCCCAGGTAACCTTTAACCAAGATAATAGTATCCTCCTATGTTTAAATCCTGTTTATAAACTGTCTGTGTGCCAAATTTCATCCAAATCCGTTCAGTCGTTTTGTGTGATTGATTAACAATCATCCAAACAAGCAAACTTTCACATTTTATGATATAAGTAGGATAATACGGCCACCTTCGAAGCGCTTGGAGTAGGAAATTTTTGCTACATAAAATGGGACTGCTATTTAGTTAAGTCTTAATTTCTCATTTTTAATTTAAATAATTATTAAGTTTTATACCTCAATTGAAAGCTGAATAGATGGTGATGTTTTTAAAATATTATGCACGCTTAGTTACTAGGATTTTTTTAAAGATATTTGGTGCTATTTTTAAAAAATCTGAAAAAAATAAAAAAAAAATGCATTCAAGGATTGATTTTTTTATAAACACCTGTACTTTTTGTAATTTTTTTTATTCATAATCAACACTTAGATTGTTTTCTATCTCAAAATAATGAAAAAATCGGAATCAAATGAGTAGTTATCTTTTATTTTAAATTTTTGTGTCTGAAAACGTACTTTTGGTAAAAAAATACTTAATTTCAATTAACTCAAAAACTATTAATTTTTTGAGAAAAAGTTATATTACAAAAATTATTTGTTTTGACCTCATCTATAACCCCTTAGCAGGAATACGTCATATTTCCAGTGACCCTGTATACATATACACAGAAAAAAGTAATTTGTATTTTAAAAATACTAAATACCTCATAAAAAGTATTTCAAATAAAATACAAAATACATTTTGAAAAAAAGTATTTCAAATACAAAATACAAATACGTATTTTGTATTTTGTATTTGTATTTTAAATACATGTATTTCAAATAATTCACATCTCTGGATACCTACATCTCGCTATCGGAGTTTTCTCAGCCTCCAAACTATATATACAACTTCCAACCATCATCGGTTGGACCGCGGTCCCCGGGCTAAGATCACCCAGCCCGGAGGAAGATCTTCCACTTTGGCCTTCCTATCAGTGGCTACCTCTCTCCATACCATACCTTCATTCCTACACTACTACACCTTCTCTCTCCATACTACCTACCATAATCCTACACTGGTGACCCCCGACGGAGCACATCAAGCACCTTCAGAACGCAGCGCAGTCATCACTCCATCCAGCATCCGCAGCAGTCACACCGCAAGCAGAAGCCACAGCAGCCAGCACCAGCCTTCAAGGATCCATCGCAGCATCACTGACGACGCTTCCTGGACCTTCGGCAACTCTCGACGGCATCATCCCGACCTGGTCTTCGCAGCCCACGACTGGAGCATCACTGGGCCCTTACTAGGGCTTCCATCCCGAGATTCGAGAGTCTCGATTTCCCGAGAGTCTCGAATGATATTTGGTCCCGAGAGTTTTAGTTTCCAGTCTCGGGATTTTCGAGATTTTCGAGACTTATTCAAACGGTAGGTAGACTACATATATTTCATATAAAGTTGCGTGTTGCGCGTGTTAATAAGTGGTTATATTATAACGTGTCCTTTTTAAGATAAACAGAACAAACAAACGTGACAATTTTAAAATAAACAGAACAAACAAACAAACACAATACGATCTTACATCTAAGATCTGCATTTTTGTTTTCATCGTCCTTCAATTTAATTCATTCTGATATATTTTCCTGTAAGATAAAGGAACGTGTACTAAACCATAGGCTCCTCTCGTATCCAGAAGCAAACGACCTCCTCAGTGACCATTAATATGGGTTTCGCCCAAACCGGTCCACTGGAGATCTTCTAGCATAAGTACACCACTTGCAAATGGAGAGAAGCCATCGAGAGGTATGGAGAGGCGCTCTCTGTTACTCTTGATAACTCGAAGGCTTTTGACAGGGTGAGGCATGATAGCCTTATTGCAAGCTTTTTTCATACGGACTTCCCACCGGTTTTGTGTCTGGATATCGGACTTCCAGAGGGATCGGTCGATTCGAGTTGTCATTGATGGCTACTCATCCGACCAGTGGGGCTACCGCCCAAGTGCCGTCGACTTGAACTCGATATCGACGCTCGATGTCGACGCCGATGTCGACGCCGTCGAACAATCGGTACCGCCCAGGAAATTTTGCGTCGATTTAGTGAGCGTCGAGAACGAGAGTGAATGGACAAGTGCCGTCGACTTGAGGTCCGCACGAAACCCGTCACGGTAAGGTCACGGTCCGTTTTATTCAGAATATTTAAGATAAAACAAAAATCTTTGTTGACATATCTTTACAATTTTGTTTGTTTTAAGGTCCATAATGGACAATTTATCCTTAGTTTTTTTGATTTCACAAAGAAGTCACTTAATTTCGTGGTATTTAAAGTGTTTTATTTAATTTTCAATAAACGCGTGTGTCGATAACGGAACGTCAAAATTGACATGACAGCCAGCCACAGATAAATATACTAGTTAAAACAGCCAGCCGCCGTCAATAATAAATAAATAAACTTTAAAACCTTTAAAACAACATAAACGAACCAAAAAACCTTATTTTCATATGTTCTTTTGGTAAAACTACGTGTTGTGCCCACAGAGCAAGCCATTAATTAAGAAGAAGAAGAAGTAAGTATAGGTTATTGCCGCGTATCTATTTACTATTTTGTACACTGAGAATAAAATCACTACGTTTTTCCTTTGTGTGTGAATATTTTGTTTGTTTAACTCATCAAGGCCTGGAAAATGAGACACGCTATATTTACTATTGTTGTCCGGACACCGGAGGCCGAGCGGACATTGATGAATTAAGATATTTGAGAAAGTAACTAAATATTGTTTTGCTCTTTATTAGGCACTAAAGTCTTGGATACTCAAAATTTTAGATATTCCTTATTAGTGAATTCATTCCTATGTATTTTGTAGATGCCTGCGTCAAGAAAAGTGAGTCTGGTGCAGATAGAGCTCCTCGTGAGCTTTATGGAGGAGCACAGGGCCTCGGCTAAGGGCCAGTCCTTGGACACGCGCCTCAGGCCAAGGCCGCTGTTAGGCAACAATGGGAGTAGGCGGCAACACTCAATGCAGTGATGAGGCACCAAGAGAAAAGCAATCGGTCAGTTTTTGTTTTTCTTTGCTTATTTTATAAGCCTTGTATCTGTGGTAAACTTGCAAAGAGCAATGGATGAGGAACAATAACCAGGCAGCTAATCGTCTAACATCAAAATCTATCACATTGCTTTCATTTGACAAATGGATGTGACACATTGCTGCATTTCTTTGGTAAGTTTTTATTTGTGTCAAAAATAAGTATCAATGTTCTGTCAAATAAAAGCAATTGCTATAGATTTTGAAATTAGACAGTGGGCAGTCTGAATTGTTTATGCTCATGACAGTTTGTGAACAGTCTGACTGATATAACACGATTCAAACTTTCTGACTTCTCTCGAGAACATCGCTCGAGATGCTGCGCAGAACACAAATTCGATGTAAGTGTATGTTGTGAGCTGCGGCACGGCTACGTGCATAATGGCTAACTTCACAGAAGTTGTAAAGTTTGATTCGGAGCGTACCAACACTTTGCACACAATGCTTTTTATTACCGATTGTTTACCATGAACATGAGGCTTTACCCTACACTGGTGTTATGTTATGTTATGGCGGTGACTTCATATTTCAATTTCAACTCACATGCTCATATATAATGCACTCTAATTTTTTGGCAGCAATAATCAATCCCTTTTCAATAGCTTTTACATACATTATGGCAGTTTAGGTGTACTGTGGTGTTTGTTTATTTAGTATACTTTCAGCAGATATTTCTTATATACTGCGTTCCTAAGGAAATGCAATATCTTTTGCCTGTTATTCAGACCATTAGATCGGGCATTTTTCTTTATGGATATTTTTATGAAATTTTATTATTTTTCATTTTCATAGAAACTAAATGCTTGAATGTTGTAAATTGTCTAATAATAGAATATTATGAACTTACACACATTTCTCTACTGACAACCTATGACTGCCCGGCAGTGACTACAGCCTCTCCCAAAAAATAGATATGTAGTGATGGCAGATCAATTTTTTGGGTTACTCTAAAAAAAATTTATTTACCTACTTGCATTGTGACACCTATAATTATGACTCAATCTACCATTATTAATTATGCTGTCCATTTACATTTTCAGGAACAATTCGCAGTCCCAGTATGTCCCTGCGCTGCCAAGCCCACCCTCGCTTGGTTCGCTCCCCTGCCCTCGACGCGCCACGGACGCCGCAGCGCCACTCCCGAGGCCGCCTCCCCTAGCATGAACCGTGCTCCTCCAGTTGAAGGCAAGTTTTTTTTAAAGCATTACTTGCCTGTGGTCCAACTGTCTAGTTTCCCTTGGTGTACCACAACATGACCAAATATTTTTGCCCGTGGAACTCCCTGAATGAAAATCTCCTTATTAAATTTATTTTTATTGTCCGTGGTACCCCATCTTAATTTGATATAAAAAATCTATAAAAAATTAATAAAAAATATAAAAAATTTGAAAACAAACTGTTGTTTGATAAATAAAGAAATACAAATACATTTACAAAGAGATTGTATTTGCATTTTATTTGTCTGGCGATTAGGGGTACCATGGGCCATGTAGTTTTCCCATGGCACACTTTTGTCCCCTTGGGTGTTCCATGGGCCAAAATATTTACTCATGACAGGCAAGTAACAGCTTAAAGCGCTAATTTTCGTTAGAGTCAGTGTCAAGTCGAATATCAAGCGTTCCCGCCCCTGCCAGCAAAATGGTTGTTTTTGGATGTGTGAAAAAATTCTCGGCTATATATGTATAACGAAATGAAAAGGAAAAAATTCACAGCTAAGTAGGCTTTACAAGTTATCCGGTTATAGACGATTAACATATAAAAAATGTACTTGGAGAAATAAAAAGGAATGTTTTGTATAAATTCCATTGAAAATTACATAGTCGATAGGTAGTCGTGTAAAACATCAAAACTATGGAGCCCTATGCGGTGCGTGGCCCGACACGCACTTAGCCAGATTTTATCTAATAAATATTTGTGTATAATTTATGTTTTATGTCCTTCATCTGCAGCAAACTCACTAGCCGCTTCGAAATGGAACAGCCCGGCCGGCGCCAGAGCGGCAGGCGGCGTTCAATAATCACTGCGCGCTATCTCGATGGCGGACTCTAAGCTCGTCGTCACGACCAAGCAGTGGTTACCGAATTAGCGCTGTCGCCGGCCGGGCCGGAAGCGTAGAGCCGACCCCACGATGGAAGCCAGTGAGTTCAAATTATTATCTTTAATAATTTTAATACTAAAAGGAAAACTATCACATCTAAGTAGGCATGAAGTAAAAAGGAATGTTTCGTATGAATTTTATTGAAAATTACTTACATGAAGTTGTTAGGTAGGTAGTTGTGTAAAATAACAAAACTATAAAGCCCTACACTGCGTGGCCCGACACGCAATACCGGTTTTAATCTAGTAAACGTTTGTGTAAAATGTATGTTTTAGAAACTCCATCTGCGGGAGACTCGCCAGCCGCAGATGACCACGTGACCCTGAGGGGCTTCGAAGCGGAAGCGAGCGGACTACGCGGCGCCGGCAAGTGAGCTCAAATCAAACTAATATCTTTATTACTCATGTGGTGTAATAACGTTTAAGAGGGCTTATTCTGTACACTAGCGCCGCCATCGAAAAAATCATAATGCTTAAACAAAGATGTAATTGTGAATTATCTGTGTGTAGTGCACTCCAAACGAGCGTTGTGGTACTTTTTATCATTTAAACAATATTTTTGGGCCTGTAATTTATTATAATGGACTTTTATTGTTAAAAGTAAAAAAAAATCGCAATAAAACTCCATTATGCTGACCGACAGGCTAGAAAATATTGTTCAAGTATCTCAAAGATTGCTCAGAGTGCATTACAGAGAGATAATTCAGAATTTCGTCTTAGTTTAAGCACTATGTTTTTTCCAATGGTGGCGCTAGTGTGCAGACTGCGCCTCCTTAAAATAGTTTTGCTTTCGATATGAACGAGGCCACTGTAAAGCTATTAATCCACTTACAAAAGATTCCTTAAGGCAGAACCCTGAGTGAAAGTGGTGCCGCGGTGTATTCTATTTAATATTATAATTTTAATACACAATTTAAATAATGTTTTACGTGGATTTTTTAGGGCCCACAGTCTACACAGCCCACAGCCCACAGTCTAGTATTTTTAGACGGTCGGTATCGTTACATTCCCTAGTAGTCACTGCTAGAAGTAGATAGCAAAACTGCTAAAAGTGGCCGTTTTTGACACATTTGCTATCTACTTCTACGAATGACTACGAGGGCATGTAGTGATACCTTCTAAAAACACTAGACCATGGGCCCTAAAAACTCCACGTAAAACATTATTTAAATCTTTTTCTATTAATAAGTTATTAAATAAAAAACCTCTGAGGGCGCCACTTTCGGTTATACAACCGTCTTAAGTCAATGTTTTTAGAATTATACTGACATTTTACATACTTATATTAATTATTGTAATAAATGAACCCGAAAACGCATGGAAAATATGTAATCTTTTTTAGTGGTAATCATTATTTTAATGTAATGATGATTTTATGATTTTAATAATGTATTTTGCCTTTTTGCATGCTAAAATATTCAGCGAAACATGTTGAACTTTTTATGTTAAAACATCGACATTGTATCATACCGTGTTTCTAGCAAAATAAAATTTATGATGATTATGTCAAACATAAAATAATGAATCTGTCGTTTGTTAGCAATAGCAATAGATTATTAACTTTAAAACACAAAAGTCACGTCTATCCAACTTTAATTCACTTTTGATTATACATAGGTTTTTTGTGATAAATTAATAATCGATTTACGAAGAGGCAGTCACTTCACTGTAATAATTTATCACTACATAATTAGTATCATCAGAGCGGCCCATATCCGTCCACCGATGGATGGAGGGCCTCCTATAAGATCGCACCACACACCCTGCGACCGACACTACCTACATCGTGTTAGTCACTTATACTACTGGCTCGTAGTCGAGGTAGCGGGTTCGAGTGCCGCTCGTCGCGAATTAATATTATGTTTCGTGTCTCGTCTGTCTGGAAAGGTCGTTTTCACTACCCTGTTTTTATTTTTCCAGATCCCACGGAAATCCCAGTTGCGCGCCCGGCGTGGGAGGCCGAGGGAGCGTGCGTGAAGAGGGCTGTGCAGCTATTGCAGCGAAGTGTAGCGGCCCAGGGAACTACGCGACAGCGAGATGAACGAGGATATCGCGACCACTATCTGACACCTTCATCGGCAGCGATAATGGTCGCGGTATTCTCACTTTCCCTACACCCTACCTACCGTATCATGACCGAGCTAGGAATGTGTCACGCAAAAAAATATTCTATGTATTTAAAAGTATGACACTATTCCCATTAAACCGTTCCGTTCCGGGCCGTGTAAGGAGCGGCGACAAATTGTGGGCGAGAATATTATGCCGGTGCTGACATTTGCGGTTGCAACCGGTATACGGGTTGCAACCGCATATTATGACCGTTATAAAGGCTTTGTAAATATATTGGCGATCGTTGCCATTTGTCTAAAACTTTATTTTCTAATAGCTGTAAATATTCCATTATTTAAAAACTTAACAGCACTCCGAGAACGAGAAGTATACGCAACACTGATAAGCATACGAGAATGAAACGGTTTCATACGGGTTGCATACGGGCATCATACGGGATGTGTCCGTATGCAACCCGTATGTAATCGATTTGATGCCAGATATGCCCGTATGCAACATCCGAAACCGATAAGAATCCGTTTAATTTTACTTTTATAACGGTCATCATCGCGGTTACAACCCGGATACTCCCGGCTCGGCGACGTCACGCACAGGGCGCGTCAACACCAGCAAAATGTCCTCGCCGACAATAGTCTATTTGACTGATTTAGGAAAGCCATTTTAAATTTACTCCTTCCTTATTACATAATAAGCACACCACATTGGTATTTTAAGAAAAATCAATGTTAAAATCAAACATAACCCACCGTGACTTTCCCAGGATTCTAGCTTTTACACAATACATCGTGAAATTATAATCATTTGGTTCCCGCAGTGGGGTGGTTCCACTCATGATTACTAGAAACATTTACTATGGGGACAACTCTGTGGGTGTGGGTGCGAAAAAAAAATCAGCTGTTCCATACATTTAAGTCGAGTAGGTATTGCACTTTTGTATGGAACAGCAGATTTTTTTCGCACCCACATAGCTGTTGGCCCCATAGTAAAAGTTGCTTGTAATCATGAGTGGAACCACCAACCACCCCACTGCGGGAACCAAATGATTAAAATTTAAGCATGTTCCGATAACTAACTTTTATTTTTATTCTTTTTATTTTTTCTATCCAAAATTACCGCTTCCGCAGTTGATTATAGTGGTAGAATTTACCTTAAGGGCCCATCGAGCGTCCACTAGCGCCGCCACTCAAGAAAAAATCATTACAACGAAATAACTATGTTTAACAAAATTATGAATCATAAAAACTAGTATTAGTTATAAACTATTTTTGTACGCGTTTTTTCCTGTTTTAAATGTGTTTGTGTAATTAAAACCACGCCTAAAGTGGCCACTTAAGGCGTTAATCCAGATTTAAACTACGCGAAGACATTTTAACTTAGAATTTTACGCATACAAAAATAGTTTATAACTAATACTAGTTTTATGTTTCAGAATTTTATTTAACATACTTATTTCGTTGTAATGATTTTTTTCTTGATTGGCGGCGCTAGTGGACGCACGATGCACTCTTAACAAGTTATCTTGCTACTGAAAAAATATTGATTGCGGAACTCGTCTTGTTCGTAAGAAAACTCCTGCCGAAATTTTCTTAGCAATCTTTTTCATAAGACTTTGCTATGAAAATTTTATTACTACTCTTCACTGTGGCTTACTCGTGCCAAGCATATTGTGTCATTTATATTGTCAATGACTTCATCGTCAGTGCAGTGATCGGTATTATCAGTGCTGTTATTGGTTTCATCGTCGTCGCCGTGTCGTAATCATAGGTATCATATCATAAAAAAAGACTGCTAAGAAAATTTTGGCAGGGGCTGATGTGAACCTTTTTTTTCTGACGAACAACAAGATGAGTTCCGTTTTCAATATTTTTTCTGTAGCAAGATAACTTGTTAAGGTATATTCTACCACTATAATAAATTGCGGAAACGGTAAATTTTGGGTAAAAAAAAACTAAAAACGAGACTTTATTTAATTTTTCAATAACTACTTGAATTATTGTTTTCAGTACCTCTAGGTGGAAAGTAGGATTATTTTTTCGTTTTTGTAAAATAAAAAAGGCTCAACTTTGCTTTTTTTTAAAATGAACTTTAATTATTGGACATGCGGGACCGCTGTTATCATTTTTGACAAGTTCCCTATTGATTTATCGAATTAGTAGAGACATGTCCGCCCTCAAGGGTTTATAAAACACTGTGCGGTCGGTGACGGAACGGTCTAGTGGAAATAGTGTCATACTTTTCAATACAAAGAATATTTTTTTGCCTCGTTCTTAGCACGGTCATGTGGTCATGGCACGGTGCGGGTGTACTAGTGAATAACAAAGCAACCATATTAACGTATTGCACAATGCTTCTGATAACATGTCTTTATCATCAGTTCCACTTAACCAAATGGTACTTTATGTCTTTGAGTAATCGAGTAACATATTTAAAATAATAAAGATTCCAACGAACTGAGAACCTCCACCTTTTTGGAGGTCAGTTAAAAATAAAAGCAATAAAGCCGCCTGTTGCATTTTTAACCGACTTCAAAAAACAAAAAAAGGAGGTTCTCAGTTTGACTTGTATGTATGTATGTTTGTCCGCGATTATCTCGCGTTTGGCTGAACCGATTTTGATGCGGTTTTCAGAAAAGTATTTGTTACATTAAGGACAACGTTTTGGTATTTTAACCAACTTCAAAAAAGGAGGTTCTCTTCTCAGTTTGACTCGTATGCACGGTTGTCCGCGGTTATCTCACGTTTGGCCAAACCGATTTTTCTATCTACCTACATAGATAATATATCTAGTACAGAAGGTACTTCTGTATTACATTGTTAATTTTTTAATATTTTGTAAACTTGTATGTAGACTGAAATGCCTAAGTATTTAATAAATAATTTATTTTTATAAAACCACTGACAATACTACATACCAGTCATCAGCTGCTATGGTCTGATTATGGTGGTAAATTGACCACTTGGAGCGTCTCACTAATGTGATTATTAGTACTATTTTCAAATTATTTATAAATAATAAAAATATGATGTACTTAGTTGTATAAATGTTTTTTATTAAAAAATCGTTATTTGTTATACAAGAGAGCAAAGTCATTTTTTGCTGCGAGTGCTGACTTTTAAATCACGAACTAGCGAAGTAGTCTAGAATTGAATCACGAGCGTAGCGAGTGATTCTAATATAGACTACTGAGCACAGTGAGTGATTTAAAGGCACGAGACATCAAAAAATTTGCTCTCGTGTTAAACATACAACTTTTCACCTCTACCAGCGAGAAAAGGTGTTAGAAATTAAAAAAGCACTTTGCCTCGCGCTCGCAGCAAAAGTCGATTTTGCTGCGAGTTTTTGGTAAAAAGCACTTTGCCTCACGCTCGCAGCAAAAGTCGATTTTGCTGCGAGTTTTTACGCGCCAAAAGCACCCTTTTCGTGCTGGAGAGGTGAAAATACCTTTGCACGGCAAGTTTCTGATTTGTTTACATAATTATTATTGTGAGCCTTGCTTTTTAAATAGGTTTTTATTAAAATACAGTTAAATATTACATTTGTTTTTTATTAAGTTAGCTATTCATAACACATACTACATAGTAGAGTTCAAATACAAAGTAACTAACGATGGCGGGATGACAAAAACATTATACTGCTTGGTGGCGCTGCTTTATCAACCCCCTGTGCTTGCATTGCAGTATCATAATGGAATCTGACGAAAAAAGTGCGTTCAACAACATTTCGTGTGCGCACGTGGACCGATGTATAATGTGCTTCTGGTGAAATCAGCTCAGTATGGAGGATAGGAGTCATCATCCGGGGACGCTGGGGGTAGCCCGAGTCACCTGCAATTTAATTGAATTGTTGTTATTCTCTTTAATATAAACATAGTTATGAAATGCTCCTAAGAATCTATTCTATCTTCCAGTGTTGCAAATTACAAAACTTATGTAAATAAATACATAGGTAGGTAACTAGAAATTGAAAAAAACTCTCAAGTCATCACCAAGTCAAGGCAATTCACCAACTCTGTTGAAAGCAAAATATCTTGGCGACGGCTGAACCTTTTTCATTATTAACTCTGCTTGCGTCGGGGGTATAAACCGGACAGTGCGTGTCAGGTTATGTGAAGGGTTCCATGCTCATATAAAATCCTAAAATAACTATTATTACCCGAGATGTAAAACTAAGGCAGCCATTACATGGTCATGCAAGCGTCGCGTCAGTCAAATTCCATCAGTCATGAATTACCTTTGACTGATTGACTGATGGAAAGAAGAAATCAACTTCATGCAACCATCAGTCACTACATTACACGGTAGGTTAATCGTCAGTCACAGCCCATGACTGTGTTTAAACTGACAGCAAAACTTACCGTGTAATGGTTGCCTAAAGGAGGTTTATAAGAAAATGTTAGCTTTATTCTGCTTACCCAAAAGCCAGAAATTCTGCCCTCCATCATGCAGTCTACGCGTGGCTGGATTGACCGGGCACATGTTCCACGTACACGTGAGAGTCATGGCTTGCACCAACAAAAGAGGCATCAGCATGCAAGATCTTGAGATTCTCATCACAAATCTGAAAAAAAAAAATCCAAACTTCTCATTATATCTGAAAGTAGCTTTGTATTAGGTATTTATTATTACGTTATTACTTATTAGGTAATATTTATTTATATATAAAATAAAAAATTTAATCATTAGTAAAGAAAATTGTTTTGTTTAATTTTGTTTTCTAAATTTTTATTTTGTGGTTTTCCTTGGGAGTTTATTTTTATTACATTAGAATTTAAGAAGTTTTATGGTAAATGATAAAAAAGTCTAGTACTACGTAAAAAAATGTTGTATTATTACTAAGACACAATATCCTTAATAATTTAGGGTGTCCGGCTTTTTTACCCAAATGTCCGGCCAAACTGGCTGGTCTGTCCGGCTATAAGGTCAGACGACCTGGCAACCGTAACTGTATAGAATCAAAATTAGGTACCTCATTGCTACAGACTCGTCTGGGATCATGGAAATTGGATATATTTCCTCAAAATGGCAAGAGTGTCGAGGACGTCTGTTACATCATGCAAGCAATCGGAAGTTTATTGCTGGCTCAGGTGAAGAAAGTCATTCTTTCCACACTACTTTGGTTACTACCAGTGGCATGCAAATTTAATGTAGCCAGTATCTGTAAACATATATGTTGAGATCAATCATTGGCCCCATATGCCCAGAAGAATCATTGAATATGCCACATTTTGCGACCAATTGTCCACGTATCATATACGTACGTACCTTAATTTCGGGTTTGATCCTGCGTCCTTTCATTTGTGGATAAGAGCGGTATAACATCTTCGCATTTTGATAAGCGAAACCGTCCGATAAAAGAGGTGTCGGGAAGCAACAGAATAACGGGCCAGTGCGCTCTCCATCCTTCTGCGTATGATATTCATCTTCTTCAGACGCTGTTCCTCCACAGTCATCATGAATGTCATCCAAGTCATGGTATCGCTGCCCTTCTTCTAAAACACAAAGAAAACAACAATACAGGAATAAAAACGATTAAGTGTTTTACTAAAAAAGATAAAGAGAACTTTAATTAGTCGCTAGAAAGCAGAATAATTAAAAAAGCAAGCTAAAATTGGAAGAAACAAACTTTTTTACAATCAAATCGACGACTCAGGAGGTGTCGAATTGAAATGACACTTCATATCGACGCGTCGAATTGGCCGTCGATTTGAATTTTGCTGGGCGGTACTGCACCCTGATTATCTAAAAAGAAACTATTTAGCGACCGGTTTCATTCCACATACATTGCTACTTTTCTTTGGTATGTTTTTTTTTAATCCAATAAGAAGTAGCAATGGATCACTATCATCTATGAACTGCAACCGGTCGCTAGGTGGTTTCTAATTAGATAATCAGCCCGTTATCTGTCAAAAACAGCGTTTCATTCGTTCTTTTGCCGTCGACATCGATGATCAAATCGACGCGTCGACTTGGGAAATTGGGCGGTAAGAAATTGCCGTCGACAGTCAAAATGAAGTCGACGGCGATATCGACGGCACTTGGGCGGTAGCCCCACAGTTGGCTGTCAATGCCGGAGTCAGGGATTGGTCCCTCAGGGGTGGACTAAACAGGAACACCTGCTGCATATTAATGACCTGCTAATATCCGGTATTTTGGGGTACGCAGATGACAACACCGTTGTAGAGAGCTACATATCTTATGCTCGAGTCAGTGCAAAACAAGCCCAGTGTCTTAGGGAGGCGATGGTCAGAAAACGAACCTGTCACTGCAGGCAGTCTCCGAATGGGGACGATTGGCATCGCCAATCAGGTCAGGCAGGTTCAATCCATCAAAAACTCAGGCATGTCTGATCTCTGCTAAAGAGAGTAGTTTCGCTCCAAGTAACTTTCCGAGGTGTATTCGTGCCGAATTGCCGATTACGGAACAACTATACCTTCTCGGCATATCATTGACTCTAACACTCACTTTTGGCTCTTTCATCGAGAATAAAGTATCACTATCACTACATAGTATAAAACAAAGTCGCTTTCTCTGTCCCTATATCCCTATGTATTCTTAAATCTTTCTACGCAACGGATTTTGATGCGGTTTTTTTTAATAGATAGAGTGATTCAAGAGGAAGGTTTATATGTATAATACATGGTGTCAAATTCCACACTACACCGAAGCGAAGCGATGGCGAGTCGCTAGTAATTGGAAAAAAGTACAATTGGCATCTAAAAAGCTTAGCATTTTTGCAAAGATGAGAAAATACTTTACTTCACGCCGGAACAGCTGCTCATTCTATACCAAGCGCAAGTTTGATCGTGTATGGAGTACTGCTGTCATCTTTGGGATGGTTTCGCCAAATACGAGCTACAGACGCTTGAATCCTTTGAGCAGAGGGCCAGGAAGCTCATCGGCAACGATAATCTTTTCTGTAATAAGCTCCGAAGTCTTGAGCTTAGACGCAAGGTTTTTATCGGGTACATTTCGGCGAGTGTAAGGTGGTACTGCACAACCAAATTCCGCATCTCCTTTCTTCCATTGGACGACCAGAGATACGAATTAGCATTTTGCTTCAAATTTTATCATCCGTACCGCCAGAGAGTGGAACTCTTTGCATAAGTCTGTGTTTCCCGACAGGTACAATCTGGGGGCCTTCAAGTCGCGAGTGATTAGGTCATAGAGTAAGATAAAAAAAATATTAGGTATCTTCTAGGCAAGCGCGTTCCATCGTAAATCACGTCATCGCTTACCATCAGGCGTGATATCGCGCAAGCGCTTGCCTATCTATCATCAAAAAAATTCGTCATATCAGCATTTCGAGAGTCTCGAAATTTCGAGAGTCCCGAGAGTCGGCCATATAGTCTCGTCTCGATCCCGAGATTGTGAAATAGGTCCGAGAGTGGAAGCCCTAGCCCTTACTCCGGCGTGGCAGTTCTGCGCACCTCACCAGCAGCTCGGTCCTACCGTCACCTTCCACTGTCCCGACTCACTGTGGACAGGTCCCGACTCACCGTGGACACGGATCTACCTGCAGCACTGGCGGACGCGCCTTCCTACCCCACAACGTCTCGACTCACCGTAAACTGTCTCGACTCACCGCAGACTGGGGCATCTCCTGCAGCACTCTACTCTGGCACTTGCAAAGCTCTGACGCACTGACAGCTGAGCTTGGACAACCCTTGGACTATCGACCTCCGGTCTCAGGGGGGGAGTGATGTAGCGGCATCTACCGTACCGCCGCACATAGCAACACACGGCTACAACAAGATTCAACGACCATGTTACTAGATGGCGCTAGTGTCGAATAAACACAAAGATTAGTAAGGAATATCACCTCGTAATATGGAGAATGTATGAAGATACCTACATCTCGCTATCGGAGTTTTCTCAGCCTCCAAACTATATATACAACTTCCAACCATCATCGGTTGGACCGCGGTCCCCGGGCTAAGATCACCCAGCCCGGAGGAAGATCTTTCACTTTGGCCTTCCTATCAGTGGCTACCTCTCTCCATACCATACCTTCATTCCTACACTATATACAGGCCTCCTGCACTAGCTCAAGGTCGCGCGATAAGCAGCTACTGCTAGCCGTGCCTACGGAGGCACAAGTGAGCAGCGGGCTGCCACACGCCCACCTGTGTAGTCGCGCGGCATCTTAATGCCGTCGTAGGTATTGTCTCTTTATAATAGTAACAATGTCGAATCGCCATTACTATGCCGTGTACGGATGTCTAAATCAAAAAACCAATAAACATCTGTCGTTTTTCACATTATGATGTATGCTACGCAGTTCATTTGAAGGAAGACGACCCTAACGTTGCGTCATCAGAAAAGGTAAGAGCACGCGATAGAAAGAGAGGCAACTACTATTAGCGCTGCGCGACCTGAATCGTACTTTATTGTGTTGGAGCAAAAGTCGCTATTTATTTAAATGACTTTGCGGAATGCTGCTTCTGTACTTGTACTATTAGTTATTCTGTGGTATGTATGCACTAGGTTCACACATCTATAACACGTCCATAGAAATACGGCGTGTTAACACGTGGCGTCAGACAAATGTGCCCGCACCTTTATTCTCTTTGGACAAGACAGTCCACAGACAGCACGCACAGAACCAAATGTACGACAGGGGCCGTACCGGCTAACTTACATGGCTATCGTAATCGCTTTCATTTGACAGATGGCTGTGACACATTGCTGCTTTTATTTGGCATAAATAAAAACTTACCATAGAAAAGAAGCAATGTATCACAGCTATCTGTTAAAGGAAAGCGATTGTGATAGCCATGCATGCAGTTAGCCGGTACGGCCCCTGGGACCCAATTCTCACGCAATAGAAAAAAGTTCACGTTCGTAAAAAGTTCGAAATTATAATTTTTTTCGAAGGCAACACACTTTGCGTATTCTCAGAACTTCACAATCGTAATATTTCGATTGAACATCACTCGAACGCATCGAGTGATACTGACCAATCGAAGGTAGAACTCTCGTATACGAACTTTAGCTGTCAGCCTGTCAATATGAGTTTTTTGAGGTTATGTGGGATAGCTAATTATGGTTTAATTAGTTTGATTTTGTATGACGATTTTTTTGTTGAGGTTTGCTCTCGGGGTTTTGCCACTATTAGTGTACCTATAAATTGATTTTTGAGATTGATATTCTGGAAATCATTTGACGAAAATGAACGAAGAAGAGTTCATAGTAGACTTCTTCGAGAATTTGGTTGAGGAGCTAGAGACAGCGAATGCAAACCCGCCACGACGACGTAGAGTCGCAGTTGAAGATCCTTATGAAATAAGTGATGCCGAGTTCAAAAAACATTTCCGATTAAATAAAGCATTAGCGTCAGAAATTACACAAATTATCGAGCCCGTAATTGAGCAGCGATCATCACAGATTGAGTTAAAAACAAAGGTATGTCCTAACATAATAAATAACATAACTAAGTGCATTGATTCAGTCAAGTAAGCTTAAAATAAAACAGTAAGTGTGCTTTACTAAAATTAATTGGAAAACTAAATTTGTCTCTTTCATCTTGAAAGCCTTTAATAACACCACTCCAATCCACTGTTGGACAAAGGCCTCCGCCTAAATTTTTCACAGCATAAAGTGTGGTCTATTTTGGGTGACAATGATGTTTTTTCTATAGTCACCATGCTTATTAGCTTTCAACCATGGTGATTGGTAACCACAGTATGGTATATGAATATGATACACAGACACATCCATCCTCTGATTCAAGTCGCCTTTATGACACCCATGGGAAGAGTTGAAGTGGTACCTATACCTACTATTCTTAGCTGGCACTTCATCTTTAACCAACACTAGTGCAGTTTTTTTTCAGGTGTTGTGTGCTCTACATTTTTTTGGGACAGGGAGCTACCAAACTCCATGTTCAAAATTAAATTGTATAAATATATCTCAACCTTCTGCCTCCCGGTGCATCTCAGAGGTTGTTGATGCACTGAATCATCCAAATGTTTTTGGAGCATGGATTCATTTTCCACAAAATCTTCAAGAACTCCAAGGAATCTCCAGAGAGTGAGTTAAACTTTTAACAAATTATCAGTAATGTTTGTATAATAATATGTTGTAAGTAGGTATAAAGCAATTAATTGTTTTCAGTTTTTACAGAGCTTATGGGTTCCCCGGTATTGTCGGTTGTATCGACTGTACACAAATTTCAATAGTACCCCCTCAAAGACCATTTAATGAAAAAATTTATGTGAACAGGAAGAATTACCATTCAATCAATACACAATTAGTAAGTAAATTACAGATGCCGGCATATATATTGGCAAGAAAATGAAAGAGACAAAAGATGCGCAGTAGCCATAAACACTAAGTTAATGGCTACTGCGCATCTTTTGTCTCTTTCATTCTCTTGCCAATATATATGCCGGGCAGTATACATAATCATCTTTTAATAGATACACTAATCTTTAAGCTGACTGCAGTTGTTTTCACATACTACTTGAGGCCTTTTTTGCAAACTCATACATAATAGACATATTTGTTTTTTAATTACTAGTAACTTATTTTATCTAAATACCTAATGACAAATATTTTCCACAGATATGTGATTCCAATTTAAGAATTTTAAATGTTAATGCACTGTTCCCTGGTAGCACACATGATTCTTACATTTGGAACAGTTCCAATGTCTTACCTGTGATGGAACACCTACATACATCTGGCTACCAAAGCTATCACCTTATAGGTATGTAAAAACGGAAATAATAATTACATTAAGATGCATGCATAGAGAAGCAGATTACTGGGGTCAGTCGAGATATTGGTTTAGGCCAATTTGCTATGGAATTTATGTTATCCAAACATGCAGTAATTTTACCAAAAACAGCTGCTTTATGTATGCAGTGCCACATTTCATAGGAAAGGTCTGTGTCCAGACAGTAGACAATTATGAATGGCATATGGAATAATGCAATAATCTTTTATTTCAGGTGACAGTGGATATGCTTTACGGCCTTGGTGTCTAACACCTATTTTACATGCAGTAGAGAATACGGCCGAATATAGATATTCAGAGGCACTCAAACGAGCACGCTCAACCATTGAAAGATGTAATGGAGTATTAAAAGGGAGATTTAGATGTCTTCTTAAAGATAGAGTGCTACACTATAAACCCAATAAGGCCACAAAAATTATTAACGCATGTTGTGTCTTGCACAATTTGTGCATCGCTAATAATTTTCCTGATCCCGATATTCCTCAGGATGAGGATCTTGGTGTTATTGATGTGCCACTGCCGCCACCACCACCAATACAAGAAAGAGAAGCCGGAAGAGTAAATATTTTTCTAACTCGAGGAAGAGAAAAACAAAATCAAATTGTAAATAATTATTTTAATTAAATACCTATTTTAACATTTTGTAGTTAATATTATTTCTTTATATTATGAAGTATCCCTGCACGAAGCTTAATCAATCATCTTTTGTTTAATTAACATAAAAAAGTTCTATACTTAAATCTTTTTTTCCCTATTGTATGTTAAATACCATAAAATCAAACATCTTGCTAATAGGTACTACTTATAAATCTGAAAATGAGTTTAATCAAGCCTTTATAAGTCTTTCTCAAAAAAACTGTAAATTAAAGACAAAAAATCAAACGTACTAATATCATAAATCCGAAAATTCTACAAACTAAAATTAACACAATAGAATCAATTATCCTTACTAATATAAAAAAAACTAATTTTGTTACTCCTACATACTATAAACGTTTAGTCGCATAATACCTAATTCGCAAAATTGCAACCGAGTCTTAAAAGGACTAATTCGCAAAATAGCTAATTCTCAAATGACGAATTCTCAAAAGGGCTTATTCGCAAAATTGCCAACTTTAACCAGTACATGATAGCACAAACAAAAATAATACAATATTTTGCTTGTGCTGTCATGAGTTGGTAAAAGTTGGCCATTTTGCTTTTAAGTTAATCAATCTGTGATGATCGCTGCTCAATTACGGGCTCGATAATTTGTGTAATTTCTGACGCTAATGCTTTATTTAATCGGAAATGTTTTTTGAACTCGGCATCACTTAATTCATAAGGATCTTCAACTGCGACTCTACGTCGTCGTGGCGTGTTTGCATTCGCTGTCTCTAGCTCCTCAACCAAATTCCCGAAGAAGTCTACTATGAACTCTTCTTCGTTCATTTTCGTCAAATGATTTCCAGAATATCAATCTCAAAAATCAATTTATAGGTACACTAATAGTGGCAAAACCCCGAGAGCAAACCTCAACAAAAAAAATCGTCATACAAAATCAAACTAAATAAACCTTTAACATTAAATTAACAGTTTTTGTTTTGTTTGATTTTATTTATGAAATGCAAAAAAGCTGTATTTATTTTAATTTGAAATAATATAATCAGCTTTGTTTAAATGCCATTAATAAAAATAATATCTATAACATAATAAAATGTTCTGC
Source organism: Agriphila geniculea (assembly GCA_943789525.1). Taxonomy (NCBI): domain Eukaryota; kingdom Metazoa; phylum Arthropoda; class Insecta; order Lepidoptera; family Crambidae; genus Agriphila; species Agriphila geniculea. The sequence continues at coordinate 14,793,026 of OX038891.1, forward strand.
TTGTGCTGTCATGCGTTGGTAAAAGTTGGCCATTTTGCTGATTCAGTCCTTTTGAGAATCGACCTTTTTGTGACGAATTAGGCATTATGCGACTAAACGCTGTAAATTAAACACAAAAATCAAACATCTTGCTAATAAGATAAATCTGACACTGTAAAATTAACACAACATAAAAATCAAATATCCTTACTAATATTACAAACTAATTTTGTTTCTCCTACATACTAACGTTTAGTCGCATGCCTAATTCACAAAATGGCAACTGAGTCTTAAAAGGACTAATTCGCAAAATGGCTAACTTTTACAGCACAAACAAAACATTTTATTATGTTAATGGATATTATAATAGGTAAATTGATATTATAATAGGTTAAATGGATATTATAATAGGTTTATAAATGAAATGTCAACAAAAACTGCTTTTTATTTACATTTAAAATAAAATAATCAATTTCATTTTATCTATGAAATGCAAAAAATCTGTATTTATTTTAATTTAAAATAATCAGTTTTGTTTACATTTCATTTATAAAATAATATCCATAGACATAATAACATGTTTTGCTTGTACTGTCATGCGTTGGTAAAAGTTGGCCATTTTGCAAATTAGTCCTTTTGAGAATCAGCCTTTTCGTGACGAATAAGGCAATGCGACTAAACGCTGTAAATTAAACACAAAAATCAAACATAAATATTATAGGTACTTTTAAATCTTTAGTGATAAAGCAGTCGCTATATTCTCTAATGCCTTGACTTGTTGGGCCATCAGTTTTAAGTAATTTTCGTTAAATTGTTTTTTCATTGCATTTTTTTCATCTAAAGTTTGGTTTAAAACTTGCGCCGCATTCAATCCATCCTGTAATCGTCTTTGTGCGACTAAACGTTTTCTGCATGCAGACTCTCTTGGAAGATTTTTTGACTTTGACTTAGGTAATGTTGCTGAAAGACAAAGAAAAATGAAATAACATTAAGGCCAGTATATTCCAAAAACTCTGTCTCCGTCTTTTTCTTTACGTGTGAAGAGTAATGAAAATAACCTCACTTTTTCATTTTTTAAATGTTTTTGTTGTTATTTTGAGCATAAAATATATTTTAATCAGCTCAAAATAAAGAATATTTGATTGTTTATTGTTAAATCAAAAATAGGCCGAATTCGATAATTTCGAATATACTGGCCTTAACAACTTATGTGATGGAGCCTGGAGGTAACACCATGAGGGCATCTGCGTGTATGAAAAAATCCTTGGACCGATGTGTTTGCTGTGTGTATCTATTTGGTAAATTTTTAAAACAAATATTTGCAAACAATAATATTTGCAGAGAACTGTAATCTCTGTAGGTGTCAATCTTTAAACTAGCTAAATTAGGTAAAGTCTGTCCATCCTTACTTGTCTTATATGGTAAACAATCTTCACCCAACTCTTTATTGAAATAATCATTTATAAAATACAATAAATGGTTTTCCACACATAGATTACGAAATAAATTGTTAATAAATTAACAATAATTTCATAAACTTACAAATATATTTTTAAATAATGATTTAAGTTTAAAAGATGTATGACAACTGTCAAAAACTGTTTACTAAATAAGACAAGTAAGGATGAACAGACTTTACGTGCCGGACTACAGCTGCGCCACAAAAAAAAATGTTGGAAATCTGACTTTTTGACAATTCCATGATGAAGTCTATAGTTTGTCGGAGTTTGTCGCCAAAAACCAGAGTTTGTCGGTCTTGCGTTTAGGAGATATGTGAGGATACGCTGTGGAGACCTTTCTACCTGGATCTTGAGAACGGAAGGTCGTAGCGAAAATCTGATTAGTCATATGTCTAGTCGGTAGTTCGACCTAGTTTGTCGCCAAATACCAGAGTTTGTCGGTGTTGCGTTTAGGAGATTGTGTTCTCGAGATCCAGGTAGAAATGTCTCTACAGCATATCCCCACATATCTTCTAAACGCAAGAATGACAAACTCTGATTTTTGGTGACAAACTCCGACAAACTAATGGCTACACACTCGAGTTAACAGATTTTCGCTACGACCTTCCGTTCTCAAGATCCAGGTAGAAAGGTCTCCACAGCGTATCCTCACATATCTCCTAAACGCAAGACCGACAAACTCCGGTTCTTGGTGACAAACTCCGACAAACTGCCGGCTACACACACGAGTAATCCGATTTCTGTTACGACCTTCCGTTTTCGAGATCTGTGTGGCTCAGCTGTAGAGACGTCTCTACAGCTGCGCCACACGTATCTCCTAAACGCAAGACCGACAAACTCTGGTTTTTGGCGACAAACTCCGACAAACTATCGACTTTATAATGGAATATTAAAAAAATCAGATTTCCAAAACTTTTTTTGTGGCCCAGCTGTAGTCCGGCACGTAGATTAGGTAAGTAAGAGTTCAATAAATAGTGAGATAGGTACCTTGTCTTACTTTGCCTTCTTCAGTATGGCAATTTTCAGGTTCTGATAAATCTGAAATTAAGAAAATACACATATATTTGTAATTTAAAGAATAAATAATTATCATTCATAATAAAATTAAGTACAGTCTGTTCATCCTTACTTGTCTTATATGGTAAACAATCTTCACCCAACTCTTTATTGAAATAATCATTTATAAAATACTACAAATGGTTTTCCACACATAGATTACAAAATAAATTGTTAATAAAGTAACAACAATTTCATAAACTTACTAACATATTTTTAAATAAAGATTTAAGTTTAAAAGACGTATGACAACTGTCAAAAACTGTTTACTAAATAAGACAAGTAAGGATGAACAGACTTTACTTACCTATTTTTGAAGTTGCATTTCCATCTTTAGATGTTCCAGGGATTGATAAATCTGAAATAAAAAAAAATAAGCTTAATCTGAGCACCATACATTCAAAATATAATATAGAAAAAAAATTGTTTTAAAAAACCGACTTCAAAAGCCTACGCTACCTCTAAAAAGCAGTAAATAGTATTCAAATCACTAGATACACATTATCATTGTAATAAAATACGTCTATTTAAGTCGGGTGGGGCTGGAGGACCCCTTTTTAGGGTTCCGTAGCCAAAATGGCAAAAAACGGAACCCTTATAGATTCGTCATGTCTGTCTGTCTGTCTGTCTGTCCGTCCATATGTCACAGCCACTTTATTCCAAAAGTATTAGGACTACATAGTTGAAATTTAGTAGGTAGGTGTATTCTGTGAACCGCTTTACGATTTTTACACAAAAAAAAAATAAGGGGGGGCTCATGTCCCCATACATGGAACTGAAACTAAAAATATTTTTTGTCATCAAATCAATACTTGTGGGGTGTCTAATGTCTATAGATAGGTCTTTAAAAATGATATTGAGGTTTCTAAGACTATTTTTTTCAAAGTCAACCGTTTGAAAGATATATGCCGCCAAAGTGGTAAAATGTGTGCCTTCCCCCCCCCCCCCCCCTTTAACTTTTAAAGTAAGAGGGTGAAAAATCTAAAAAAAATGGAAACTATAGATCTTAATAAACGCTTTCAACGAAAATTGGTTTGAATGAGATACAGTAATTAGTTTTCGAGATATAGTACATTTTCCATAACCGCAAATATAACTTTGTCATTCATACACACACAAAGTTATTTTTTCAGACGAAAAATGATAGCGGTATTAAAATATGGTATGGTATAATGTACCTACGGAACCCTACTGCGCGTGGCCCGACACGCACTTGGCCGGTTTTTTATTCAAAAGCCCCACCCGACTTCATTAGACGTGTTTTATTTACAATGATGCGTATCTAGTGATTTGAATACTATTTCTTGCTTTTTTGAGGTATCGTAGGATTTTGAAGTCATTTTTTTTGTTTTTTAAAACAACTTTTTCTTTTTTTCTTTTTAGTGTTTAAATACCTTCTGTATTAGATATATTATCTAAGTAGAAAAATCTGTTTGGCCAAGCGTGAGATAATCACAGACAAACATACATACGAGTGAAACTGAGAAGAGAACCTCCTCTTTTGAAGTCGGTTAAAATACTAAAACCTTCTAGTAAGTGTAACAAATACTTTTCTGAAAACCGCATCGAAATCGGTTCAGCCAAACGCGAGATAATCGCGAACAAACATACATACAGGTCAAACTGAGAACCTCCTTTTTTTGTTTGTTTTGAAGTCAGTTAAAAATATTATATTTTGCATTAAACAAAATCAAGTGACACTCGGTGATAAGCAGTAGCAGATGAATTTAGTTTATCATAGTCAGAATTCAGTAAATGTTAGTGCTAAACCACTAACTTAATTTTACCTACTTGTGCGTTGATATTTTATATATCCAATGTTTGTGCTGGTTGAGTTGAGTCACAAACATATAAACATCTTTACATTTTACTTTTATAATAGTAGTAGGATTACCTATTTTTGGTGTGGCATCTTGAATATTCAAGCTTCCCTTGGAGTTTCCAGATGTTAAATCTACAATAAAAAACAAACTTAAATAACAAAGTAGTTACAATATTATAAAGTATTATATTGTACAATGCAATAATCACTACATTAAAAAGTTAACCAAGTCGCTTCCCGCTGTCTGTCCCAATGTATGCTTAGATCTTTAAAACTATGCAACGGATTTTGATGAAGTTTGTTTTTAATAGATAGAGTTATTCAAGAGGAAGGTTTATATCTATAATACATGGTGTCAAATTCCACACTACACCGAAGCGAAGCAAGTACGGGTCGCTAGTAATAGATAAATGAACTAAGTCACTTTATTTAATCAAAATTTAAAATGTACCTACCTACTATTTACCTACCTATTTTTGATGGGCTATTTTTATCCCAGTTTACAGGATATACTAAATCTGAAATATAAACAAAATTATTAGTCATATTCTATGTAAATCATGTCAATAATTAAACTATAGTATACACGCTGAAATTTTAATCATTTGGTTCCCGCTGTGTGGTGGTTCCACTCAATTTCAGCATGTATAAAAAATACAATAGTGTACAATTTTACAATACAATAAAAATATAAATTAATTGCTTGTTTGGGATAAATATTCAAAGTCTTTTTAGTGTCTTTATAAGCTAGGGCCAATACACCACTGTCGTTTTTGTCTAGTCCTAACCTAACTACATGTGTGACAAGTAATTTCAACAGCATAGGTATGTAATTTACACCATCATTATGCCTACATTATGAACTATGATGACACTAAAAAGACTATTGACTATTTATTTATTACTATTGAATCCTTAGCCAGGCCTTAGCCACCATTTTTCAGGACAAGACGATTTGAATCCCACTAAAGTTGCACACATTTGTGAAGTAAATTCAAAGATTGTGTGTGACTTTGAAGTCCACCATCCCACAATAAGCCAATATGGTCGACTAAAGTTTTATCGCCCCAATCCAGGGTAGACTCGAGCACCTTGGTGGGGACGTATATGAGATGATAGCATCTGTTTCCTCACAGTGATTTTCTTCACAGACTACAAAGTTCAACAGCAATTCGTTTAGGCACCTACTTATAAAAACTTACCAATGAAAGGAACTAAGGATTCTTGCGAGTCATTATGACCAAACAATGATGGTTTGTCAAAAGTGTTTATGATTAAAGATTCCTCCAATGTTGGGGGATCTGGTGGTGGACCACCACCAGTCAAATTTGCTTGTCTTCTTAACAGGGCAAATTTTTTTTTGGCGTTGGCTTTCCTGTCCTGCCATGTCTGAAAAGTATAATAGATTCTTAAAATTGTTGAGGAAGGCTTTCGGCCTCCGTGGTTTGGGATCTATGCTACGTTCGAAGTTTAAGCTTTGACAATCTGGTCTACATGTGACAGGAGTGTCAAGCATTGACACACTCCAGCTTTCACCGTCATAGAAATAGGTAGTCGCGATGTAAAATAAACTTAAGAAAGTATGTAACTTAGTTGTGTGAATAAAGCCTCTTCACAAGTCTTCTGGGTTTCACTTCAATAGGGCCTACAGTTCTTCAAAAATATGTAAGTACCACATACTTGTCTACCAAATTTGGGATCTCATCTACATACATAATATACCTATATCCATATAAGTCGAGAATGACTGAAATGAAAAGACTTACCTTGCGCCATTCCTCCCAGGACTTTTTTGCGCCCGTTATAGAATTTAGCTCGTGGCTGATGTTTTTCCACCGTCTTTTGGCTTCAATTTTAGTGAAAGTACTCGAAAATTTACCTTTTTTAAGTTCTACATCAGCCTCTACTAATTGTACAAGGCGAAGTTTTTGCTCCGCACTTGCAAACTTTTTAGAAATATCTTTATTTAACTTATCCATATATAGTACTTAAACCAAAAAAATACAAATAAATATTCACAGAAGTCAAAGAACGAAACAAATGGAAAATTGGCGGCCGGCACGGCAAATGACAGTGACAGCCTGACAGCTCACAGATCACTATTACCAGACTTGGCGCCATATTCTTCTACGCCCTACTGAGTTTTTGTCTAGTGTATAAGGGTCCGATTATTCTCTAGTCTGTGTAGTCTAGTCTCTCTTTGGTTCGATTGGTGAATTGTTCTATGGGTGCTCGAGAATACGATGAACCATTCGAACTTTTCAGTAGAAGGGAACTTTCGCATACGAATTACCACACTGAAAAAATTCTACTGCGTGAGAATCGGCTCCCTGATCACACAGAGAGGCAAAGAGTAAAATAATCAGAAAGAGAGGACACTCTTTACTTTTACTCATTGACTCTGTCTGATTCAATCACAGATTCAATATTGACTGACGACTGATGTGACACATTGACATGTCAATTTTTTTTTATGAAGGTAAGTAGGTTTCATTGGCCACGGTAATCTGTCCATTCTGTGGTGCTTGTCAAGCATCGTTAGCGTATAGTTGGCAGCCTCACCATGGAATTAGAAGGTTTTGACTCGGTCAAAAAAATTTTAGTAAATAGTGATAAATAGTGAACTATAGCATATAAATAGTGATACTATGGTTCAAAAGATATTTGAGTATCTTGGTGAGGCTGCTATCTTGACGTCAAGCTGGCAGACACCTTAAGAAATACAGTTCGTATCAATGTGATTTATATGCCAAAAAATTGTTAGGAAATAGTGAATCGTATACGCAAAATTTCAATAATATTGCTTCAGTACAAGCCGAGATATTACGATCTCAAAGTGGGCTGCCAACTTGACGTTTCTGGCAATGGCGATTCCAGAGAAACGGGTACAAGTTATAAACAAATAAATATATCAAAAAATTGTAAGTGAAATTGTGATTCTTACGATATAAATAAAAAAAGAATTCTTCATTGCTATTTTCTAAAAATCGAATGTTAACTTCTACATAGTACTCTGAATATAGGCTGTCGATCAATATTGAACTTTGCTCCACAGTAATAAGATTTAAACTTGATTGCAATCATGAGGTGAGTACTATCAATCAAAGACACCTTAAGAAATACAATTCGTATCAATGTGATTTATATGCCAAAAAATTGTTAGGAAATAGTGAATCGTATACGCCAAATTTCAATAATATTGCTTCAGTACAAGCCGAGATATTACGGTCTCAAAGTGGGCTGCTAACTTGACGTTTCTGGCAATGGCGATTCCAGAGAAACGGGTACAAGTTATAAACAAATAAATATATAAAAAATTGTTAGTGAAATTGTGATTCTTACGATATAAATAAAAAAAGAATTCTTTATTGCAATTTTCTAAAAATCGAATGTTAACTTCTACATACTACTCTGAATATAGGCTGTCGATCAATATTGAACTTTGCTCCACAGTAATAAGGTTTAAACTTGATTGCAATCATGAGGTGAGTACTATCAAGCAAAAAAGTGAAATTTATATTTTATGACTGTGTCAATAGTCATATCCTCGGTTCAAGACTATTGATTTGGTATAAGTAAACAAATATTTTTCTACTTACTTTTTTAATTTATTTTTTATTAAATCTCATCAAAAAAAATTTGATTGTGTAATCCTACTCTAATAATAATTAATACTACTACTCTAAATCGGTAATACCACAGCCTAGGGAGTATTCTTCTTACAGTCGGACATCGCCCTTTGTGTTGGCGCAAAAGCCGCCGTTCGTCTAGACAGTTGACGCAACGACTAAAAGTGTAAGGGTTGGCACGATGTAATTTGCCTTTTCGAATTTTAAAAATATATAGGAAAAATAAGATAGACACTTCAAAATTCTTGTTTTATTCTTTGAATTATTTATTGTCATTTTTTCTAGAAGGTAAGAATATTTTTTTTTAAATTTGTCTCTTTTCCTTCTTTTAATGCTCTTAAAATAAGGAAAAGAAAAAGTCTTTCTTAGTATTTTCTCTTTTTTCTTCTTCTTGCATCATAAGTGCGAGGAATTAAAGGAATTATGGAAAGGATATGGAAAGGATGTATAATAATCATAATTTTAATTGTAAATCATTACTAATTTCGGGCTAAATAAGTATAAAATAAATCTTAAATTAGTACTCAATTAGGAAATAATAATGAAAAAATAAGTTTCAAGATGGTGGCTGACAACTTTTTTTTTTATGGGCCGATTTCGATGAAACTCGGTTTTTGGTACCATTTTGACACAAAAATAACAACGCAATGTTGAAAATATTAAAAATTCAAGATGGCGGCCAACTTTTTTGTTTGCGGGCCGATTTCGATGAAACTCGGTTTTTGGTAGTATTTTGGCAAGAAAACAGCAACGCAATGTTAAAAAAAAAAAAAATTCAAGATGGCGGCCAACTTTTTTGTTTGCTGACCGATTTCAATGAAACTCGGTTTTTCGTAGTATTTTGGCAAGAAAACAGCAACGCAATGTTAAAAATGTAAAAAATTCAAGATGGCGGCCAACTTTTTTGTTTGCGGACCGATTTTGATGAAACTCGGTTTTTGGTAGTATTTTGGCAAGAAAACAGCAACGCAATGTTAAAAAAAATAAAAATTCAAGATGGCGGCCAATTTTTTTGTTTGCGGGCCGATTTCGATGAAACTCAGTTTTTGGTAGTATTTTGACAAGAAAACAGCAACTCAATGTTAAAAATGTAAAAAAATCAAGATGTTGGCCAACTTTTTTGTTTGCGGACCGATTTCGATGAAACTCGGTTTTTGTTAGTATTATGGCAAGAAAACAGCAACGCAATGTTAAAAATGTAAAAAAGCAAGATTACATTTTTAACATTGAGTTGCTGTTTTCTTGTCAAAATACTACCAAAAACCGAGTTTCATCGAAATCGGCCCGCAAACAAAAAGTTGGCCAACATCTTGAATTTTGTACATTTGTAACATCGCGTTGCTGTTTTCTTGCCAAAATACTACGAAAAACCGAGTTTCATCGAAATAGGCCCGCAAACAAAAAAGTTGGCCGCCATCTTGAAATTTTTACATTTTTAACATTGAGTTGCTGTTTTCTTGTCAAAATACTACCAAAAACCGAGTTTCATCGAAATCGGCCCGCAAACAAAAAAGTTGGCCGCCATCTTGAATTTTTTTTTTACATTGCGTTGCTGTTTTCTTGCCAAAATACTACGAAAAACCAAGTTTCATCGAAATCGGCCCGCAAACAAAAAAGTTGGCCGCCATCTTGAATTTTTTACATTTTTAACATTGCGTTGCTGTTTTCTTGCCAAAATACTACGAAAAACCGAGTTTCACCGAAATCGGCCAGCAAACAAAAAAGTTGGCCGCCATCTTGAAATTTTATTTTTTTTAACTTTGCGTTGCTGTTTTCTTGCCAAAATACTACCAAAAACCGAGTTTCATCGAAATCGGTCCGCAAACAAAAAAGTTGGCCGCCATCTTGAATTTCTATTTTTTTTTAACATTGCGTTGCTGTTTTCTTGTCAAAATACTACCAAAAACCGAGTTTCATCGAAATCGGCCCGCAAACAAAAAAGTTGGCCGCCATCTTGAATTTTTTTCATTTTTAACATTGCGTTGCTGTTTTTTTGCCAAAATACTACGAAAAACCGAGTTTCATCGAAATCGGCCCGCAAACAAAAAAGTTGGCCGCCATCTTGAATCTTTTACATTTTTAACATTGAGTTGCTGTTTTCTTGTCAAAATACTACCAAAAACCGAGTTTCATCGAAATCGGCCCGCAAACAAAAAAATTGGCCGCCATCTTGAATTTTTTTTTATTTTTAACATTGCGTTGCTTTTTTCTTGCCAAAATACTACCAAAAACCGAGTTTCATCGAAATCGGCCCGCAAACAAAAAATTGGCCGCCATCTTGTTTTTTTACATTTTTAACATTGCGTTGCTGTTTTCTTGTCAAAATATTACCAAAAACCGGCACCCTGATTATCTAAAAAGAAACTATTTAGCGACCGGTTTCATTCCACATACATTGTTACTTTTCTTTGGTATGTTTTTTTTATCCAAAAAGAAGTAGCAATGGATCACTATCATCTATGAACTGCAACCAGTCACTAGGTGGTTTTTAATTAGATAATCAGCTTGCGAGTTTCATCGAAATCGGCCCGCAAACAAAAAAGTTGGCCGCCATCTTGTTTTTTTTTTAACATTGCGTGCGTTGCTGTTTTCTTGCCAAATTACTACCAAAAACCGAGTTTCATCGAAATCGGCCCAATAATCAAACAAAAATACACAAATATCAACAAATACATCAATGTGCGGCCGCCATTTTGAATTCCGAATCTAATATCAAAATCGTGCCAAAAACACTTTTTCATGACACCAACATCAAAAAATTGCAAACACTACTTTCAATATAATATAATATAACCCAATCAGAAGCGTAAGCCCTGACGGGATAGGACCCGAGATGCATACATTGCCAAAGTATGGGCTCTCGGGCCCTCCCACCCCCCTTCTATACCGCACCACCCCGCACGATTGCTCTGTCTAGACGCCTCCGATGGCCGACTGTATGAAGACTATCTCTCGGCTGTGGTAATACTACTCTCAGTTCATTTATTTAGTTATTTATTCGGGAAAACTAGAAATATTTTCTACTTATATCATCTACTTCCTACCTACTTACCTACCTACTGATTACTAATTTCACTATAAATCTCACCAAATAGGTACCTAACGTTAAAGTTTCAGTTACTAAAAAAAATACAAAATATTCATTTTCAAAAAATTACAGGTTAGGATATTTTCATTAGACTCCTCCCTTTAAGTTATAGTTTTAACGTTAGGTACCTAATTGGTAGTAAAATATTAGTAGTTTTTCCTAAACTAAATAAATGAACTGAGAGTAGAGTATTAAACGACCAAATTTTTTTTGATGAGAATTAATCAAAAATTTTTTGATTCAATTCAATTCAATTCAAAATAATTTATTCAGTCTAGGCTGTTACAAGTATAAAAATCAGGCGAAGATAAAGCAAACAACGTTTAATATTTCAAAGAATTATTATTTATTTCTTGAACAGTAACATTAGTAACAAGAACATCTATCCTCAAAAACGGTCTAAACGATACTGCCGACCGACGCCAAGCCTGTCCGCCATTACGGGCAAATACACTAGTGGCGCCACTCGCCAACCGGAAGCAAAACATTTGGTAACAGGGATGTTCGTTTCACAACTTTTAACAAATTCAAATGAATTCTTTGTAAATTAAATTTCAGAAAATATTTAGAATCTATACAGTTATTCATACTAAACTCTTAATTAAAGAAAATCTAACATTCGGCCTTTCCTGACACTAAGTTTGTCCTCAAACTTTGAACCATAAAAACTTAGTATAGTTATCCATAATAGACCCTAAATTGAAGAAAATCTAACATTCGGCCTTTCCTGGCACTAAGTTTGTCATCAAACTTTGAACAATAACAACTCAAATTCTTCTGCGAATCTATCTTCTTTTGGAGACATGAACCATCTTGCAGAACAGCACAGGAACTGGGCCGGGCTATACCCTGGACTCCGTGGGCCGGGATATTCCCTGGACTCCGCTGCTACTGGGCCGGGCTATACCCTGGACACCATCCTTGACCCGTACGCTTCTTTCTTCTTAAATCCGTCATTGCTCGATCTTCTCTAGTACCTTTCGCTTTCGATCTATCAGCCCTGTCAAAAGATCTTCTCTTTGTGATAGTGGATCTATCAACACTAATCACCAAGACAAGATTTTCCGATTGAGAATCAATGGATCTATCAACATTGATAATCAATTCCATTCTTCTTTATTTTTAACATTAATCAATTATCAGTGGATCTATCAACACTGTTCAACCAACACTTGATCTTCTCTTTGTGATAGTGGATCTATCAACACTAATCACCAAGACAAGATTTTCTGATTGAAAGTCAATGGATCTATCAACATTGACAATCAATTCCATTCTTCTTTTTTTAAGATTAATCAATTATCAGTGGATCTATCAACACTGCTCAACCAACATTTGATATTCTCTTTGTGATAGTGGATCTATCAACACTTATCACCAAGACAACATTTTCCGATTTAAAGTCAATGGATCTATCAACATTGACAATAAATTCATACTTCTTTTTTTTATCATTTATCAATCTCCAGTGGATCTATCAACACTGTTCCATCACTACTTGATCTTCTCTTTGTGATAGTGAACCTATGAACACTAATCACCAAGACAAGATTTTAAGGTTGAGAGTCAATGGATCTGTCAACATTGACAAGCAACTCACTCTTAGCATTCATCAACAATAGGTACTACTACCGTTTCACATTTAAACATTCATCAACAACGGGTACTACTACCCCTTCAAAGATAAGGTCCATTCTTCATGATCGTGGATCACTCAACCCACTGATCACCAAGAATGGGTTTCAGCACGCGTAGCATGAGCAAACGAGACTCTTGTCTACGAAGACTTGTCGTCTCGACCTTCTCGATTGCTGAGCACAGTTTGACAGACAGGTGGGACTCGTTCTCAGAATTTCGAAACCTTTTAATGTCTTTTAATAAAAAAAGTGAATTTTAAAGGTAATCTTTTTATTTCAACACCAATAAACGTCAAAATTATCTAAAATGATCCGAAATAATTTAGTTTAAACATGATTCTCATTTTTTTTATAAGTTCTAAGATAAAGAGGCACTCAAGAAAGCGTTCTCTTCCGTAGACAAGCTCTCTCGAGCTCGAGAAGAATAATATTGCCAATAGAAAATAATTACTTTATTTCTCATAAAGCACCGTTCCTTTCTATAGATTTCACAACGCTAAACTCTTAAAACTAATTAAATATAGCTGTATGGATATAAATTCGTTTGCCTTTCTTTTATTGAGAGTATTTTGAAAAGATAACACAGACTACTAACGAAATTGTTAATTTAGTAATCTGTGTAAAATGACGAGAAAATTACGAAATATTAAAATCAACGTATGAAAATAATTTTAATTTAAGTTTTTAAGGAATAAAATATAAGCACGGATAATTTAGATTTATTTTTATTGCGAAATTTAGATTCATATAAAATAAAATACGTAGAAAACTATTTCGAATCTTCTTATTAGTCTGGGATTCTCTCTCGACCTTCTCGACTACTCAAAGGGTGGTAGACAAGTTTCTCTGATTCAACTGTCAAATTAATGTCAGTTGAAGAGAAAAGCTCGTGTTTGTCGACTTTTGACATTAGGCCACGACAAAGAACAATACGAGTCTACTAGTTGTAAATGCGAGCATGAGTATCTCGATCTCAACCCGACAAAAGTGACATTTCGGTGTAGACAAGCCATTGTTCTCTGAGTCGAATCTTATCTCGATGTTGGTCATGCTACGCGTGCTGGTTGAAAGTCAATGGATCTGCCAACATTGACAAGCAACTCACCCTTTTAGCATTCATCTACAATATAGGTACTCCTACTCTTTCACAGCTTAGCATTTATCAATAATTGGATACTACTACCCTTTCACAGTTTAATCATTAATCAACAATGTGTACTAAAACCCTTTCACAGATAAGATCCTTTCTTCATGATCGTGGGTCGCTCAACCCACTGATTACCAAGAATGGATTTCCAGGTTGCGAGTCAATGGATCTGAGAACAATGACAATCAACCATCGAATTCTTAATGTTAACTCATCAATCGTTATTTATTATACTTAATCTATACAGCATACTTTACTCTTAATAGATGTATCAAAACCATAAATTATCTTCTACTAATGACTAAATTATTTTGTTCATAACAAAAATTAAACAAAAACTCTTTTCAATTCATAAGTGTAAATAATAATAGGTACACATCAATGACGGAGGAATAACAAGGACCTGTCATACTACGAAAAAAGCGTGGATGCCTCCTTCATTGTTCTCCATTCAAACGCAACTAAACATGGCGGCTTGGCTTAGTGTAGATACACCTTATGTAAACATCATAGAGTCGAAATTGTAACATGTAAACGCAACAAAATATGGCGGACACGGCACGCGCCTGACATTACGAATGCTTTGTTATTGCAGTTTATACCACTTCCATAAGTTTTCTTTATTTCAGAGGTACACATATAAAAACAAAGGGGACATCTTCCTTAGTGTTAAATGTGAAGAATTGTATTTACATTTACATAGACCAAACTATAACAATAAAGTGTATTAAATGTATACTACAATAGTAGTAATAGACTCCATAGTAATACTACAATTTATGACTGAGAGCTTTTTAGTTCTTTCTATTTTTGTTGTCATTTGCCACCGAGAAAAATCGCAATTACATACAAAACATCGTCTTAGTGACTAATTATAGACATAACATCAACAACAAAAAAAATGTTTATAACTACAAAACGACAAAATGTGCGGTTCATAAAAATAAAAACATAAGTAATGGTATTATTGATCAAGAAGATAAGGAATGCTTTGCTAGGAAAAAGAAAAATAAGTGTTATCCGGATAAACTTGGAAATTAAGAGCTTTTACACATTTGAATTACATAAGCCGCGAGATAAAATATAAATGCTATGATAGTATCATAGAAAAGTATATTTTAGCGAGATTGTATATTATAATTACGAGCGTATAAAAAATATAGGTACCATAGTGTTTGCGCAAATGCTTTGGAATAGAGATTGTGTTTAGTGACAAACAAGACAAATGGTAATAAAAATATGTAATCGAAAATGCGATCAATACCTATTACAAAAACATAATGAGAGAAAATAAATCTTTAAAATGAATATAGCTGAAGTCTTCCAAATTTTTGTCAGATGACGAATATGCAAATATTATGCTGATTTTGCAAAACAGCAGACAGCAGCTGCCCAACTTAAAAAATATAAACACTGAGCAAATAATATAATTATTGGAAACAAAACAAAGAACTTAGAAAAAAGAATATTAATAGCAGAAATTGAAATCAATAATATGTATATATGAACCTACAAAAAAAAATTACAAAACACGCGACAAGAAAACCTTAAAAAAATTTTTTTAATCAAGTCCAAATAATTTATGACACAAAAGTACGAAGAACAATCTACATGTATCATTTTGGACACTTCTTACAAAACACTAACGAAACCAGAGGGCCAAATGAAATGTGTACAACGCCGGAACAAAAACATGCAAGCTACGACGTAATCAAGTATGATAAATTACTATTTTATCTTAACGTGTCCAAATTTCAAATTTAACTCTTATATCAATTCACTTGTGAACTATATATATCATATTATTTAGGTTTATCTGGCATATAATAACGACACTTTTATTGATATAATAGAATAACTTGTCCAACAATAAAATTATTACATCTCTACAAAATAAAATTACACAGACTTAGGTCTGTGTAAAATTCCTTAAAATAAATAAGAAACTCATTTGCCTGAAATATGTGAAATGTTAAATGTAAAAAAAAAAAAAAACAAATAACATTGCAAATTATTAAATCTGATAAAGTTATTTGTCCAATACAATGGCTAATACAGCCGATTATAAGAAAGATACATTACCATACTATTGATCTAGGTGTAAACTTGTCACAAAAAAAATAACACCGGAAATAATCCCTGATTAAATTTGTTCTGAAATAAAAATAACTTTGTAATACTATACCAAAACATTCAAGGTTTGTCTTCCAAAAAGAGGTAACACTGACTAAACTAAAAATAAGCATTTTGACGACTTTTTAGTGAACTTTCACTTTGAATGTTGCCCTATTTTAATTCCATTGTGCAATATAGTTATTAGCGTATATCACAGCTCTACAGTTACAAATAAACTTAATTTTGATTCATTTTTAGAGTGATTAGACCAGCATTAAAAAATAATTTACACAAGTACTATTACTGTAGAGGAAATAAATATTAACACTCTAGCTAGAAAATAATATGACTAAACACCTCCTAGACTATAATTATAATCTAGCGCAACACCTAACCAAACGCACCGGAGGCCCATCGAGCATTGACCATATATTTAGCCGCCGGTCATCATAGCCCATCTTCCCATCGTGGCTGACCAGGCAATAAGCTTTTAATCAAGAAAAGAAACAAAAGCTACGCCATTAGAACAGAATACATACTCACTAAAGATTTTACAAAGAACTTTAAAGAAATTTAAAGTCTAAAAAAAGAACACCTGAGCCTTGCTTTTCTAGAGATTTACAATGAAACTAATACAAACGAAGAAAAACTTATAAACTTATTAAAGATTTAAATAACATCCTAAGACTAACTCACGACACTAAAAAAAAACTTGCCAAAAAAGAAAACGAAATACACCCAAATTATTAAAAATAGGTACGTATATCACGAGCAGAAAAAAGATATCAAACCAAAAATACATAAAAAATGTATATATCTGTAAAGATAAATGCTTGGAATAAAACTAGCTATTTGAGACAAATACTAAATCAGAGTACGAATAAATATTTATGTAGAAAGTATTGAATGTATTAATGTCCCATAAAAATAATTGCGAACGCATTCAATGACTACTTTATAAATATGACAACCAAGTCGTATGCTGTATTTAAATAATTTAAATCTTGCATTTTATGAATTATCTAAGGTCATTTAAAGCAATCCGATCTATCCGACTCCTAGTCAACGAATCAACGAATACTATTATAAGATCAAAACAAATCCCCGTATAACATGAATTCGGAGAGTTATAGCCATATCTGCACGAAGGTTATTATGTCATAAGAAATAGCTCCAGTACTAGCATTTCTGATAAACAAATGGAACCTTTCCTGAGAGGCTCGAGCTTTTCATTGGTAAAGCCATTGTATAAAAAGGATAAGAATAACATTATATGTATAAATAATCGTAATATCAATTAGGTACTTGGATATCAATTCTTTCAAAAATATATGAAAAGTAATGTTAAATAAACTAATAGCGTTATTTGAAAATTATGGTAGTAAAGTATTTTGAATTGAGACCAATTTGGATTCCCAAAGAACAAAATAACCTTCCAAATAACCTTATCAGTAAGTTTACAGCAACTACTACTAATAGGATATCTGGAACATTATGGAATCAGAAGCCCAGCACTAAGTTGGATAAAAAAAAATCTGTGCATCATGATGCAAGCTGTTGAAATACTTATACTTGACTTTAAAAAAAGGTTTAGGGGAACGAAATTGGAGTCCCACAAGGGAGCATAATTAGGGCCTCTTTTCCCAGTCTACACAAATGTATTCCTCATTTGACAAGGCATCGCTGAACTTTATTTCCTGATGACATTTCTGTTATTGTAACATGTGATAAAAAAAAAACTTGAATAAACATATTATTGATATAAATGTTACAATGAATTTTATACAAAATTGGCTAATATAAAAAAATAACTTGGCAATAAATATTGGAAAACAAAACTTATTTTATAAAACTTTAACTTAATGCTGCATTAAAGCCATTAAAAATATAAACTTTCAGGGGCTGCTCAAGTTCATACATATAACATTTCAGTTTAAAAAAAAATAAAAACAAATTAAGTCAAATACATAAAAAAAAATACAAGCTACAATTACAATTAGGTAACAACATTTTTCTTAAGTATCATATAACCCCAAATCTTAATAAGACCATATACTAAAAAAAAGTTTTTAATCTTTTAACAACTAATTTCTGGCCAAAATTTTTTAAAGATTCCTCGTCTCGTCATTTTTAAGCAAATTATTCTAAGTAAATACATTTTTAGATCAAAAATCAGTCAAAATTATCCTTTAGAGTAGAGTTTAAAATTGCACGATTTTAAGATTAACTCAGTTATTCCTATCCATAAAATAAAGTTCAAAGTACTCACGATTTACACTGCACTCACTTTACCTCACCATACGCTGCTCGCTGATCTGGTGCGCCCCGCGCCTTCACTGCCAGCTTGTCGCGGCGCCCCACGCGCTCGCTGCTGCCGTGCCCCGCGTGGCCGCTGCCACCCTGCTGCGGCCCCTCACGCGCTCGCTGCTGTGGCGCTGGTGGCGCACCGTGCGCCCGCTGTTACTGCGCTCCGCGTGGGCGCTGTCGCCGCAGCAGGCAACTCCGCACCACGACGATTGTGCTCTGTCTGCGACCACGATCAACCAGCAGTTCTGTTGCAGCATCAATCTTGTTTTTTTTTTTAGATCTGAAAAAGCCATCACCGCGCAGAATCATTATCCGATAAAAAGAGTTTTTAGTTATTGCAAGTGTTAGACAATAATGGATAGTATATTGTTTTATATTTCATTTATAAAGTTAGTAATATTTTAAATAAATGTTATTATTTCTAAACACATTCTGATTCTATTATACCTAAGTTATATTATTATAATCAATAAAATGATTCCTTTAGAAATAAACAAGTTACTTTTAGCACATCCAAAAAAAAAATCCAGTTATAAGACTTCAAGGTTACTGATATATAAGTCATTTGAGATAAAAATATTATTATTTATCATTTACAGAATATTCATAGTATCCACTGTGTAGGAGGTCCGCTTAGTTGACCACGGACTTCTTACAGGATGATGTTAAAAGTTGTAGTTGTCAAGTTAGTTGCTGGTTTGAAGTTAAGTTGTTTCAGATGTGATAAGATAAAGGAAAGAAATCCGTCACTTTACACTTTTATTACGTTAAAGTTAGTTAGTTGCTAGTTAAGTTGTAGTTTAAAGTAAGATGGGTCTTATCTCGACCGTAGCCGATAATAATCTCATAAAGTTAAATAATTACATCAAAAAGGTAAATTTAATGTGCTGACGCGCGACCTAAATTAGACGTACCGATGCTCACTCGGTCAGTAAGGTCGGTGGTAAAAATGTGCGGCGTAAGCCCGTACACACTGCATGTGGAATAGGAGATTTTAAAGTACAGAAAAATCGGCAGGAAAATAAAATTTGAAACGAGTCGTGGTTTAGTCTCGTGTTGAATTGTGTGTTTCGGTGGGAAATTAAACACGCATTGATTGTACACTCGCTTGCGTTTACTTTAAAATCACTTTTACCACAAAACTCCTTACGGAATATAGAAATTACACAAAATACAGAGAGATAATAATTGCTAGGTACAAAATCCGCCATTACAATTCTATTAATCTTTTGGGAGGGCGCGCATGTCGTCGCGGCCGGCTGTCAGTGAAACTCCCCGTATCTCTAAGAGATGGCGCCACCAATATCGCGGTAGGAGGTTCCCGTGTTACATCCTCCCCCTCCAAGCTACATGAACGTCCCGTATGTGGCTTGGCCTTAGCAGTATTCCCTTTTGGTGGACGTAATAATATCCCTAATATCACGCGAAACATCCTTATTTTCTGTTAAATTAGTACTAAATTCACTCCCCCTTAAGTTAGCATCGTCCACCGAAATGTTTGCAAAAGTGTCACATGTGGGTAATGAACACTCATCCGAAATCAAATTACTTCGTTCCGTTGGTGGTACTGCTGAGGTCATGCACATTTTATACGGTTGAGACCCTACCAGCTTAACGCACATATCAGTACTAAGTTCTGGTCCTGCCATCTTAACACACATATCACAATTATTAGGCTTAGGCAGCGGCCTTACCGGCTTAACACACATATCAATATTATTAGGCAGTGGCCCTACCGGCTTAACATACATTTTATTAAGTTCAGGTCCTGCCATCTTAACGCACATTTCATAGAAACCTGTAGGCAAAACATTTGTAAATTGACCAGGCAAAAACACAGAGTTGGCTTGTGTATTGTGAAGTTCACGAACATAAAATAATTCGGGAATAACCGATTTAAACATTGATAGGTTATAATCGGATTTCGTTTCATTGCTGTTTTTGTTGAGTTTACGATCAATATCAGGTAACACAATAGATTTTAAAGGGCATGAAATCTGATTATGCCTATTGGCAGCGCCATCACTATCTATGTGAAAATTACACAAATTGTCGTCAAAACAAACAGCTGAGCAGGGTGCGGTGGTCGAGGTCATTGAACTTACGTTACAAATTGGTTCGATAACTATCGCGGAAAACTGTGAATTGCATTTAGAACAATTTGATCTAATTACACCTTTCTCACCACACCCGTAGCAATAAATATGACTAACATTATTATTATTACTCTCGTCACTTATACCACTGTTATCATTAATTTTATTCTTTAGTTTAGCACAACTGTCTTTAGAATGATTTGGCTTTTTACAATAAGAACAGAACATACGTTTTTTCTTGTCGGGATCCGCACTCGCGCCAGCCGGGGTCGGCGGCGGAGGCGGGCGCGGCGCGATTGAAGTCGGGCGGCGCGCGGGGCCGTCGGCTGGCGGCTTCCCTGCGCTTGAGCGAGACACTTCTGTTACCTCTAGTGCGTCCTCGATAGAATGAGCTTTCTTGAGAAGCTCGTCAAAGGACTGAAACTCTTCACGATGAAGGCGTTCCCGGATGCGATGGTGTAGTAAGCCGTACACCATATCCAGTCGTGCTTTTTCTGTGAGGTCATCGACAGGAAGTCGGGCGAGTATTGCTCGAACTCTAGCCACAAACTTATCAGTATTCTCCTTGACATTTTGTTCATTGGCAAATAAGTCACGGTATAATCTGTGAGGCGGTCGACGGTCTCCGAAGGCTCGTCGAAGTCGATCCAGGGCCTCCGTCCAGGATGTCGTCGTACCTTTGACTCCTTGCCACCAGGTAGCGGCAGAATGAGTTAGTAAGATAGAAAATCCTCTGATAGCATTCTCGTCGGTCACGCGGCAGCAATCCTTGTAGGCCTCCACTGCGTCAATAAATCCGTCTAAACTTTCCTCGGCGCTGCCGCTGTAAGTGGCTTGGCATTTTGAAAAATTGCCGGTCACGACAGGGGCGGGGGCGGTGACGGTCACGTTGACCGGCTCGCCTGAAACCGGGGTCGAAGAACGAACTTCCTGCAGCAACCGCTGGAACATGTCGGCGTTCGATTGCTGGATTGTTTGCAGCAACATGGACAGGTTATCCATAGACATCGTCACATTCCCAGGGCGATCACCATCATCATGATCAGAATGGTGATCTGCGTCGGCGTTTTCCTGTGCAGCCGGCGCTCGCTGTTGACTGTGTGTACGCGACCTGCGACCGGAACGAGTCATTGTGCAAGTAGGTATTTAAACACGTAAGGCGCTCGAAAAAGGTAAAAATGTTTATATAAAACTGTTAAAGTAATGCAGCACAGTTCTGTTGACGCTTTTTCGTTTTTACAACACGCGTTTTTACACTTTTCACACACGGAAGGGCGCCATGAAACGAGTCGTGGTTTAGTCTCGTGTTGAATTGTGTGTTTCGGTGGGAAATTAAACACGCATTGATTGTACACTCGCTTGCGTTTACTTTAAAATCACTTTTACCACAAAACTCCTTACGGAATATAGAAATTACACAAAATACAGAGAGATAATAATTGCTAGGTACAAAATCCGCCATTACAATTCTATTAATCTTTTGGGAGGGCGCGCATGTCGTCGCGGCCGGCTGTCAGTGAAACTCCCCGTATCTCTAAGAGATGGCGCCACCAATATCGCGGTAGGAGGTTCCCGTGTTACAAATTACAATATACATCATATTGAATGCACACAAACCGGAATGTAAATCATAAGCTATTGCTAATATAAGATGAAAGTAATAACGAGAAGGGGAAAAAATGTTAACAATTTTTGTTAAATTGTTGTTTTTTTAATGTTTTCATTACAATGGTTTACGCTATTGTCATTTAATCAAGCAAGAACAGCATTTCAAAATTAATTAATTCCTTCCGAGAAGTCTAACACAGAAAAAAAAAACAAATCTTACACTTTTTTTTTAATGCAGAAAAGGGAAAAAAAAATATATAAAGCACTTGTACTGGCCTGTGAATTGTGATTGATTCTGCCGATGAGATGCGTAATCTTGGCCTCCCTCCGCCTTTTACCACTTGCTCGTGTACGACGTGGACGAGATGCAAAGGGTGACCATAGTCGTCGCGATATTCATCTGTGGTCGTCGCTCAGCCGCGCTCGATAGAAAATAAAAAAAATAAATATTAATAATAATTATTAGATATTATAGCTGTCACTTTTCGTCTTTGACCGAGTCCGCTTTACGTTATCTATAAAACTATTACTCCAAAGCCCTGTTTTGTGGGCGTTTGACTTTATCTCACTTCTGATATAAAAATCAGGCGAAGATAAAGCAAACAACGTTTAATATTTCAAAGAATTATTATTTATTTCTTGAACAGTAACATTAGTAACAAGAACATCTATCCTCAAAAACGGTCCAAACGATACTGCCGACCGACGCCAAGCCTGTCCGCCATTACGGGCAAATACACTAGTGGCGCCACTCGCCAACCGGAAGCAAAACATTTGGTAACAGGGATGTTCGTTTCACAACTTTTAACAAATTCAAATGAATTCTTTGTAAATTAAATTTCAGAAAATATTTAGAATCTATACAGTTATTCATACTAAACTCTTAATTAAAGAAAATCTAACACAAGCACCTGTGAATGTCATAGAAGCTACGCCATCGGTTCGCAAACCCTAAGCGGGAGACCTTGTAACTAGAGGAACCGGCAAGAAAGTCAAGAAACTCGTCAAGGGCTGCTTTTTTCTCCCTGTATATATCATACAGAGTCGTCTAGATTGAAAAATGAGCTCCACATTTAAAGTGAGGTCATTTTCCATCACAATAATTATCAAAAGGTTACACACAATGGGTAGGTAGGTTAAAATTAAATATCTACTACATTCAGATAGGTAATCGTGAGAGTAAATAACTTTCAACTAGTTTAGAAATCACTCCGTCTGCTACTCTACCCAAAAAACATTGACGAAAAACATGATTGTGTCAATACTCTAAAAAATAAAAAAGTGGGTAGAAAAATATTTGTTTACTTATACCAAATCAATAGCCTTGAACCGAGGATATGACTATTGACACAGTCAAAAAATATAAATTTCACTTTTTTGCTTGAAAGTACTCACCTCATGATTGCAATCAAGTTTAAACCTTATTACTGTGGAGCAAAGTTCAATATTGATCGACAGCCTATATTCAGAGTACTATGTAGAAGTTAACATTAGATTTTTAGAAAATAGCAATGAAGAATTCTTTTTTTATTTATATCGTAAGAATCACAATTTCACTAACAATTTTTTGATATATTTATTTGTTTATAACTTGTACCCGTTTCTCTGGAATCGCCATTGCCAGAAACGTCAAGTTAGCAGCCCACTTTGAGATCGTAATATCTCGGCTTGTACTGAAGCAATATTATTGAAATTTTGCGTATACGATTCACTATTTCCTAACAATTTTTTGGCATATAAATCACATTGATACGAACTGTATTTCTTAAGGTGTCTGCCAGCTTGACGTCAAGATAGCAGCCTCACCAAGATACTCAAATATCTTTTGAACCATAGTATCACTATTTATATGCTATAGTTCACTATTTATCACTATTTACTAAAAATTTTTCGACCTAGTCAAAACCTTCTAATTCCATGGTGAGACTGCCAACTATACGCTAATCAAGCATCGCTACTAGACGATCAATCATCAAAATGTGATTGACAAGCCGATGCATTGATAAGCAGTTTTTGGTTTGGTCCATAAAGTTAAAGCGAAATTTTTCTGTCTATGGTTTGGTCGTACCCACTGACGTTCAAATGGACGTCAGTGGTCATATCTAATATTTATGCTTTCGTATTTTTTTTGAACAAAATAATAAATACTGCGGCTGCTTGCATAAAGGTGCGTTTCCACTAGAATTGTTGGCAATTTTAGTGTTTCTAACTGTTTGCAACTCTCCAGAAAATCACTAACTTTTGTTTACATTGTGTCCACACCGAATCGCCAACAATTTGAGAAATATTTTAGTTAACAACAAGCTGTCTCCAGCATCGGCACGGCAATGTCTTCGAACGGCGATTATATTATACAAGTAGCCGCAGTATTTATTATTTTGTGCAAAAAAATACGCAAGCATAAATATTGGGTACGACCAAGCCTCAAAGGAACAATAGTACTTGGAGGGATTACAGCTTGACCATAAAAAAATGACAAAAATTGAGGGCGCTACTTTGTATGTAAGTAAACTCGTCAAAATCACGAATAATTTGGAAACACTGACTATATTTTGTACTGAATAATTTTAGTTCCATTTTTTTTTAATTTCAACTCTTTATGGCTAAGCTGTAAGTATTAGGGCGAAGGTTAAAAAAAATAACTTTTTGATGTAATGCCATAGGTTGCGGACAGATCCTAGAGATCTGGGGCTTTACTATGAGCACTTATAGGGGGACTTATATTGAACTTTCTAACTTTTTCGTACTATGACTTAAAAGGTTAGTGTAGCGGCAGCACTGGCCACTTAACGGCAAACCAGCGACGAGCTCCATTTGCTCTCTACGGATATGACAGCGGTTGTCGTGCCTCGCTCTTTTGTTCCTCACGTTTTGCCTTTTGCTCGGTACAATAAGAAAAGTTACGATTTCCTACATTTTATGTTTGAATGCTAGCAATACATCTTTGTTTCGACAAACCGTCGTTTTACTGTTTAGCAGTTTCCCAGGACCTCTATAAAGTGGTAACCCCGACGTCCAGGAAATGGACGCAGAAAATAAGAATACGGAGGGTGAAACTGCAAGTTCACGCGAATCGGCGAGGATGAGTGAAAATTCGAACGGTAACGGACAAGGCGTATTTCGTGTAGGGGTTCGTGTGCCGCCGTTTTGGCCAGACGATCCAGCCATGTGGTTTGCAATGCTAGAAGGTCAGTTCGTGCTATCTAATATTACAAGTGATCTCACTAAATTCCATTACGTAATTGGCAATTTGGAACATCAGTATACAAAGGAGGTTCGAGATATAGTTGTAAATCCTCCAGCTACAGACAAGTACGAGAAATTAAAAAGTGAGCTAATAAAAAGGTTGTCAGCATCACAAGATCGCAAAATAAAGCAGTTGCTAATGCACGAAGAACTGGGTGACCGCAAACCTTCACAGTTTTTAAGGCACTTACAAAGTTTGGCTGGGCCTAACATTCCTGCTGATTTTTTACGCACTATATGGTCGAGTAGATTACCCTCGAACTTACAAACAGTTATTGCATCACAGGTTCAATCTTCATTGGAGTCATTGGCAGAGCTAGCGGACACGGTGCACGAGCTCGCGCCGCCAACGCCGTCAACCATGCAGGTAGCCAACGCACCATCCTATGATCCAGGTACTGCTTTAGATGTTTTATCTAAACGAGTAGCAGAACTGACGCGGAGATTTGATGAAGTGCATGTTACGGATAGAGATTCTCGCCCAAGATACAGAGGTTATAACAGGCAACGTCATGGGAATTATAATTATAATAGACGCAGTCAGTCGCGATCCAAGTCAAGATCCCGCGAGCGCCCAAAAGGACATCCCCACTGCTGGTTCCATTTTAAATTCGGATCCAATGCACGCAAATGCCGCAAGCCATGCACATACAATGCTTTAAACGCCCGGGGCAGCCCCTAGTGGCGGCGAACGACTGCCCCGAATCTGTAGGCCGCCTCTTTGTCACCGAATTCAAAACTAAAATCCAGTTTCTGATCGACACAGGTTCGGACGTGTGTGTGATACCTAAGAAAATGATTCCCGGCCCCCGCACGAAAACGAGCTACACACTGTCCGCGGCGAACGGGACACCGATAGCAACGTATGGGTGCGCGAACTTACAACTGGACCTCGGCCTACGTAGAGCTTTCGAATGGCGCTTCATAATCGCCGACGTATCGAAGCCCATTATTGGTATAGATTTTTTAAGCCATTATAACTTATTAGTCGACTGCCGTAACCAGCGCCTGGTAGATAATCTAACGTCTCTCACAGTTAATGCAAAGCAGCGTGCCACTACATCAGTTTCATCAGTACGAGTAATGCTGGACGACACGCCATACCATCGGCTACTCCGCGACTTCCCAGACCTGATTAAACCGGCAGGTAAATTAAGATTGCCTTGCCATAACACAGTCCATCACATAAGGACCACTCCCGGACCTCCTGTGTTCAGCCGACCTCGACGGCTAGATCCTGAGCGACTAGCCATAGCTAAGAAAGAGTTCGAGGAGATGGTGCGAGTCGGAACAGCTCGGCCGTCTGATAGCCCGTGGTCTTCAACCCTCCACCTCACGCGTAAGAAAGACAATGGCTGGAGACCCTGCGGGGATTACCGCGCACTCAACTCACGAACGATACCTGACCGATACCCTGTGAGACATATACAAGATTTTTCATATCAACTATCTGGTAAAAAGGTTTTCTCCACTCTTGATCTCGTAAAAGCGTATAACCAGATACCGGTTCACAGCGATGATATTCCAAAAACGGCCATAACAACGCCGTTTGGCCTATTCGAATTCCTTTACATGACCTTTGGTCTCAGAAATGCTGCTCAGTCGTTCCAAAGATTCATGGACGAAATCTTAAGAGGCATGGAATTCTGTTACTCATATATTGATGACGTCATAATCTTTTCTGAGAACGAGACCCTGCATGAACAGCACCTGAAAGAAGTATTCAAAAATTTCAAAAATATGGTTTATTGATAAATATTTCAAAATGTGTTTTCAGCAAGAAGGAGGTAGATTTCCTGGGCTACCGCGTCTCGGAGAGTGGAATCCAACCGCTAGACAAAAAGGTACGAGCTATCCAGGACTTCCCAGTGCCCAAGACAGGCAAGGAACTGCGCAGATTTTTGGGTATGATGAATTTTTATCGTCGGTTTACTCCGAACGCTGCGCATATACAAGCCCCGTTGAACGCCTTATTAACCATGCCGAAATCAAAAGGTGCACAGCCGATAACTTTGAGCACAGATCAGCTGCAGGCATTCAACAGCTGCAAATCCATCCTGTCGCACGCAACACTTCTTGCACACCCAGACATACGAGCAGAGCTTTCAATTCAAACTGACGCTTCAGATGTAGGCATAGGCGCTGTACTACAGCAAAAGAGAGGAGACATGTGGGAACCATTAGGCTTCTTTTCCAGAAAACTAAGCCCGTCTCAAAAAAAATACAGCCCATATGACCGAGAATTACTTGCAATTTATGAGGCAATCCGTTACTTTCGTTATATGGTTGAAGCACGAAGTTTCGTCATTCTCACTGACCATAAGCCCTTATCATTTGCCTTTACTACGAATAGAGATAAATGTTCTCCTAGACAATTTAGATACCTCGATTTCATCAGTCAATTCAGTACAGACATCAAATATGTGAAAGGCAGCGATAATATTGTACCAGATGCTCTCTCTCGTATCGAAAACATAACAGCAATTGACTTAAAAACTCTTTTTGATTACCAGTCTTTAGCACGAGCCCAGAACGAGGACGCAGAGTTAGAAAATCTACTTCACGGGGGTTGCACGCTGAAACTAGAGAAAATAGAAAATAAGGAGGCAGGTGTACAACTATACTGCGATGTATCGACAGGCACTCCAAGACCGTATGTAACTCCAGATTATCGCAGGAGAGTATTCGACATGCTTCATAACCTCAGCCACCCGGGTATCAGGACAACGGTGCAGCTAGTTACTCAGAGATTAGTGTGGCCGGGCATGCGTAAAGACTGTCGACGGTGGGCTCAGGGGTGCCAACAATGTCAAAGGTGCAAAGTAACGAGACATACAAAAGCTCCTTTCGAAACTTTCAAAACACCATCAGCCCGTTTTCGTCATGTCAACATGGATATAGTGGGTCCCTTAAGACTTTCTTGTGGTTACAGGTACTGCCTCACTGTGGTTGACCGCTACACACGCTGGCCAGAGGCGTACCCTATGGCAGACATCACAGCCCAGACTTGCGCCGCCACCTTCATATCAGGGTGGATCGCAAGGTTCGGTTGTCCCGAGCGCATCACTACCGACAGGGGGCGACAATTCGAGTCCCAGCTGTTTAAGATTCTTGCTTCGCAGATAGGAGCCAAACACCACATGACTACAGCATACCATCCGGCAGCGAACGGCCTTGTGGAGAGACTTCATAGACAGATGAAGGCCGCCCTTACTTGCCACGACAACTCACAGTGGACAGAAGTACTCCCGTGGGTACTGTTGGGAATACGAAGCGCCTGGAGGGACTGTCGCGACCAGACCGGGACCCTTTATAATCTCTCTCAGTGAACGACTTACATATTTATAATTAGTCAATATATAGTTTAGTAATTTATTATTATGGGGTGCTTCGCATTGTCATTAAGGTTATAAAGGGTATCCAGCGCGACACTGTGTAGACACATACCTTCAGGATGTCGTCCTCTCAACCAACCTTTCCATATTCTCCAGTCCCGGGGGCACTGAAGTGGTATACTTGTATTATCCGTTACTGTTTCCTTCTCTTCATCTTATTTATGTCCCACCTGTAAGTATAATGTCCCATATTTATCTGGGCTAAGCACACACCTACTTTCTCTAGTTTATCAGATACTAATAAGACAATTTACTTTATACTGTTAACTTTAATATGTATTATTAAATCATTCAACGCTGTTATGTCTTTTATTCTTTATGATATTACTTTATAAACATGTACTACTGCCAATCTTTCTTATCAAGCCTGGAAGATGGCTGCCTGTGACAGGCAGCCCCCTTCCAGCGCTGTTCTTTCATTGTTTCACTTTATCAAACTTTACTAATATGTTTATTACATCAAGGAGCTAATCGAATCAGGACCCTGCGTTCCTCATTCGCCTTAGCCTCCAGTATGCAGTTGTTCATTCCCTCTTAAGTGTCCGGACCTGGCCACCCGTCGGTGAACACATTTAGGTAAAGGCTTATTCTTGGGACTGCATACATCTCGCCGCCGATGGTTTCTGCTTGCCTAAGGCATCCACCACCGGCGAACTACGTGATCAGGCCTGGCCACGTTCAGTCGATCCTATCACGACCAGGATCGAACATTTGGCTCAGTAGTATTGCTTTCGATACTCTATAAATCTAGATTAAGTAAGTATGTGACTTAGCTGTGAAATCCTCGGTGCTACTGCAAACTCGGCCTCCTTTAACTACGATTACACTGGTGTTGAAGAAGATCATCACATTCATTTTATGAGGTTAGAATGACAGATTAGTTCAAGCGCATACGCGCTAGGGAAGGGCGAAAGTGGTGAGTTGTCTGTCTGATTTAGTGTTGCCATTTAATTGTTATTATGTTTAATCAATGTATTTACTTTGATAGTTAGAGACATCGCGATACCGTAATTCGCGACACTCCCGACGACGACAGAAGTTACATGTTCTCCATTAATCTACGCGTCCACTCGCGTATCTTTTCACGAGCCTTTAAAGACGCATCTCTTACTTCTCTCACTTCTTCGGGTTGTGTGTTTTCATTAATGTTGATGCTTTTAGGTGTGCTCTTATCATCACGTCCTTCATCATGTACTGATTGGATATCATCTTCTGTGGTAAGTATTCTATGAGGTATTTGGTCTACTGTTTCTATTATACTTGTTTGTCTGCTTTCTGTTTCAGGTTTGTCGACGAGTTCTTCTGTGGTTCTTGGAGCTGAAGAGATATCTTTGGTGAGACTAGTTATGTCTAATTCTTCTAACAGAGGTAAGTCGTCTAACGTTGCTGTTACGTCTTCTCTTTCGAATTCAAACATAACCTCTTCTCTTCCAGGTACTTCTTCATCAACTTCCAATGGGTAAAGATGAGCGATGGAGCGCGTGAATTCCGTGTCGTTCACCTTTATTCGTGCCACCCTGCATTGACCGTCTGCTCCCTTAAGCAGAGATGTGATCCTTCCAACTTTCCAGTTTTCTCTATTTTTCGTATCTCCTTTAATTTGTACTATGTCTCCTATTTTTGGGATTTCTGACTTAGTAATCCTTGGTTCTTTCAGAGCGTGACGATATCTTTCCCTTAAACTCGGCAGGTATTGCTCGATGAACATCCTTTTAAATTCCTTTAACATGTTTTGTCCTATTTTCCAACCGTCTACTAGGTTTTGTTTTGTCACCGTGCCTTCTTGTGGAAATTCAGCATCCGAAGGTGTTGTCGTGATGCATTTGTTCAAGGTTAGAAAATCTGAAGGCCTAAGAATGTCTTCCAGATCAGATCCTACACAAGTTAATGGTCTCGTATTTATCACCGCTTCTATTTCTTTTATAATGGTGTTAAGTTGATTATCTTTCAATAGATTCTTTGTGAGTGTTCTCTTGAGACAATGTTTAACTAGTCCAACTAGTCTTTCGTAGAATCCTCCATGCCAAGGAGCTAGTTGTGGAATAAATTTCCAGTCTATTTCGTTAGTGATGCAGTAATTGCTTGACAGTATTTCTGCAGTCAGTTTGAATTGTAGTGCATTATCTGAAACTATTCTATCCGGTACGCCTCTACAAGATATAAATCTTCGTAGTGCTAATAAGCATTCTTCTGCTGTAAGATCTTTGACAACTTCTAGGTGTACAGCGCGTACTACCAAACAAGTGTACAGGCATATCCATCGTTTTGCTGTTTTACCGTCGGTCCTTACTTGGAGAGGACCTAAGTAATCCATGCCGGTGTATGTAAATGGTGAGCTATAATTTACCCTTTCCTTTGGAAGCGCAGGAGGTGGTGGTAGTTTAAATGGACCTCCTCCATGCTTAACGCAATTTGTGCATTTTTTAAGTATTTTCTTAACTTGACTTCTTCCTTGAGGAATCCAATATAACAATCTGATCAGACTTAGAGTGTGGTTAACACCTACGTGATAGTTCTTTTTATGTGTTTCTAAGATCACGGTGTTAGTAAATTCACAGTCCTTTGGAATCAGTATTGGATATCTTTTGTCATAAGACCAGTCAGCATTTTGTAGTCTTCCTTTGCAACGTAGGATTCCGTCAACGTCAGTGAACACGTTTAAATTTCTCTTTAAATTTGTATCTTTACCTACTACTTCTTCAGGAAAATGTTTTGCTTGGATTCTTTTGATTTTTTGTACGTATGACAGTGTATCGTCCTCGCATTTCTCTGAGGGATTCTTTTGCAATTCTTCATTTAATTGTTGTCTCTGATTTTGTGAGCTTGGTTCTCCACTCGTGAGACCCTCCCCAATGGGAAAAGAAAATTGACGATCCACAGAGGAATGCGTGGCAATCAGTACACTTTCATCTTGAGTAAGCGGAGAAACTTCCCTCCTACGACTCTTTGGCCATTACTTGCAGTCTTCTAGCAGGTAATCTGGTCCGGATAACCATTTGTGCTTGAATTTTTCAGAATCTGTGGGTCTAGTCGCTACATCAGCTGGATTTAGCTCTGTTGGTACATACCTTATCGTTGCTGACACATTTCCCTTTATTTCTTCTATTCTTTTCGCTACGAATGGTGGTAATAGCTTACCGCCGTAGTACCAATCGATTATTATTTGACTGTCCGTCCATATAGTATTCTTTTTGGATTCGAAATTCAGAAATTTGTTTACATACTTCAGTAGCCTGCTATCAATCAGAAGTCCTAATAATTCAAGTCTTGGAATTTTGAGATTGTCTTGATCTTTGATGGGTACTAGTCTTGATTTCCCTATCACGAAACTTAACTCTCTTCCGTTAGAAATGTATACTACAGCTGCGTATGCTTTGGTCGACGCATCTGTAAAGGCATGTAGCTGAATGTCTTCATTGCCCTTTTGTTTGAAATATCTTCTAGGTAAGACAATATTCTTTGTTCTTTCTAGTCGTTCTCTAATAATTTGCCATTCTTTAGTTATCTCTTCTGGTAAAGGAGTGTCCCATTTAAATTTGTTTACCCATAGATCTTGAAGTAGAAGTTTTGCTGGCAGCAGATCTGGCGCAGCATATCCGCATGGATCATATACTGAAGCTACGTTTTTTAATATTTCCCTTTTCGTATTAGCCTCTGTTATTTTCTTTGGCCTTAAACTGATAGTGTCCTCTTCTGTATTCCAATTCAGACCTAGTACTTTCACTTCTATGTCTTGGCAAACGTCAGTTGGATCTATTTCCTTTGAGAATTGTCTGGAGTTAGAACTCCATTCCCGAAGATTCATCGAAATTTCTTTGAACGCAAATTTGCATGACTCATACATTTCAATTGCTTCATGGATGGAGTCCGTTCCCGTAACTAAGTTATCCACATAAATGTCGTTCATTATCCTTTTCAGGATTTCTTCATTGGAACGCAGTAGATGGTGTTTCAAAGTAGCGTTTAACAGGAATGGGCTCGATATCACTCCGAACGGAACACGACAAAACCGTAAATGTAGAATATTATCTTCCGTGGCTGCCTTTTCTATGTCTTTTAGCCATAGGAATCTAGTCACGTCCTTGTCTTTTTTGTGTAACGCGATCTGCAAAAATGCCTTCTCTACGTCCGCGGTTATTCCCACTTGATGTGACCTAAATCTTAACAACATTCCTGTCAGGTCTCCCAACATGAGTGGACCACAGTGTAAGCATTCATTTAAACTTTTGCTGTTCTTTGTTTTCGCTGACGCGTCGTATACGATACGTGTAGGTTTTCCTGGATGACTTACTCCATGATGTGGCAGGTAATGGATAGGATGGTCTATACCAATATCACACCTTTCTTGATCGGGTACGCGTTCTATAATTTCTTTCTCTAACTGCTCTTGTAACGTGGCGTTATATGACTTTAATGCTTCTGAATCTAGTTTCTTCAATAAATTTACTAGTCTACCGATTGCAAGACCATAATTGGTTTCTAGTTCAGGTGGATAATCGATCCATGGCCAGCTGATCGTATATCGGTCATCTATTAACTCTATTGTTTCATTAAATTGATTGATGACTTCTTCGTCTCTAGTTAGATTTGGTGAATCGCATATCCCTATAGATTCCAATTCCCATAAACATTTGATGCTTCCATTGTATAATGGTAAGTCAGGCGGAGTTAATTTGTTCTCTACTCCTTGGAAGTACGTTATCACCGATAATGGGTCCACATCCTTAGCCGTGGTTCTTCCGGTCAATATGTAACCAAATCTTGATTCAATCAAGTATAAATTATTTTCCAGTTGGATTTTGTTTCCTAGTATGAATGAAAAATAGAAGTCGTTTCCAATTAGAATATCTACTTTCGGTGACAGTGAGCCGTCATCAGCCAAAATTAGATTTTCTTCTCTTCTGCTTAAGTCTATATTTGAATAAGGAACTCCATGTGATATGTGTGTGACAACGTTTGCTTCTATTTCCAGAATATCGTTTGTTCTGGTTTTCATTTGTAGCCTAACTATTGGACTTTCAATGATTTGAGGAGTTTTAGCACCGAATGTGAAAACTGATAGAGTATTTTCTTCTTCTATGGGCAGTTTTAGTTTAGAAGCTATTTCTTGTGTGATGTAGGTACGCTGGCTGCCAGAGTCTAACAAAACTCGACAAGTTTCTTCTTTGGTATCATCGTTTTCACGTCGGGCTTTGACTATTGCTGTTTGCAGTATAGTGGAGTTAATGGAATTGGCGTGAAGAGTTGTGACACTTTCAGAGTTAGATGTTTGTCCTTTTAAACAAAGTGCTCTATTGTGAAGATTAGTTTCTTTACAGTGAACGCAGAAAGTAGATCTCTTGCAATTATTTCCTTTATGGCCGAGGCCTAAGCAACGATAACATCTGTTCTTTAATCTTCCTTTCCTTTCTTTTATGGTTTTGAATTTATCGCATTGATCATTAAAATGTGATCCTTGACAGAAAACGCATTGCCCTCTCCTTTTCTTTCCCGGTGGAGCATCCCTATCATTTTCTCGTTCTTGAAGCTTCCTTTTCAATGGAAGTCTGTTGTAGTTATTGTATTTGTGAGATGATCCAGGTTCGTTGAATCTATCTTCCTTCTTAATATCTTGCCTTTGTTGTATAAATTTGTGTCTCTTGAAATCTCTTTGGCTTCGGTTGGGTTTTCCTGGTTTCCCTCCTTTTACGTACGTATTCACGTGTAGAGATTGAGTAGTGTACTCTTCTACATTTTCAGAAGTAATTCTCTGCGCATCTTCTCTTGCCGAAATGATCACTTCCAAATGTTGCCGGATCTCCTCAATAGATTCAGTATTCGCTCTCAACTTTAGCTCGTAGACTACGTCCGAAGGCATCTTCTCCAAGATGAGAAATCTCAGATGATCATGGTTGATATTTTGGTTTAATGAATTTAGAATTCTAAGGTGCTTCTCAACTTGGCTAAAGGTCTCCCTCAGGTCCTTTATGCTACCCTTAGAAGCCTTAGGAATCTTATGTAGAGCTGCGTAGTGTGCGTCCACTATGTGACTCTCCTTGCCGTACCTCCCCTTTAAAATAGATACAGCTACCTCGTAGTTCTTGTTGGTAATTTCAAGTCCATCGATGATCCTCTTCGCATCGCCTCTCAAAGAACCCTTGAGATAGGATAGTTTATCCACATCAGACAGATCTCGGTTCCCTATGTTGGAACTGAACTGATCCCAAAACTGGTACCATTCTAGTATATCTCCTGAGAATTCTGCTAATTGTAGTTTAGGTAACTTTCCGGTCAATGCGATACTTCTACCAGGCGTTGCTGCAGGTGTAGCACTTTCTTTTACTCTTTTCAGCTTGATATTTAATTCTGCGAAAGTTTCTTCGCCCCGTAGTTGTATCTCACTGAACGAAGTGATCTCTTCCACGAAGGATCCTAGTTCATTTATCGACAAACACTGATTTAATTCTGTACCAAACCTCTTTACCGCATTGTCTAGTTTTGTGAGCAATATTTCTACGTTTTCAGCATCTTTTAGGTTAATATTATCTTTGTACTCGAGAGCCTCTAAGGTAAGCTTTTCTATGGCGTTAGCTATAGACTCTAGCCTATTTAGAATAAAATTTTCCATGTTTCTGGAAATCAAAAAATTTTAAATTTATACCATATAATTTGATTTTCTAAAACCCTACACCCTATATAGTGTTAGTTTCAAATCGCCTAATACACGTAATGTAATATTTCTTAGAAAAAAAAGTTTTTTATTTATCACCCTGTATGTTAAAAACACGAGTCGAAAGTTTGCACCTCAAAAATGAGCCGTCTGCCAACCGTCGACCAACCACACAAACAAATAACATTTCAACAATTGACACCCTGTATACACTGTGGCGTGTCAGCTGTCGGTACCCTCCCTAATAAGTAGCATACCAAAAACTGACACCCTGTATATTTTTTAATTTTCATCAAGATGTGAGAAATAAGTTATTTTCTATAAAGCGGTGTGTTCTCTGAGTCGAACACATCCATAAACTTGTAATTGTAATATAAATTCCTTCATTTAAAATTATTTCTATAATTGTTTTAGAATTCAATTGAATTCAGATTTTATTTCATCAGTTATCATCCTTATTGACGGATAAGCAGGTTCATTTCATCAGTTTAGTTTCAAAACTTTAAATTTCTAAAAGTGTTTCATGCTCTGCAATTTACCCCAGTATACCCTTTCAGATCATATGAAAATATTGGTATTATTTTTGTAACTCATACTTACACATGTGAAGAACCAACATTATTTGTGTATGCATCCACAAAGAATGTTACGTTCCCCATGTATTAACATAATATTTATCTAAACGAGTACCAAATCAGATTAGAGGTACTTTGGTCAAATGGGACTATTGTTTGCATGAAATACAATCAAATTGAATATATTCATTTAGAAACATGTTTATCCGTTGGTTTAATTTTGTTTTGCAAATATTATTTAGTTTGTGTTTACTATACCTATCATGAACATAAGAAAATGTGTACCTTAGTTCTTTCTATTAGTTTATTATTTATGAATTTTAAGTACCTATGTAGTCATCAGCGACTTGATTTAATATTTATTCGATCACCTATTTAGAAATATCAACCTTTAGGTTAGTAATCTTTACATAAACTCAGATGATACAACCTTATTGTTAGGTATACATGAGTATCTCACCTCATGCCACAATCGCTTGCCTACAGAACCCTTAGAATAATTTTACTGTCAGACTTGACAGAATATGAGTTGACTTGGTAACTACCACAGCTTAAAATGTCAATAGTTTACCTTGCTATCTTCCTTGTCGATCCTGATCATCAATTCAATCAGACCTTTCATTCAATTTGGAAATATGCACTTAAAGGTAGGTAATTTTCTCATAGGAATCTTCTTACTTCTTTGCCACAACTGTGACCTTTCCAACGTCAACCTGTAATTTCCATACGTTTTGTGTGTTAGGAAAGCTATGAGCTACTTTCTTATAAGATTCATCGAATTTTCCTCACAATTGTGGGTGGATGATGCATTTTGTCATCCAACTATTTCTGTATAATATTTATTTATGCTCGTTAGTGAATTGTATTGTAGACATTAAAACTCAATCGCCTTACTTGCTTTTCTCACTAATGAGTCATATTTCACAAGAAACCTTAGTTACATTTACTTATTAGATGTTTCCAAACAAAATGCCCTATGCAAATTTTGGCAAAGTAAATATTGCTTAAACTCACCAGTACTTAGTTATGTAGTCTACCTGAGACTAATTTGTCGTTTAATCACAATTTTATTACTGAATTATGACGCTCCTGTGGAAAATAAACAGTACTATTTAGGATTTTATCCTTTTCAGGCAGACTTCTCAACACCTTCCCAAGACGCCATCTTCAAAGTACGAAAGAACTTCCCTGTCTTCAAAGAGACCACGCGTAACTTGTTTACTTCAACCTATCCAGTGTAATTGTTTACAACATCATTAAGTAAATTAGTTGCCGAATTTTACATAGTTTATTTCTTAAATCAAATACAGTTTCCAATTGAAATCTATTAAGAGTGCGTTCATTTGCCCTCTTACATGACGGATGACGTCTTTTACATCACTTCCGGTTAAGGTTCATTTTCATTTGACAAATAAAGGCCGCGTTCCGAATCACGCTGACAGCGCTGTTAGCGCGAAGTCAAATACACACCAAACTACGAGGTGGACATTTCAATTAATTCCAAACGCTATACATTCTATGTGTACTCGTTTTATAATCTTTCAATTTAAGGTATCTTTAAGAAACTTTCAATTTAGCATTTATTTGTGCGCCGTACATGAATAATTATACCATGCTTTTACAATGATGGTATAATTTAACTTTGGCGCCTTTAAGTAGCTTTCATGTGGTTTTGCTTATAAGGAACCAGTACCAAAAATATCTCATAGATGTCACTACTATTCAGTTTTACAGAAATGGAATAGGATTTAATTGTTTCTGAGAATTTTACCAATGGAAAGTTTGGTTGAGATTTCGCTTTGGGTTGCTTGATCGGGATTCTTCTATATCCCAGCACCTCCACCATTGTCGCGACCAGACCGGGACCCTTTATAATCTCTCTCAGTGAACGACTTACATATTTATAATTAGTCAATATATAGTTTAGTAATTTATTATTATGGGGTGCTTCGCATTGTCATTAAGGTTATAAAGGGTATCCAGCGCGACACTGTGTAGACACATACCTTCAGGATGTCGTCCTCTCAACCAACCTTTCCATATTCTCCAGTCCCGGGGGCACTGAAGTGGTATACTTGTATTATCCGTTACTGTTTCCTTCTCTTCATCTTATTTATGTCCCACCTGTAAGTATAATGTCCCATATTTATCTGGGCTAAGCACACACCTACTTTCTCTAGTTTATCAGATACTAATAAGACAATTTACTTTATACTGTTAACTTTAATATGTATTATTAAATCATTCAACGCTGTTATGTCTTTTATTCTTTATGATATTACTTTATAAACATGTACTACTGCCAATCTTTCTTATCAAGCCTGGAAGATGGCTGCCTGTGACAGGCAGCCCCCTTCCAGCGCTGTTCTTTCATTGTTTCACTTTATCAAACTTTACTAATATGTTTATTACATCAAGGAGCTAATCGAATCAGGACCCTGCGTTCCTCATTCGCCTTAGCCTCCAGTATGCAGTTGTTCATTCCCTCTTAAGTGTCCGGACCTGGCCACCCGTCGGTGAACACATTTAGGTAAAGGCTTATTCTTGGGACTGCATACATCTCGCCGCCGATGGTTTCTGCTTGCCTAAGGCATCCACCACCGGCGAACTACGTGATCAGGCCTGGCCACGTTCAGTCGATCCTATCACGACCAGGATCGAACATTTGGCTCAGTAGTATTGCTTTCGATACTCTATAAATCTAGATTAAGTAAGTATGTGACTTAGCTGTGAAATCCTCGGTGCTACTGCAAACTCGGCCTCCTTTAACTACGATTACACTGGTGTTGAAGAAGATCATCACATTCATTTTATGAGGTTAGAATGACAGATTAGTTCAAGCGCATACGCGCTAGGGAAGGGCGAAAGTGGTGAGTTGTCTGTCTGATTTAGTGTTGCCATTTAATTGTTATTATGTTTAATCAATGTATTTACTTTGATAGTTAGAGACATCGCGATACCGTAATTCGCGACAGGGACGATCTACAGGCGTCAACCGCAGAACTGGTCTACGGCGAGCCACTCAGCTTGCCTGGGCAGTTCATGTCACCGTCTCCTGCCGATGTTCCAGCCGACATCACCGACTTCAGCAGCAGACTTCAGATGCACATCAGAAAGATGGCACCACGACCCACGTCGTGGCACACCGGTTCCAGACATCCATTCTACGTTCCAAAAGACCTGAGCACTTGTACTCACGTGTTTGTACGGCGAGGACCTCTACACCGATCGTTGGAGGCACCTTACTCAGGCCCCTTCAGAATACTCCAGAGGGGAACCAGAACATTCGACCTCGACATGTATGGCAAAAGATACAAAATCACAATTGATCGTCTGAAACCCGCATACTTGATGAATGATGACAGCACTCCAATCCCACCAACGCCAGTTGCCCTCAAGCCAGAAGCATCACATCCTGAACAACCAAAGAAAACAAAGAGTGGACGAGTTGTTAGATTTCCAAAGCATTTACTATCGATCTTCAGATCTCAGGAGGGGAGTGATGTAGCGGCAGCACTGGCCACTTAACGGCAAACCAGCGACGAGCTCCATTTGCTCTCTACGGATATGACAGCGGTTGTCGTGCCTCGCTCTTTTGTTCCTCACGTTTTGCCTTTTGCTCGGTACAATAAGAAAAGTTACGATTTCCTACATTTTATGTTTGAATGCTAGCAATACATCTTTGTTTCGACCAACCGTCGTTTTACTGTTTAGCAGTTTCCCTAGACCTCTATAGTTAGTTCAAAAGCAGGGGCCTTACTATGAGCTCTTGTATCAGGACTTATATGGAACTGCCTTACTTTTTCGTACTATGACCTCAAAGGTTAGTTCAAAAGCAGGCCTTAAACAGAATTGCTTTTGAACTGGGGGCTTGCCATCAGCAATTAAAAAGCCATTCTTGAGCCGTTCAGTTCAAAAGCAGACTTTAAACAGAACTGCTTAAGGCCTGCTTTTGTACTAACCTTTGAGGTCATAGTACGAAAAAGTAAGGCAGTTCAATATAAGTCCTGCTATAAGAGCTCATAGTAAGGCCCCTGAACGGCTTAATTCAGGATGGTTTCTTATTTGCTGAGCCCCTAGGCCCTAAGCAGTCCTTTTTAAGGCCTGCTTTTGAACTGAACGACTCAAAGATGGTTGCTTATTTGCTGATGGTAAGCCCCCAGGAGAGTTGCAAAAACTGAAATTGCCAACAATTTCAGTGGAAACGCACTTTTATGTCAACTAATCCATAGATAATTTTATAGTCAGTTAGTTTATTCAGTTGTCTCTAAATAACTAATGACTAATCTCTAATCTGTGACTTAAACAAAATGGCGGTGATGGCGGCGTTTTTCATCAGTTTTCATGAACGCTAGTGACGCTAAATTATTTCTTTGTGAAAATATTTGATATACTAAGTAGACTGGTTTTTATTGGATGTGGTTAACTAAACGCTGTGATTATGGAGTTCGACGAGATTGTGGTGAAAGAAAGCCCGGGGCTATGCCGGTGCTGCCTTTCCGAAGGTTGCTACAAAGACATGGGCACCGAGTATTCAT
Organism: Agriphila geniculea; assembly: GCA_943789525.1. Taxonomy (NCBI): domain Eukaryota; kingdom Metazoa; phylum Arthropoda; class Insecta; order Lepidoptera; family Crambidae; genus Agriphila; species Agriphila geniculea. Next base: position 14,833,373 of record OX038891.1, read on the forward strand.
GGATGAACGAAAACGAAGTTTACGCCGACATGCTTTTCGAGTGCTTCGATATAAGTGTAAGTACATCATTTAAAGAGATAAAGCTGCTAGAAGCGTCTATACCACCTCCAGGCGTCACATGGACCACCATGGCGTCACAAAGACGCTCTATGTGGATATCAAACGTGTTTGTAGTAGATAAAAGCTTCCATGACCACTGCTGACTAAAATGTTGGGCTAAACTGTACATTAAGTGCCGCTGGTATGGAGATTCATGAATTTGAAACTACACAATGCAAAAAGTATCTCAGTGAAGTTCTTTTTTGAAGCGACCTAGTAGTTTTCGAGAAATAAATTATTGAAGATCGCCAAATTACTCGGTTGCTTACCATTTTTCCCAAAATTTTTGTGACAACAAAATTAGTGACAGAACTGGAAGCGGACTCCAGAAAAAACTTGAAAAATTTTTCTATTGCCCTTCAGAACTCCAAAGTGTAGCATTGCCTAGGATCTGGAGGACGGGCTGCACCGGCTAACTTACATGGCTATTGTAATTGCTTTCATTTGCCAGATGGATGTGACCATTACTACTTCTATTTGGCAAAATTAAAACTTACCGGTCTCAGCAATGTATCACATCCATCTGTAAAATGAAAGTGATTATGATAGCCATGTAAGTTAGCCGGTACGGTCCCTGGAAAATATCTCTAGATACACCCATGCGCAGTAGGTTTCGCCATGACTTCGACAATCGAAGCTATGGCGGAACTACAGTGGTTTAGCTGGTACTGTTTCGCGGCGGAGGTATGCATGCATGAGTTTATGCAATCTGTTTACACTACCGTAAACTATCATTTTCTCTCTTTTGCTCACATTGACTGTGAGCAGTAAATCTGATAGTTTACGGTAGCATAAACAGTTTGCTTCAACTGATGGTAGGGCCACTAGACACCAGTTTAGCAATAGTTATGCAGTAGAAAGGTGTCAATGTAATTTTAAAAACTTAAAACTTTGATCATCAGATTTCTCAACTTAACGATGGTCCGAACGGACCGAACCGGCTCATCTGCGAAGTATGCATCACACGTCTCAGAGACGCTTGCTACTTCAAGAAACAAGTGCTTGAATCGGAGAAGAAGTTCGTTGATATGGTTGGAAGGGGGGAGTTTAAGCCAAAAGGTATTTTTTATTTTATTTTATATGTTTTACTTTCTAATTTTAAGGTTTATGTGTGGTTGTGATTCGTGCATGGTTGCAAAAAAATCATGATTTTTTTTATTTTAATCAAACAAGTCAGATTTTTTTAAATAAATCGTGATTTATTTGATTTTTTAGATTTTTATTAGGTTTTGCAATCATTACCCTAGTTTTTTTTGTGGGCAACATTTTTATTTCTGAAAACATTACTGTCATTATTATTTTCATTAATTACTTGCATTGCATGTAATGAATGTCTGTCCATCCTTACTTGTCTTATTTAGTAAACAGTTTTTGACAGTTGTCATATGTCTTTTATACTTAAATCGTTATTAAAAAATATGTTAGTAGCTTTATAAAATTGTTATTAATTTATTAACAATTTATTTTGTAATCTATGTGTGGAAAACCATTTGTTTTATTTTATAAATGATTATTTCAATAAAGAGTTGTGTGAAGATTGTTTACCATATAAGATAAGTAAGGATGGACAGACTTTAATCAATTCATTGTTATATTTTTACTGACACAAAAAATATATCTAATTTTTGATTGTTATTTTTTATTGTGATAAATGACTTAGCTTGCACCTATCATACTTTGTATCAAATTTGTTTTCGAACATAATAGTCGATGAATATGCACTCTTTCTAAGTTATTCAGAGATGTTTCACAAAACTGGGGTGCAAGACAGTTCTAACAAAACCTGGTTTAATGTTTTTAAACCAATCACAATGCACCTTTTAATCCTTAAACGGTGGGACTAAACGTTAAACTGTCACTCTGAATACGATTTGCGCTAAAATGGCGTTAGTCCGCAGTTTAACGCCATGTTAACTTTGGCCCTAGTTTAACGAACGCACACTGAATAAGACAGCTAGTGATTAATTAATTCCTTTTTTGGATTTGATTTAAATCAGTGATTTTTATAAAAAAAAACATGCAATAAAAATCTTGATTTAAATCATGCAACCCTGGATTCGTGTGAAACAATCCTTGACCATCAATAATTTTTTATGTCCTCACTGCTGGGGCAAAGACCTTCCATGTAGGTGGGTAAGGAAGATGGGTCATAAATTTATAACCCACTACGCGGGCGCAATTGGTGGGTGGATTGGTGGGTGTTCACGACTGCAAATGCAGCTGGGACCAACGGCTAAACGTGCCTTCCATACGGAGGAGCTCGAGATGGTAAATTTTTTCGTCACCCATCCCATGACCGACCCTTGCAAAAGTTAATTAACCTCCAAATCGCTGGGCCAGGCGCTAAACCACTGTGCAACCGAGCTCCTCAAAAAACAACCCTTAGAGTAGTTGCAGAGACACTAGTCGCGGCCACTAAACACGACCACAAGCTGCGATGAGCTTTTTCATACATTTTGTATAGTATCGGTGCAAACTGAACGTTCAAGTGGCCACGTTCGAGCCACAAGCTGCGGGAGTCGCCCGCGCTCGCTATTTGTCGCCGCGATTGTCGCTCGCATCGCGCGCACCCTCGGCCACAGTAACCGGCTTCTTCCCGGCGGCCACCAAGCCACTAGTGGCTGCGATTGGTGGCTTGACTGAGCCACTAATGGTCACGCTTAAGCAACTATGACACGGGGCCAGTTTACGAGTCATTGCAGTCGGGGGACCTCTTTGATCAAAAATTGTTCCATAATAATGTCCCCCGACTGCAATGACATTTGTTGTTTAACTTTTTAGTATGTTTTGGCAGGGCAGTCGTGTTATTAATATTTTTTTAATTTATTTATTTTTTTATACTCACTAATACACATTTAAACATAGAAATGAAGTCAGTAATAGGTCAGTATTTTTGAGTCTTACAGTCAGTAAAATCAGTATTTTTGACACTGCAATCAGTTTCGACCCCTGAAATCCTTCTTGATAGCATGAGCTAAAATAACCAATCCCGCGCGAACTACGTACGTTGTCATTTTTGTTTACTGACTGCCAAAACCCAAAGATACTCGCAACTAGTTCACTAGCAGCGATGATGACACACGGCTAGTTAACTAGCTGACAAAGTAACACGCCAGGGAATAGCGAGTAAACTAGCCCCGTGTCATCGAGGCTTTAGTGACTGCGACTAGTGTCCTCATGTGCCGCAGCTGTTAAGTCCCTTGTATACATTACTCACCATGTGATTTATTTCCAAGGCATGGTCGTATACCAGTCTAACATGAAAACGGAAAAAGGAGAGGACACCAAGGTCTCCTTTGAAGCCGATGAGGCTGAAGTGGAGTATTTAGAGGACGAGATGGATTATCTGGATGGTAAGTATTTATTTTAATCCATAGTTATTGAATTTTTAGGTATACAATGCTATTTTAATTTTGATAATTAATATATTGGATATCCCGTCTGAGCTGCTACGGGTGAGTCAATTTTTAGGGTTCCATACCCAAAGGGTAAAAACGGGACCCTATTACTAAGACTCTGCTGTCCGTCTGTCTGTCTGTCTGTCACCAGCAGGGTTGGAAAAAAACCAGTTTTTTTTTTCAATTTTATAAAACAAACACTTCAAAATGTTTTACACAAGTGTTTTTTTTTTGTTTTTTATGTTTTTTTTACTTTTTATGCTTTAAACCATCAATTTCAAATCAATTGGACCTATAATATTTCATATCTAGACTATTTTCGAATTCGCCTTAGAATCCTTAGTAAATATTTTCTTTAATCGGTCAGATGTTAAGATTTTTTTTTATCTCCAATCAATACTGAACTGGATGCTTTACTTACATACACATTGTACCCGTTCTGATGTTCATTTGTAAATAGGTAAGAGGAAACCCCAATATGTAGGGTGATTACGGTGGGAAGAACCAGTCTTAGACAAGGACCAGTCTTCGTCACTTTATTTCGGTGATAAAAAGGAAAATATTTTTAAAATACTTAGCTAAGATTAATTTGTCATCTTGGCTAAAGGATTCCGATAAAACTAGTGGTTCTGTAGAGCTGTAGACCACGCGTTTGTGGCACTTTTGAAATGGTTGAAATATCCCCATCTCTTCGCCATTTTGAAAATTTCAAAAAACTGAATGGACAAAATAATCACAACCAGAATCGGTTGAGAAATGCGACCTGAGGCCGTATTACAAGCTCTTAAATCCTGCCAGGTATAAATTGCTGTAGTGACATCTCTTTCTCGCTGTATAGCAAATAAAAGAGATAGATTGATATCCAGTCAGAAAACTTACTGAAAATAAGAGGTCATAATACAGCCCCTGTAGAGGAGAATAAACTGAACAAGCTGGACGCACATACGAAAGCTTTTAGCCCAAGCTGAAGCAGAGACCTTTATACTGTCGTCAATTACAGGTTTATACTGTCATTCTATGTACTTTTAACGAGATCTGAAGTTTCACTTAAAACCGACAGCCTAAACAGTTTTCATAAACATATTTTTGGGAAAAAAGTGCACTTTTTTACAAAAATCTCCAATTAAAAGCTGTTTTAAACCCTGTTTTTTTCCTAATGTTTTTAACATTGTTTATAAAACTTGTTTTAAACTGTGTTTGTAAACAGTTAATAAAAAACATTGTTTTTTTTTTTTAAACTCGTGTTTTAAAAAAAATTGCCTGCCGATTACGTATCTCTGTTGCTAACAATTCTCGATTGAAATCGCTTTAAGTAAGATAGTTGTCACATTGGTTCTTACTAAAGCAGCAATGTCACTGCGATTTCTGTCAAAGTTGATTGCAACAAAGTTAGACAATCAGTCTACTGGTCACCAGGCAGTATCTCATGAACCGTGATAGCTTAATAGATAAGTAGTACCGTGATAGCTAGAAAGTTGAAATTTTCACAGCCCACCGATTACGTATCTCTGTTGCTAACAATTCTCGATTGAAATCGATTGAAAGCGCGGTTGCATTGCTACTTTAGTTAAGATAGTTGTCACATTGGTTCTTACTAAAGCAGCGATGTAACTGCGATTTCTGTCAGAGTTGATTGCAACAAAGTTAGACAATCAGCCTACTGGTGATGTATTTTGGTTGCCGCTATAACAACAAATACTAAAAACAGAATAAAATTAATATTTAAGGGGGGCTCCCATACAACAAACGTGATTTTTTTTTGCTGTTTTTTGCTCGATATTAATAATAACAACAGGTAGACAGTAGAAATTTTCACATATGATGTATTTTTGTTGCCGCTATAACAACAAATACTAAAAACAGAATAAAATTAATATTTAAGTGGGGCTCCCATACAACAAACCATTTTTTTTTTAATCAGTGGCGGCTGTACGACACCTTTTTCAAATGTGAAAAAAATGTTATAAATGAAGAATGCAAAAAATTAAAGGCCTTAAATAATATAAAATTGCAATCTCGGTTTTTTGGGCTGTTGTGTGAAAAAAAATATTAAAAAAACACTTCCTTTTTTTATTTATTTTTTCAAATTATGCTTTACAAATAAACGAAACTGAATGGGTTTCGAGTTTCATAGCACTATAAAAATACTTAGGTGCTAACATAAATTCGCGCTATGCCACTTGAACGATGATGACAGCGAGAGGAATGTTAAACATTGATAATGTTAAATGATTTGTGATGTGAAAAATCACTGTGATATGAAAAATATGTCAATATCTGTCAAGAAAGCTATTTATTTTTAAATAGTGAAGGTCTTTGCTAACTGTACCACGATTAAACCCTACAATTTTCTCAGATGAACCCCTCAAAACCGAAGAGCCCTCGACGAGCGTTTCGGACGTGACCGCCGAAGCCCTGCCCGTCCGAAGCAAGCGCGGTCGCCCTCGGAAAGCCCCCGCGAAGCCCGTCAAGAAAGTTAAGGCGGAGCCCAAAGCAAAATCTTCCAAGGCGCTTGTCAAAGGTAGGAATTTACTAATTTCTGTTTTACTTCGGAAGTACTGTGTTGTGTTACTTGTAAATTAACGATTAATTTTAAAGAAGAAGAAAATCTAAGAAAATAAAATTTTTGTAATCTTCTGCCGAATTTTCCAATCACTACATAGTATAAAAAGTCTATGTATGCTTAGATCTCTAAAACTACGCAACGGATTTTGATGCGGTTTTTTTAATAGATAGTGATTCAAGAGGAAGGTTTATATGTATAATACAATGGTTACAAATTCCGCACTACGCCGAAGCGAAGCGAGGGCGGGTCGTTACTATTATACATATAAGGAGAAACTGACATATCAGCCCTAGGGCATGGAACCGATTTTAACCGATTCCAAAATAACCGGGAAAAACCGATTCTTTTTTGTCATCTGAGAATCGATTCTTAAATTAGTAAGAATCGATTCTCGATTCTTTTCGATTCTCGTTAAAAAAATACCAAATTCCCAATCTTACTGCTTAGACGGCTTAAGTTGTGATAATGAACAAAAATGCTTAACTACTCAAGAGGCAGAAAATGATGTGACACATGTTATAAGGCCTTATTTTATATAAATCCTTCCTGATGCTGATATTAAGTCGAAATAAAATTAGTTTTTTTCGATACAAAAATCACTTCAATACAGACTGACGGAACAAAAATAGTTAAAAACGATTTTTTCTTAAGTAGGGGAGAGTAGGGTATTACCGAGCCTCTAAGGATATTAAAATATAACTAACCTCAGGTTGGGTTAAAATAAAAACTAAATATGACCATAGGTGGGGAATTTATCTAGCCACACTGACAAATCTTCAAAATCATCAAAATAAAACACAAAACAAAAATATGAGCAAATAACACAAAAATGGGAAAACGCGATATTATATCAAACTGGTCTGATAATATCGTGCCCCTAGGTCGGTACTTTGCACTGGGTCTGATAAATCCGCGTCTCTAACTAAAATTGACAAGAAACTGATAACTATTACCACAGCCCATGGGAAAAATTAAAATTAGAGATTTATTTCTTATTAAATACATTAATCAACAGTCTCAAAATTAGTAACTTATAAGTTTGCTTTCCTTACTTATACCTATTAAACGATTTAGAAAGACATCTTTTGTTTGTTACACAAAATATATTTCTACTTCGAAAACTAAATAATTGTCCATTTCCGGAATGCTTTTACTTTAGTATGCAATTACTTTTTTATTGTTTTCGTTGCCTTCTGTAAAGAAAAAATTTGCCATAGATATTTTAATACTGTATAATTTCGCGCCCTGTGCGCGAAATTATCAAACAAGGTAATTTTAATTTGTAACCTCACAAATAAAAACAAACTTAAAGAATTAATTTAAAATAATTCTGCAGACAAATTCTACATAATTTTTACGTTATAAATATACCTATATTATATAGCTTATTAATCATTAGGTAATATTGATTAACTCACCTCTTTTTAAAATATCAGAAAAAAGTAGATCGTGTGCGTGGAAAAATTAAAAGCGCGTGACGCTTGACGGTGTGCAGACGAGGTTAGAGGTACTTAGAGCTAAGATTTGATTGTTATTGAGTTTTGTTGTTTTCGAGAAACCAAGGGGTGCGAAAATGTCAACCGCGCGGTAATAACCTACTCTCCTCTACTTTAACAAAACTAGTTAATTTCTATACAAAATAATTATGCATCTTGATATTAACACTACGTACCTACTACCGTACCTACCTATTAAACAAACACCGTGTTTGTTCGTAACAAAATTAGTTAATTACTTTGGGGTTGGATCAAAATTGGTTAACTGCATTAGAGTTGGGTCAAAATTAGTTAACTGCATTAAAAAAACCTATATCTCCCGATTTAAAAAGCTATTTTTTGGGAGAGTATCTTATACAATACTTTTTTTTCTATTATTTTTCCTATCAAAAAAGAAAATACATTATTATTGTGGTAGGTACGTCATACTTTTTTACTTTTTTTTCCTTGATTTCTTCCTTTTATGTTTGACTGTTATTGTTCCTATCGTTAATTCCTGTGTAATTTATTGTTACTTTATTTATTGTAAGAGAAGACTAGAAGAAATGAAACAGTAGGTACTAGTACTACTATAGACCTTGTAAGAATTAAGTAGCTGTTTCTTTTGTTTTCGTGTTTTATTTTAAGTAAATATGATATAATAATTTGATTTTAATAAGAAAATATTGAAAAAAAGCGTTTTTTCTTTACTTAACATGAAACAAAATTGTAAACAAAAAACCCAAAAAAGAATCGAAAAGAATCGAAAAAACCGGGTACCCGATTCCGACCAAGGAATCGGAATCGAAATTTTCGATTCTTCAAAGAGGTCCGATTCTGCATGCCCTAATCAGCCCACAGCCTAAACCAGGGGGATCTCACTCCGCGCTTAAACTTATATATTAGCCTACTGCTTGCGGCTGACTCAGTCAAGCCAGCGCACGAGGGGTGTCGCGTGTCGATTGAGACAGAGCTACGCGACAGAAAGAGAAGCGCTTCGGAGGCGCTTATAATATTAGGCACGCAGCGCTGTGCGATTAGAAAATAAAAACTATGTTAAAAAAGGAAGAAATAATGTAGGTAACTCAAAGATAGATTTTAAAATAAAGCGCATTCACTTAGATAGTGTCACCCTTTTATCGCGCCGCCTTTGCACGTGCCGCTTCTTGTCAAAGGATGCCGCCGCATAAACAAAGGATACCGCGTGCGGCGTACACCCGTAAGTCAATTTGGATTTTGGCAGTTTACATCGAAGCGCCGCCGTAGTGAAAACTTGTGTTTGTTGACTCTGCTACGTATACTGAAAATATTTTTTCATCCTTGGAAGAACAGTTAAGTGCCTCAAGATGAAACTTTAAGTGAACCAACAAAAAATACGGGTGTTTTGTAAAACATGTAAACAACTTATAATCAATGTCCATCGGCATTGCGTTAAAATCAGTATGTCTGCACCTATCACAGATACTTCAAAAATAGTGGGGATGCCAAGAACTAGCGTCGGAATAATATTAAAAATAGGCCCATTAACACCAAAAAACGTAAAAACGGAAGAATCCCACTATCGAAAACGGACGACTTTGAATGTGATGTAGTACGTCCGAACAGTATACAGATTTTATGCTAGTAAAAAATTTCCGACACTAGACACGATTCTGGAAAATTTACAAGCTAATAATACGGATTTTCCGTATAAACGTACGACTGCGAAATGTCAATACATTTCTAAAACTTGGATTTTAGTATTTAAAACACTTAATAAGTTAAAACTATTGCTAGAATCATCGCTATTTTTTACCGTTATCTGTAACGTTATTTGTATAACGTTACCAAAACCTTTCCGGTATTCTTGTCTCTGAACACAAGTGCTTGCGGGTGTACCGACACTATCTAAATGAATGGACTATATATACCTAGAGAAAATATAACTAAAGATGAAAAATATACCGGGCGTAACAAGACCCTCAACGAAGCCGAGGTCTACGTATTCTGCCCATCATCAGGACCATTTCTGTTCAAAATTATTGCTGGGAAACGATTTTAATTTTTGGTGTCAAAAAAGCATTGCATTACCACGCTATGTAACGCGTACAACAGACCGCGCCCGCGAGTGTATGCTACACAGCTGCGTGCGGCCGAGTTGAAAGGCGGCGTTTATGTGCGTGCTCATGAGATACATTAAGTGATGACGTTTTGAAGCCGTTTGTTGCGAAATAAGTACTTAAAATTTTGATAATGTTTCTTTGGACAAAAATTAGGAAATAACAAATAAAATAAGATTTCATAAAAAACATGTTTTTTTTTCTTTACCCTTCAATAACTTCGTGGTTATTGGTTTCCCAGGTATAGTCTTAAAGACAAAAATTATCCTGATGATGGGCGGAATGCGTGGATTCCGGCTTCGTTGAGGGTCTAGGGTCTATTACACCCGTTATAGAAGTAGGTTTAGGATATAAATATTTTTAAGTTTACTAGATTTTTTTGAAAATATCACTGCTATTTTCACCCAAAATAAACTGTCGTAACTAGCATTTCTGAAAAAAAAAGAATAACATCCCGCCATTTTCTCAACCATTACCAAATATTTGAGTTTTTCTTAATTTCATTTATTTCTTCCTTTTTAGGGAAACAGCGCAAAACGATCTTAGGACGGCACACGACAAATGCCTTGCGTCTTAGACGTATTAGGGAGATGAGATTACTAGAACAGAGGCCAAAGCGTTTGCGCACGAGCGGAGAGAAAACAAAAGATATTGTCGCTCAGAAACAACAGAAAGTAAAGAGCAAAGTCGCTAAAAATAAAGAAAAAGTTAAAAATAAAGATTTGTCAACGGAAAATGCTAAGCCAGCTAAGAAATCGCGAACCAAAAAACCTACACCGCTCAGCAGAGCCGAAAAAACAGCGTACCAATTTGCGAAACCTATAATCAAAGTGCCTTCTACTCCTAAATGTTATAGCCAAATTATTCAACAACATTTGTCATTGAGTAATGTCATAGTAGAACCAAATAAGTAGGCCAACTCGAGCCTCGAGCGAGCGATACAGCTTAAACACGTAGGGCTGTCACATCGCTAGTTTATTCAGTCGTCAAAAAATGCATAGTCAATCTCTATACAAAATATTTTTTTCTTATAGGGTAAGCATCAGGGATCTATAATTCAAAGTTTTTTTTTTATATTTTTTTGTACGTAGACCAGCGGGTCTATCGACTAAAATAATGAAGTTAATGTTAATTGTAATTTGACAGATGTATGTGATACATTGGCTCTTTCGTTTTGACACCAATAAAAACTTACTAAAGAAAAGTAGCAATGTATCACATTTATCTGTCAAATTACAATTTACATTAAATTCATTGTTTTCAGGAACTGACTACAATGTTTTCATTACCTACGTCATGTTATGTGATTTGAAAACTTACAAACGAAATAGGATTAATTAAAACGTGGCTTTACTAAATAATGTATTTATTCAAATAAAATAAAATGATTATGAAATTTTATTTTTTACACTATTAACTGTTTCTTACTTTTTCATTTACCTACACTTATTAAAATAATAATCTTTAAATTCGGAAATTGTTTACTTTCCATAATAGGCATGCATAATAGGCTTTTTTCTATAGGAATTTGTGATTTTATAACAATATTACACAATTGATATAAAAAAAAATTCGTCTGTTTCGACAAGTACGAAATGCCTTATTATTTAAAGTTAATGTATAATATATCCTCATTCTCACAAATCTTTTTGCAATAATATCTTTGGAAAGCATGGTATGTACTGTAGGTAGGTACACGTTGAAATTATTACGAACGGCGCGGCGGCGTGAAGCGTGCGTGAGCGCGGGCGGGATTACGTACGGCGCAGCCATGACTGTTGCACCTTTATCACCTTTAAATTTTGTCAGTGTGTGCGTGCGACGACGCATACGTACGGGCCCGCTCACATACAAACCGCGTTCATGCGTATAAAGAGTAAGATGACTTACTTATTTGGTTCTACTATGGTAATGTAGGCGTAGACACAACTAATGACGCTAAAACGGGCGATCATAGTGATTCATCAAGAGAGAATATACTGCATCATATGAAGTTGGCGATGGGGCGTGTGAGATTGGGGAAAAATTCCTAGGGACGGTTTACACCGAGACGCGAGAGGAACTCTTAGCGAAGGTTCACACCGAGACGCGTCGCATGGCTCTATGTGAGCTGACCCTTAATTAAAATATAAAATAAACATAAGACTACGAAATATAGCATTTGTAAAGTTTATGCGTCCAGATGTGCTGTGTCGGTCAGTTCCCTTTTCACCGTTGAACCAATTTTGATGAATTTTGGTATAGAGATAGATTGGATTATGGGGAGGGACAAAGACTACCTTTTGCTGCTAAAATCATTATCGAAGGGAGTGAATTAGGGGGTAAAATTTGGTAAGGATGGAACAATAAACGGACGAAATCGCGGGTGTACGCTAGTTACCAAATAAATTAGTTTTGGATAGGATTACAGTGCCTTATCATAGGTACTTCATTATTAAACTCTTATATATACAAATTGTTTCTTTTATCTATAAATTGTAGGGTGTTATTTTGAAATTATATCTGTAAGTTGTTGGGTTTTATTTTGTAATTAAATACTGTATTGTAAATGGTTTAATTTGGTTTCACTTTATAATATCGATGTGTTTAGTATAACATTATATACAGGGTTATTTGTAAAACACCTTCAACCTCGCAGGAGTAGATTATTAACATCATAAACAACATATTATGTTATACGACTTTTCCGAAAAAAAAAATAAAAAAAAATTAAAAACACGACTGCCCTGCTAAAAACAAACTAAAAAGTTAAATAACAAGTGTCATTGCAGTCGGGGGACCGTTTTGTGGAACAATTTTTAATCGAAGAGGTCCCCCGACTGCAATGACACTTGTTATTTAACTTTTTAGTTTGTTTTAGCAGGACAGGAAGGAAGGATTCTAACAATACCCCATACATCCAAATCCGTTGAGCCATTTGGAAGTTATGGTGGAATAAAGAAACTCACATACCCACAAACATACATGAACCCTGAACACATATACACTCTTTTTGCTTTGGGCAGTCGTGTAAAAAAAGATAAAAGAACGTGGACTTTCCATACAAATGTCCGAACAGCTGATCGAGTCTTGTATGAAAAGTAGTTTTTTAGGGTTCCGTAGCCTAAATGGCAAAAAACGGAACCCTTATAGATTCGTCATGTCTGTCTGTCTGTCTGTCTGTCCGTATGTCACAGCCACTTTATTCCGAAAGTATTAAGACTACACAGTTGAAACTTGGTAGGTAGATGTATTCTGTTAACCGCTTAACGAATTTAATACAAAAATAAGAAAAATAAAAGATTAAGGGGGGGGCTCCCCATACATGGAAGTGAAACTGAAAAAAATTTTTTTCTTCAAACCAACACGTGTTGGGTGTCTATAGATAGGTCTTTAAAAATGACATTGAGGTTCTTAAGACAACTTTTTCTCAAAGTCAACCGTTTGAAAGATATTCACCGCCAAAGTGGTGTGTCCCCCCCCTTTAACTTTTGAAATAAGAGAGTGAAAAATCTAAAAAAAATATATGCTGTAGATCTTAATAAAAACTATCAACCAAAATTGGTTTGAACGAGATATAGTAATTAGTTTTTGAGATATAGCACATTTTCCAAAACCGCAAATATAACTTTGTCATTCATACCAACACTGTGAAAAACAAAGTTATTTTTGCAAACGAAAAATGATAGGTGGTATTAAATATGGTATGGTATAAGGTAACTACGGAACCCTATGGCGCGTGGCCCGACATGCACTTGGCCGGTTTTTGCTGTATAGGAAAGTCCTACCTAACACAAACGTTGTTGTTTATTATGTATATTAATCTACTCCTGCGAGGTTGTTGGTGTTTTACAAATAACCATGTATACAACATAATTTTTGTATATACAAAAGCCGAAACACGGGTCACATATTTTCATTTTCAGAATCAGTATAAAAAAAAATTATAATAATACATTAAAACTCACGAAGTTACAAGCTTTTTTTGTTATCCTGTTAGTAGGGTCTGCGTCAATTATGGTTTTGTAAATATTATTTAGTCAAAATATAACATGATATAAAAAATATTGCAATCGTTTCTATTACTGATTCTAAACAAACAGTTTTCAGGTTTCGTATATACTTAAAATAAACTTGTATACTAAATAAAAATAGGATTGGTACTTTAAAATTCTAATCATATTAATAAGATTACATTAATAATTGTTAAATTGAATCATATTCAATGTAGTTAATGACTTTATTTTGACATGTAATGTAAAAAAAAATATAATAATAAAACTTAAAACTAGTAAATTAATATTAATACCAAAGGTAAATCAAAATCCAAAGAATTTGTTTGCCAGAACAAAGTTAAATATTAATTATTAAAGATTTTATTAGAGTTATGGAATAGGGATGTGTTATTTTAGAATAAAAACTGATGAAATAAAATCATCTTTTATTTCTACCCTTTTTCTTTAAAAGAAGTTTTGAAATAATATTTTATTTAACACAACACAGTAATTCCGAAGATATTTATTTGTTAATTATTTTGTTACTCCTTTATTATACTTATGTGGTGGTGTCGTTATTTTAAATATTTAAAAACCATTTTTTTATTTATTAAATAAGAGTAACAGAAAAATTATCAAATATAATTGTACAACTACAATTAATACCAGATTCTGAATTATGAAAAAAAATATTTTTTTTATACTGCTTAAAAGAAAATAGGGGTCACTATAAGATTTTTCAAACAAAAGAGTTAAGTTCTGAAATGTATTTTTTTTCTGATAAATTCAATTTGATTTAATTTGAATTTGATATTGTTCGAAAGCTGTAATAGTGAACTCACCGGCTTAAATGTCGAATTTACAATTATTATTTTTTTAAAGAAGAACGCCCTGTGCGAGCCCCTACTTGAGACTCTACACTGTTGTCAATATGAGATGATGTCAATGTGAGGAGACTGACGTCACGAGAGGTGGTATACGCGCGGTGCTAATAAAATACGTCAGTACAAGTTGAATGCCTTTAATGCTCTGTCAGCCTCTGTCCCAGTATTACAGAAATACTTATACGAATTTGTCGCATATGCAAAAGTACTTAGGTTGCGCAATATTCACGCGATACTGTAAAATTATAAAAATAAGCAAATATTTGGGGCGGGCAAATATAAGGGGCGTGTAAAATGACTTGTACACGCCCCTTTTTGTACTGTCGAATCTATCAATTAGCGTGTATAGAGAAGTAATACAGCTAATAAAATAAAAATGTTTATTGTTATTTATAAATGGCTAGCTAAAATAAAAATAATACAAAAATAAGGAAAATTAATACTAAATAGAGATTGGCAATAATTACATTTGTCCATCAGCCATTTTAATGTCCCCACTGCTGGGGCACAGGCCTTCCTTATGGGTGGATAAGGAGGACGGGCCATAACCCACCACGCGGGCCCAATGCGGATTGGTGGGTGTTAACGACTGCAAATGCAGCCGGGACCAACGGCTTAACGTGCCTTCCGAAGCACGGAGGAGCTCGAGATAATAAATTTTTGGTCACCCATCCCATGACCGAACCTTGCGAACGTTGCTTAACCTCCGCAATCGCTGGTCCAGGCGCTAAACCACTACGCCACCGAGCTCCTCGAGCTCCGAATTACATTTAGTAGAACATTATTTTTCTGATTGCCAAACTAAAATTCAACATTAGTGTTCTACGGCCATAGCAACTATTCAAAATAAATATAATTTTATTACCACTTCAACTTTTTAAAAGAAGCTATTTGACAAGCTTATTATGGGAAGTATTTTTGTATGAAACTCCAATTTCTTTTTATTCTTACTCACACACGGCGAATTGGAGAAATTGTACTGTAAATTCGACAGTAAAGTCGTCAAGTTGACTATTACAGCTTTTACTTTTACAAAATATCAAATTAAAATAGAAGAAGAAGAAGAAAAACATTTATTGGTCTCTGCACATTAAACTTAACAAATAAAGACTTCTACAACTAAAATACAGAATAAACACTGATAGATAGAAAAGAAAATAATGAAAAGAGATAGGTGCGAGGGCCAACGGGTAGCTGCCTCAGCTGTGCTTCTGCGGCATTGTGCAGAATGCCACAGAAACGCTGATTTTCAGGCAGCTCCCTAGGTAAGGTGGTGACTTTTGCGGTAATATAATAAATAAACAAATAAATATGCCATTAAATAAATAAAAAGAAGGTGTCCATGCTTTTTAGAAGGAGAAAAGGAAAAAGAAAAAAGTAAAATAAGTCTATGGTTTTTGTATATCTGTATATCTGTGTGAAATAAAATCAAATTGAATCTATCAGAAGAATACCTTTTAGAACTCGGCTCTTTTGTATGGAAAATCATAATGGCACCTATTTTCATAAGGCAATACGCCTTATTTGTATTTTTTTAAATATTTTAACGGCCTATACGTTACCTTAAGAGTACTAGTACTTACTTTTTTATTACACGTTTTAGAATTATGTAAATAACATTGATTCAATAGCATACTTATTGTCCGAGTTGTATTTATAGTGTTATTTCGTGAGTATATAGTAATAATTCAGAAACTGGTTTTATCATATTTACTTATAATATATTGTGCATGACTATTTAAGCAGAATTTGATTGGAATATGTTCGGTATTTCGAAATAACCCCGCCCTTTTATTGGTTAGTATGACAGCAAGATTCTCTTGATACACAAAAGATGGCGTTGCTAGTTTATTTTTAATGAAAATATTCAAAATTAGAGAATCTTTATTATTATTGAAATGCGTACAAGAACGTACGTCTTTTGGCTCAATACTTGTGTTACTATTATGAAAAGCCTTGATGAAATGAGAGCTAAAAACAACATATCACAATTGAGAAATTAAAGAATGGCAGTGCCTGAATTTTGGCGGTACTGCCTAAACAATAATCTGTATGGTGTT
Source organism: Agriphila geniculea (assembly GCA_943789525.1). NCBI lineage: Eukaryota > Metazoa > Arthropoda > Insecta > Lepidoptera > Crambidae > Agriphila > Agriphila geniculea. The sequence goes on from OX038891.1 coordinate 14,849,928, forward strand.
GCAAACGTCTTATAGCTAAACTTATGGGCTACAAAACCTAAAAAGATCTTAAAACGTTAATATTCTTAAATGTAAGATGTATAACAGTTTAATATACCGTAAACAATAGAAACAAAAATGTTTTTAACTGATTCAATATTTTCTCTAAGAATCGATCTTGAGCATATTAAGGAATCTTCTCTAAAGTTAAAAATTCTCTAAGAACAGATCTTGAGCATATTAAGGAATCTTCTCTAAAAGTTAAAAAACCTCTAAGAATCGATCTAGAGCATATTAAGGAATCTTCTCTAAAGCTAAAAGATCTCTAGGAATCGATCTTGAGCGTATTAAGGAATTCTCTAAAGTTAAAAGTTCTATAAGAATCGATCTTGAGCATATTAAGGAATCTTCTCTGAAGTTAAAAGATCTCTAAGAATCGATCTTGAGCGTATCAAGGAATTTTCTAAAGTTAAAAGTTCCCTAAGAATCTATCTTGAGCATATTAAGGAATCTTCTCTAAAGTTAAAAGATCTCTAAAATCGATCTTGAGCATATTAAGGAATCTTCTCTGAAGTTGAAAGATCTCTAAGAATCGATCTTGAGCGTATTAAGGAATTCTCTAAAGTTAAAAGTTCCCTAAGAATCTATCTTGAGCATATTAAGGAATCTTCTCTAAAGTTAAAACTATTTAGTTCATTCTTTATGCTTCTGATAAATGTATGTATTTAATATGTTTTAATACTATGTTTTCTGTGATATTATTCCATCAAGAATACCCTAGATAACGCTTCACGAACTAAAACAACACGCAAATATGACACCGTCTATTCCCCCATATTAACAAGACAGCTCAAACATTGTATTAGTATGGGAAAGTATTTTTTTGTCGTTCTTCAACCCATGTTTCTTTGTCAAACTTCTTCAGTCAGACACGCTCTGTGCCCGCTATAAGTCATGTATGTTATAAACCAAAATGAATTCAGTTTTAACATGCATATTATTTGCGGTCGCCATACTTTCTGGTGGAGTCAATAAGTCTCCACAAATGTTTAGTTTCATTGGTAGAACACAAAACGAGAACAAAATAACGGTGTATATTTTGTCATACAATCCCATATTGATTTTGATTGACTATTTGCAATAAGGGTGAAGTAGTCAAGACTTAAGATTCAAACTCGTCTTCGCCATACTCTTTCAAAGTCGCCGATATATTGCGTATTTTAGCTATATTCATAGTCACCAATAAATTGTGTCTACCTACAAGTGTTGGTTTCGAGTGAACTATTACTGTGATTCTTGACCAGCGGCTCGTATCTCTCTTTCACATAGCTCAGTAGCGCCCCGTTTAAATGAGTATTTTTTGCCAGATTACAAAAAAATACTACCTATACAACACTGAATGAATACTCAAAGTAATTTCATTAATCTTATTACTTTCAATGAATTAACCTATTAACTTTTATCACAAAATAAAGAGAGGACAGGAGTCAAGCTTATTAAGTGCGCTCGAGCAACGCACACATAGACCATCTAACCGACACGGATTAACTGGAATCTCAGACTAATCTCAAAACGAGTTCAAGTATGACGCAGTGTCGTCGGTCAGTGAAAGCTGTTTTATGTGTGTGTGCGTTGCGCGCGTAGTAGGTACTAAGCTTGACTTTGTTATCTCTATTTTGTGCTTTTATCTTCTTACCAACTACTGTGATACCTAGCGGTTTTGCGCTATAAGCTATACTTTTGACATTATTATTGCCTCAAATAGAATAAATTTTATTGTTACCAATATTTTTCTTAAGCATTTGCTAGCTTTTTCTTTTGTACATAAAACTTAGCTTGCCACTAAAAACAATTCCAGAACTATGTCCAGAAAAGGACAAACAATTCATTAAATCTATTGCAGATAAAAAAACGTACACGTTTTATAAACTTCCACGTCGATTCTATTTCAAGATTTCAACCATGTTTTTCATGGTTGTCAATCGTATCAACTTCTGTAGATTGGAAATATTGGAATGTTCATAGTTATTTGAAAAGTTGAAGCAATGTACATAACAAAATGCGAATATTTGCGAAGATATCCGTAAAATTCACAATAATATAAGGCAAAATGGAAAACAGGCGAACGTCAATTTTCACAATCTTATTTCACTTTTTAGGTGCGAAACGCCTCGAGCTCGAGGCAACGAGTAAGTCCTCGATGACTTCAAGGAAACGGAACCATCTCATGAAGAGAAATGCCACAATAGTTCTAGAACATTCCACAGTAACGCCATTCAAATGGCACAGGCAGAATTTTTTGTGTTTCTTCTGCCACTTCCCATTTAAAGACCCAAAACTTCTTAGAGAACATACGAAAACTACTCACAAGAACTCTAATATAAAATCGGCAGTTTCTTATTTAAGGAGAGATGAGAAAGTGAAAATTGACGTTTCGTTACTCCAATGTATATGCAATTGTACATTTGACGATTTGAACAGCCTCATAGATCATATCAAAGTTGTCCACAATGTGACGTTTACGGAATGCGGCTATGGTTTGATCCCATACAAACTAGATTTAGAAGAGAACAGTTTTCATTGCGCTATCTGTAAAGAACAATTCCAATACTTCATAAAACTTAACCAGCATATGAACGAGCATTTCGGCAATTATGTCTGTGAACTGTGCGGGAAGTCCTTCGTTAGCCAAGATAGGTTACGTTGTCACTCTCTAACACATGGCGCTGGTTTCCGATGCAACATCTGCTCGGAAACTTTCGATTCCTTAACGCAGAAAAATAACCACGACTCCAAAGTCCACGATAAGGTGAAAGAACTCAAATGCTTCTTTTGCAACGAAACCTTCTCGAACTACAACGATAGAAAGAGACACCATAAAACTGTCCATGATTTAGAAACGCCCGAATTCAAATGCCCTGATTGTGGGAGGTCGTTTCATATTATGAGCAAGATGCAGAATCATCTAAAAGCAGTTCATATGAAGGAGAAGAACTTCTCCTGTACAGTATGCGATCAGAAATTCTTCTCCAACTCACACGTGCAGAAACATATGGTTAAGCATTTTGGAGAAAGAGTGCACCAGTGCATTGTTTGCATGAAATCGTATGCGAGAAAACAGACCCTCAGGGACCATATGCGGATACATAGTAACGAAAAACGACTTATGTGTTCCATCTGCAGTAAAAGTTTTGCCCAAAAATGCAACTTGGTACATCACATTAAAGTACATCACCCGGAATCCGCTAGCATTTAAATCATGTTATTCATACTTTAAATAATGTATCTTATTTATGAAATAAAATATTCCCTTTTTATGGCAACTTTACGCTGTAGTTTTTTTGAAGACGTAAAACTTTAAATGTACCCTCTCGACTTAACACGTCGATGTTTATTGTTTTATAGAATCTTTTTTTATAATTTTTTAGTTAGATCTGCTTACATTCATAAAAGGGTACATTTACAGTAGAGAAAATTTATTTTCAGATGTAAAACTGCGGAAATACAAAGGCTGCGAATCGTCTTCGATGCGCAGACGAAGAAATCTCCAATTGTTGTTCAACAATACAACTATAATACCTTTTAAGTGGCGTGGAAAGTACCTGTGCTTTTACTGTAGTAAAGATGTCCAAGAATATTCCGATTTAAGGAAACACACCAAATCACACGGTGAATGTTCGATCACAGATCATTCTTTAATGGTTCTAAGAGGAGGTCGGAACATGGAGATTAAAATAGACATATCTGAAATAGCGTGCGAGATTTGCCACGAACCTTTCCCTTCTTTCGACGAAGTCATAAACCATCTGAGCGTAAAACACAAGTTAGAGTACGAACGAGACGTAGAAATGGCTACAGAGCAATTCCGTCTCTCGGATTTGTCGTGCGTACAGTGCGGAGAGAAGTTTTCGTATTTCGGGTATCTCGTATCTCATATCAACACAAGTCACCCGAAGAATTGTCTCGTCTGCGAGAAATGCAACCAGAAATTCAATAAGAAGAGGGATTTGTTCTCTCACGAAAAGAATTATCATAGAGAAGGAGGTTATCAATGCGAGTATTGTCCGCAGAACTTTAGCTCTCTTAACATATTACGGAAACATAGAAACAATAGGCATTTCTCTAGGTGTAATATATGCCATTTGAAATTGCCAACTGCTGCTTTGAAACAGAAACACATAGAGTTAGAACACCCTGATGATGGATCGCTTCAATGCGGTAATTGTTTCAAAGAATTCCACACGAAGCAAGGTCTTAAAATGCACATTCGGAAATGTAAGGGAGAAGACGATGCTTTTGAAATGGCGATAAAAAGAGAAGGAGACATTGAAGATGATTATGAAGAACCTATTAAAAGGCCTAGTGTTAAACAAATAAGGGAAAACATCGTCATAGTTATCAATATGTCAACAGCCATACCTTTCAATTTTTATAAGAATAAGTTCAATTGTTTTTATTGCTCCAAGGACTTCGCAGATTCAGATTTAATGAGAGAACATACAGTGATGGAACACCCTGTGTGTGACGTAAAGCAGAAATGTATCCGAAAGTGTAGGGAATCCGTAGCGTGCGTCAAAGTTGACGTATCCACCCTCGCTTGTAAAATTTGTTTCGAATCTATGAACGATTTGGATAATTTGTTAGACCACTTGATTTTAAAACACGAAGCTAATTATGATAAGTCCATCACCACATGTTTACAACCATACAGATTGATCAAAGACCACATGGTTTGCCCCAATTGTCCAGGGGAAGTGTTTAGGTTCTTTGGCACTTTACTGAAACATATGAACAAGAAACATACAAATAATAATATTATTTGCGTTTATTGCGGCGAGTCTTTTAGGCGAGATCAAAATTTAAGGGTGCACATCTGGAGGCATCATAGAGACGGTAGATTTAGATGTAGCATCTGCGATGCGGAGTGTAGCATTCCGTCGAGGTTGTATATGCATATGGCGAAAGCCCACGGTGTTAAAGCAGCGAAGTGTCCTAAATGCCCGGAGAGTTTTGCTACTCAATATTTGAGGCAGAAACATCTAATAGAGGCGCATGATTCTGGCCACAAGTGTTCTTATTGCGGCAAACTCTTTACGAGAAACTCATTTATGCGAGATCATGTGAGGAGGACTCATTTGAAAGAAAAGAACGTTGAGTGTTCGATATGCACCATGAAGTTCTTTAACAACATACTTTTGAGGCGGCATATGGTTAAACATAGTGGAGAAAAGAACTTTCACTGTGATATGTGTGGGGAGCGGTTTTTTTGGAAGAAGAGTTTACGGACTCACATGGCTAGGCATAATAGAGACCCATATAATATGCATTGAAAAGATGCTTTACCACAATACGATACGTGGTAAACCTTTAGTTTAGTTAGGCCTTTATTGTAGTGATAAAAGTTGAATATAGTTTATAACCGCAGTAAATTTACGTATTCCCTCACTAGTCCATTTTAAAAGCATATAATAATTATATTTACATTTAATAAAGTATAATAGGATAATCTAACAAACATTTTAAACTATGTAAATTACATAAGGCCCATTCCACGGTAATCGATACCAGGAAGAAAATAAAATAACTCTCGAATATGTATACTAAAATAGGAAATAAACAGGCTTTATGTTTTCAATTTTCATAATAAAATACAAAAACATTAATATTATCGCCGATTTTCGTAATATTTTGTGTAAACTCAAGAGGGTTCCAAAGTCGATGTAGTAGTGAAAATATAATGATAAAATGGCATCACATTTTTTACGTCAATTACATTGATAGCCCGCCATTTTCATTTGCTTTCGATGCTGCAACTCGCAATTATTTATTGTAGAAAAAATGAAATTATTCAGGTAAGTAGTAATAATTTTACTGATAATTTTATACTTGTAAGTATTTGTGTAACACCCGTCACAATATGCATGGAAAAGTTAATCCCATATAAGCTATTCTAACTTTTAATTTGTATTGACGTTGCGAAAGTAAGGTTATGTGCTCAAACAACGCTTGGAAAGTACTTGTGTGCCTTAAAAAAGACTTCTCGCTAAAATATAGGCTGCTTTATTAATGTAACACCCGTCACAATTTTCTTTTGTAATGTTCTACTGTTTTTGGTGTACAATCACTGTTATAATGTCCAGCAGTGGATAACCTTGCTATAACAATGCATTACTTTATTTTGAAGCGCTAATAGCTGTTTGTAAAATGGATTTGGAGTGCTTGTTTGGCTTAGTTATCAATAAATTTATTTTTGCAGTATGGATGCGGCTGCAAGAAAAAGGAGAAGTTGAGATATATTTTTAATGTTTATATTTAGAAAGAAAAAATATATTTTTTATATTTTATAACAATTTCTTTTTTTTCTAAATATGAGTGATTTTGAGCAAAAGTCATGTCTTAAATAATTATAATTCATGTCTTTAAATTAATAGATAAAGTCTCAAAAACGCTACCTAATAAAAACGTGTTATAATGTACTTATATTATTGATTAAATTCCACTCGTAACACCCGTCACAAATCTTGTAACACCCGTCACAAACTTTTCTTGTTAAAAAAAATCATAAAAGTAATGTATATCCACAGTAAAATTAATGTTATCAGAAAGGAAGATTCCTTAACTATGTACTTAGATATTTATTTTGTAACAAACATTTCTAATTTAGCTGAACTCTGATGATTGGTCAACAAGGTAGCATAATTTATAAGAGTACTCGTAACACCCGTCACAGGGCTTTAATCCATTATTACATTTTACCGCTTGAATAATTTTTAAATGTTTTTGTTTTATTTTATAAAAATCATTGAAATGAATTGAATTACATTCAAAACACAGACATAGTTGTTCTTATTTACGGATTATTGCAATTAGAATGCGTACAAATGTAACACCCGTCACCGTGGAATGGCTCATAATGTACGTATACCGGTGAAATTAAAAAATGTCGTAGGGATTTTAATGAATAGATTCCTTTAAAATAACATTATTAGATTGACGCTATAATAATAAAAATAGAAGATAATGGAAATGTAAACAAGAAAATGCAAGATTCCACTCCCCAAGTTTATTACAACATAAATTTTGAACCTTGGTTGCCTCATGATTAAATAGAACTCTTTCATCTTTTCAGATGAAAAGGTGCTGAATGGGCACGAAGCCAATAGGATCATGAGGCTGAACTTGCAAATATTACTGACCAACACTACTGTAATACCTTTCAAGTGGCGCGGAAAAATCTTGTGTTTTTACTGTGGCATCGATCTTGACAACTTTGACAATCTCAAAAAACACACCAAAACGCATAAGTGCTCGGCCAATGATCGACCTTTAAAGACAGTAAAGGGGAAAAATAATGAAGTAAAACTTGACGTTTCCGACGGAATTTGGTGTAATCGATGCGATGAACCGTTTCACGATTTAGATGACGTCGCGTTGCATTTGAGTACGAAACACAAGTTGCAGTACAACAAAATTTGCGAATTCGACATGAGAACTTATAGACTCGTCGATTTGAAATGTGTGTCATGCAACGAGAAGTTCGAAAATTTCTCCAGACTTATAAAACATTGTAATCGCTACCACGCAACCGATACCTTCATTTGCGATGAATGCGGCCAGGCGTTCGCAAAAAAAAGGGATATACAAAATCATATGCGTTACTATCATAAACAAGAGTATGTCTGCAAACAATGTGACCTAAAATTTACTAGTAAAGCAGATTTCTCAAAGCACAATGCGCGTCCTCATCATATCATATGTGGGATTTGCTTGGAGGACTTTTCATCAAATCAGAAAAGATTAGTGCATATGCGGGATCATTTTATTAACAAAGATTTCCATTGCGGTTTTTGTAAAAAAGTTTTTGATTGTAAAATTTCGGTGATACATCACTTTGCGCAGTGTAAAGAAAAGGATATACACTGTCGTAAAGTGTACCAGAAGTCAGCGTCGCTCGATACGGGTAATAGAAAACAAGTTTGTGCTTACGCTAAGAATAATTTTGTTACCATGTATAATATGTCCACGATTCTACCTTTTCATTTCAATAAGAACAGATTCAAATGTTTCTTTTGTAAAATCGATCTTGCAGACTGTGATGATCTCCGAAATCACGTTTCTGTACAACATCCCACTTGTAGTGATACAGATCTTAAAAGGCTTCGCCACACTGAAGAATTTCATTTCAAAGTCGATATTTCTTCGCTATCTTGCAAAGTTTGCAAAGAACCTATGGCAGATATAGATACACTTACTACACATATCAAAGAAGAGCATAAATGTGAATATGATAAATCGTTTGATGCAAAATTTCATGTTTTCAAACTCGTCAATAACAATTTCCCCTGCCTTGTTTGTAGCGAAACCTTTAGAGAATTCAATGATTTGTTGAGACACAAAACCTTAGCTCACTCAAAGAATATTACAATTTGTATGTATTGTGGAAAACCTTTCAAAAGTCTAGCTACTTTGAAAGCACACATAGCGCAGAGACATCATCCCGATGGTTACAAATGTAGTATTTGTAACTTGGAGTTCAGTACAAAGCACCTTCTAATAGGACACACGGCTAAAGTGCATAGTAAAAAGAAAGTGAAATGTAGAGTTTGTCCGGAGAAGTTTACAACTCGGTACGTTATGATGCAGCACATGATTAAAGCCCATGGTAAAGGTTGTAAGTGTCAACACTGCGGTAGATTTTACGTAACTAATTGGCATTTGCTTAAACACATTCGCTGCACGCACTTGAAAGAGAGGAACGTCGAATGTACTGTTTGCTCGGCCCGCTTTTTCGATGAAAAGCAATTGAAGATACATATGGTCAAGCATATAGGGGACCGGAAGTTTATTTGTTACATATGCGCTAAGGCATTTTTGTGGAGAAAGAATTTAACTAGCCATATGGCTATACATAAAGCGGAAACATTGCTATAACTTTATTCCTGAATTACTTTTTCTTTTAATTACTTACTGAAACATACCTAACAATAGCATGAATGCAGTTTTGGAATAGTTTGTGTCAAATGACTTGTCGAGTGAAGTACCAGAAAAGCCCATGAAACGATGCCAGTAATGCAATTTCATCTTTTCAGATGAAAATGGGCCAGCTAAAGGGCAACATGCTAGTAGAAAGAGGAGGCGAAATCTGCAAATATTGTTCAACTACACCTCGATGATACCTTTTAAATGGCGCGGCAAATACATGTGCTTTTACTGTGGAGATGACGTTGATGACTATTCTGAGCTCAGGAAGCATACTAAAGCCCATGGCGTCTGCTCAGACAGGGACAGAGCTATTAAACTTGTCAAATCCAGAGATTCTGAAGTTAAAATTGATGTATCGGATATGACTTGTGAAATATGCAGCGAGGCTTTCGGTTACTTTGATGACATTATAGCCCACTTGACGTTGAAACATCAACTACCGTATGACAAAGACGCTGATACTACCATAACGACTTATCGCCTGCTAGATCTAAAATGTGTTTTCTGTGAAGATACTTTCGACTCTTTTTCTAAACTTATTAAACATATGAACTATAGTCATCCAATCAATTGTTTCATATGCCACGATTGTGACAGAAAATTTAATAAAAGGAGAGATCTCGAATCGCACGTCCGAATACACCACAGAAAGGAATATAATTGTAAAAAGTGTCCACTGAATTTCCCTAGCAATGCTGCGTTACAGAAGCATAAAGCACGCGCTCACATATCTTTGTGTAACATCTGCTTCCAACCATTCCCTTCAAAAAGCAAAAAAGTTGATCATATAAAACAAGCTCATTTTGATAAAGATCGTCTTGAATGTGGTTTTTGTCAGAAAAAACTCAGCACCAAACTAGCCCTTTTAAATCACGCTGGTAAATGCAATATGCAGCAATGTAGAGATGATACGTTAACGTACGAACATCCTAGACCTCTCGATGATGACATTAAAAAGCCTACTCTTGCAGAAATAAGAAGCAATATTGCTTGCATAGTTAACATGTCCACTGCACTGCCCTTCAAATACTTTATGAACAAATTCAGATGTTTTTATTGTCCCAAGGACTTTATTGAGTGTGATGCACTTAAAGAACACACAGTTTTAGAACATCCGTCCTGTAATAGTAAATTGAAATGTCTTAGGCTAAGGAATAGAGAGCATGGCATTAAAATTAAAATAGACATTTCGTCTCTTTCTTGCAAAATGTGTTTTGAACCAATGCAAGACTTGGACAATTTGATAAACCACTTGATCGCTGAACATAAAGCACAATACGATAAGTCGGTTGATAACAATATGCAACCATTCAAACTTATTAGGGATAATTTCGCGTGCCCGTTTTGCGTGGAAGCGTATAGATATTTCAGTACGTTATTAAAACACATCAGCACTAGTCATACGGAAAATAGAAACATATGTTCGTATTGCGGTATGTCTTTTAGAACTGATCCCAGCCTGCGAGCACATATCAATTTACGACATAAACCCAACGGCCATAAATGTAACGTTTGCGATAAAGATTTTACTACCAGACACGCCTTGCGCGACCATTTAGGCAACGCTCACGGTAACAAAGTTGCTAAATGCCAAGTATGTGCAGAAAGATTCACTTCTCAATACGCGATGCAGAGGCATATGATCATCGTACATGCCACTGGACATAAATGTTCCTATTGCGGCAAAATGTTCACGAAGAATTCCTTCATGGTCAACCATGTACGCCGCACGCATCTCAAAGTGAAAAACGTGGAATGCACGGTGTGTTTCGAAAGATTTTTCGACATTCATCTCTTGAGAATGCACACAGTCAAGCACGTTGGCGAAAGAAATTTCCACTGCGATATTTGCGGAAAGAAATTCCTCTGGAAGAAAAATCTCAGAGGGCACATGTCCTCGCACATAAAAAATACTAATATACAAATCCAAGCCTAATTTAGTGTTTTAATATTATGTCAGAGGCACATTGACACCGAGAAATTTCTTTTCAGATGAAAACGCTCCGGCTCCTTACGAGGGATGTGCCTCTGAGCGCAGGAGGAAAAACTTGAAAATATTATTCAACAACACTACGGTATTGCCATTCAAATGGCGCGGCAGATTCCTTTGCTTCTACTGCCCGAAAACTTATACAGAGTATACGGAATTTAAAAAGCATACCACTTCACATGATTCGTGCTCAACTAAAGACTATTCCTTGAAAGTGATAAAAGGAAACCATATAGAAATCAAATTAGATGTTTCTAAAATATGCTGTGAATTATGCAATGAACCTTTCAGAAATTTGAATGAAATAATTCAACATTTAATCGGTAAACATAATTTGGAATATGATAATACTGTTGACATACCCTTCCAAGTTTATAGATTGGTTGATATGCGATGCTTACATTGTGAAGAACAGTTTACTTACTTTGGTTACTTGATAAGTCACGTGAATATTGCTCATCCACAAAACTGCTTCATATGTGACGATTGTGGAGTCACTTTCAATAAGAAAAGAGATCTGGCCGTTCACTTCAGATGCTACCACAGATCTGGCGGTTATCCTTGCGATCAATGCGTGAAGATATTTGACAATTTCTATCTGTTAAGAACGCATCGAAACACCATCCATTACAGGAAATGTAAGAACTGTAATTTGCGTTTTGTTTCTCTGGCTCTATTGCAGAAACATATCTCGTTGGAGCATCCTGAGGACGGTAGTTTAAAATGTGAATTTTGCGCGAAGCAGTGCCGTTCCAAGCAGGGCTTGAACCAACATAAAAGTAAATGCAGGGTAAAACTAGTTGTCGCCTCAGACGAACCCACGGATAAATTCTTATCGACTGAAGGCAATTTCGAACCAAAAAAGAAACAAAACGTTAAACAGATCAGACAAAACATTCAATGTGTCCTGAATATGTCCACAGCCACCCCGTTCAAATTCTTCTCTAGTTACTCCTGTTTTTATTGCGCGAAAAAATTCGTTAATTTTGATGAACTTAGAAATCATACAGGCATGGAACACCCAGTATGTGATTTAAAGTCAAAATCTATGAGGAGATGTAAAGGTGAACGAGTCAGTGTTAAAATAGACATAAACTCCTTAAATTGTAAAGTTTGCTGTCAAAAAATGGACGATCTGAACACATTGATCGATCATTTAGTTGATGAGCATAAGGCGGATTACGATAGAACAGTAGAAGGCTGCTTAGAGCCATTCAGAATCATGAAAGACAGTATTCCTTGTCCGGAATGCCCAGATCGTGTTTTCCGCTACTTCGGAATCCTCCTCCGTCATATGAATTCTGAACACAGTAATAATAACAGGATCTGCGATTTCTGCGGTCGCACTTTCAAAAGCGCGGCGAATTTAAACGTCCACATTTCTTATACACACACGGGGTCCTGCGAATGTAATATTTGCGGTGTTAAATATAAAAACCAGTGGTGTTTAGCGAGACACCGAGCTAAGTGCCATAACGCTAAAGACTACAAATGCTCGAAATGTCCTGAGCAGTTCCAGTCTCAATATCATAAGCAAAAGCATTTAATTAAGATGCACAATATAGGGCATAAGTGTGAGCAATGTGGGAAGATGTTTACGAGAAATTCTTTTATGAAAGACCACGTAAGGAGGACGCATTTGAAAGAGAAGAATGTAGTATGTTCTGTTTGTAATGAGAAGTTCTTTGACAACTATCTTCTGAGGATGCATATGGTCAGGCATGAGGGGGAGAGACGATTCAGTTGTTCTGTTTGCGGGAAAGCTTTCTTAAGGCGAAGTAACTTACATTCCCATATGGAGATGCACAAGAAATATGGGCATGTTGTTGGTCTTCTGCACGACATGATTAATTGAGCCCACCCAATAACAATGAGTTTCAATCTGAACATCACAAAGTATTCCTGTAGCTTGGAAAGGGTACGCGAGATAAGGTAGTTTCTAGAAATGTCTAGAAACATGTAATTGGTTTTGTGTGTCTATCCATGACGAAGTGTCTATTAATTGTGGTGGCTATGTACCCATAAAGCAACAGAAATAAACTAATGTAAACACTTATGTCAATATCAATCAATCTAGTGATGGGCGTTAAGGCTATTTAAAAATAATTTTTCACCGTTAAATTAATTGTGAAATAGCTTTTTTCAATTAACGCTATTTTTAACGTGAATTTTAACGATCGTGCGTGCATCATGCATGAATGACTACTTTCAATTATTATCTTAGACAAAGTTAATTTGTCGTTAATTCGCTTTATTTTTCTTTATTATATTCATACCACAAACCAAATCATATCTGAAAAATCAAATTAATTATTTAGTAAGTATGTTTTTTTTAATGAAAAGATATTACAGTAAATTAATTGAGCTCAATTGAGCACCTTGTGTATCTCAATGCAAATTTTAAAAAAGTGCGATTATAAGTATTTGTTATAATTTGTGTTAATTTTCATTTTCATTAAAAAAAACACGAACACACGAACCCGCAACGCTATGCGACGTGACCAATTTCGTTAATGATTACTTTCACAGTGGCTAGTGAAAATCGCTTCTTCCTTCCTTCACGTTAATAAACTAAACGGCGTTAAGGCTAGAAGTTGTTAAAATTATTAACACAATTTCAATCCAAAACTGAACCTTTGGTATCATATAATAAAGACCACGGTAATTTCGTTATCTAAACTCAGTGCTCCACAGCAGGAAGCAATAAATCTCAGAACAATGTGTCTTACTTGCAAAGTTAGTTTTATTAGTGTTATGCAATTTAAGGGACCCCCGCCTTTGTTATTATTCTGAACAAAAAACAATACTTACAATAGATACCGTTGTCTCGGCCCATGACCGAACTATGCACGTGTGCAACACTTGCGGTGGCGGTCGAGCGAGGGACCTTAGCTTTTTTGGAGCTTACTTCACGTTAGAATCGTTAATTAATTTTAGCAGAATATTTCATTTAAAATTAATGAGCTAATGCTAAATTCTTGATTAGTCGTTAAGCGTTAAAGCTAATGCGATAACGACACATCACTAAATCAATCTCTACTTCTCTACAGTTTAACCAACTTACATTTTCATTCTCCTGGTGGTAAATTCGAGATCCTTACAAACTTTGTTCGATGTTAGCACTGCGGTCGTTTGAAATAATATAAAATAATTGATCCAATATACAGACCTTTTCAAAATCTTCCATAAACTGCAATTATTCTTGCGTTCTAAGCTGTTGTACTAGAAATAAGTGCATTTAAGTTGAACAAAATTTTAAAAATGTTTGTAAAGTATTGGGTGAAAGGCTGTTTATTCTATACATACAACTTATGCCAAAACTTGGTTAATTGTTCTAAGCCATTCTAACTGATATGAACAACTGATACAGCACCGCGCATAGTTTTAGAAAAAACTCGAGTAGCTTAAAATATTCCCAGCTTATGTATTCGTAAGCTGCATCTACGGTAACCTGTAAATAAATAAAAAAATACGTTGATTATGTTTAGCGTATAAGTTATTCCATATAATTGTAAGAACCGATCTTATAAAACTCGTTAAGCTGATTGTATAAAAACATACTTATGTATATTTCGAATGTAACTTTATGTATATTCAGCATTGCTGTTAGTCCTTTAGGTTTTACATCAACGAAAAATGTTGTCACACATTTTAGTATAAAAATCACGCGCCTGGATGCGATGCAATACTTGTGTGTGTTGCACTATGCGTGATTTTTATATAGGTATAGACGCACTTGACGTACAACTTTCACTGCAGTCACGCTTGACGCAGCGTGATATGTTTCTAGTGTGATCCGTCTTGATTTTAAAATTGGTTTAGTAATCTCGAATTCTGATGCCGTGTGGCCTATAATACTTATTTCAGTTTTTTTTTTGTTATTCAACGAAGGAACAATACATTATATATCGCATTCCTAGCCTGTTATTATAACTCTTATTTGATTTATTAATAAAAAATTTAATAACTCGCTATAGTTTCTCATTTCCGATCCATTATTATCTGCCTTAAATTATTTAAATTAGAGCTATACCATCCATCCATCCATACATCCATCATTCAGACTCTATGGGGTGAAATTTAATTTGATATCTTGGCTTTTGAATAATATAAGTAAACAAAAATTAATCTGTCGTTTTCACTTGCGTTAAATGTCAGGAAAAGTATCTATTAGCTTGTATATAAGTATCTATTTGGCTAATTTGATAATATCCGATATGAAAACTTATTAACGAAGCTTCAATGCTGTTACAAGCACTTGTGAAGAAGAAGCTACGCCATCGGATCGAAAGCCCTAAGCGGGAGATCTTGTAACGAGAATAACTGGCAAGAAAGGGCTGCTTTTTCTCCCTGTTTTCATACAGAGTCGTCGAAATTGAAAAATGACCTCTGCATTTAAAGTGAGGTCATTTTCCATCACAATTATTAACAAAAGTTTACATACAATGGGTAGGTATTGAAATTCATTTCCTATCTACACATCGGATAGGTAACTGTGAGAGCAAATAACTTTATCTCTTCAGAAATCAGGACATGGCATTTTTGAAATCAATATCTCTTCGTATCCCGTAAATTAATTTGAGAGGCAGATATTGATATATTCTCTGAGGTATGTTTGGAAGAAGCATTCATAGAATAACGTTAATATTGCAAGAAATAATATTTACAATAGCTTAACTACTAACTTTGACACAGACGAAGAAATAGCTGAAGACAGTGAAAATAAAAGTAAAAGGACACTTTCTTTGCAGGTGCAAAGCTCGGCTCATTGGAGGACAAAGATAAGAAAATGGAATTGGCACATAAACTTCTAGTAAAACGGAGAAATATAGAATACGTGTTGCTGTACAGTAACGTGACTCCATTCTTGTGGTATAAGAGTAAATATTGGTGCTTCTTTTGTTCGGAGCCTATGAAAGACCCCGCCACACTGCGAGAGCACACGGCAAAACATACAGCCGACAATTTAGAATTAGTCGTACACGATAGAACTAAGAATAATAGGAATAAAGACGCAGCTGTCAAAATTGATGTTACAAATCTCATGTGCACGCTTTGTTTGAAAAATGTGGCGAATTTGGAGGAATTGATACACCATTTGATAATAGCCCACGATGCCGATTACGATGTGAGCGCACCTAATTGTCTCCTTCCTTTCAAATTGGATAAAGATCAGCCTACTTGCCCGACTTGCGATATGAAGTTTGTTTTCTTCGAATATCTCCTACGCCATGCTAATAAATATCACCTCTCTCACTCTTACATGTGTGACGTTTGTGGCACCAGTTTCCAAGGAGAAAACCATTTGAAAATGCACAATAGATACTATCATAGGGAAGGAGGTTATACGTGCGACCATTGCGGCCTGGGCTGTTCTACTCTATCCAAGAAAATGCTTCACGAAAAAAACGTTCATTTAGTTAACCTCTCTACTTGTCCTCACTGCCCTGAGACGTTTAAAAGCCTGTATAACAAGAAGATTCATTTAGCGAACGTTCACGGAGTAGAGGAATTGAAAATAAAATGTCCGTATTGCCCGAAAGTATATCCACAAGAGAGTATAATGTCTAGGCACATGAGGCGAGTCCATTTGAGAGAAAAAAATGTAGAATGTGAAGTCTGCGCCGAAAAGTTCTTTGGACCTTACGACTTAAAACTACACATGGTGAAACATAACGGAGAAAAGAAGTTTATATGCAGTGTGTGCGGGAAAAAGTTCGCCAAAAAGAGCAATTTGAATGCTCATTTGAATATCCATTCTGGGGAGAAACGCTTTGTATGCTCGATTTGTAATAAGTCATTTGCTCAACAGACTTCATATAAAATGCATATGCGGAATAGACACGATAATGTAAATAATACGAATGTTGAAGAACGGCAGGTTGAGATGGTTAAAATTGACTTTACTGTTGATGATTTAAATTGTGAAGTCATTCCCGGACAATGAAGCAATGGCTTACGTATCATTAAAATGTCCATTATAAATTCATATAAAATTGTTGCTCTTTACCCAATAGCCGTTTTTAATATGTAGAAGTATGAAAGTAGATGACGGCATAAAAACTGGAATACTCTCTTTCCAGGGAAGAAAGGGAGAAGACAACCTCGTACTCAGTATGGTTATCGACGCGTAAACGTACTGAGGAGGAACGCCTTGGCCGTCCTTCGCTACGGAAACGTCACACCCTTTAAGTGGCATACTAAAGGATTCAGCTGCTTCTACTGCTCGATCCCGATGAAGGACTGTCTCTCCATACCAGAACACACCCGAGCCAAACATAGAAACGTCGACCTGAATGATATCCTACAGAAAATAATATCCAAAGACATGCCTATTAAAATTGATGTAACCGAAATCGCTTGCAACGTCTGCCCAGCTACTATCATAAACTCCTTTCAAGAATTGATTGATCATATCGTTGCAGTCCATGGCGAACAATATGACGAAACGGCTGAATGTTTCTTACCATTCTTCTTAGATAATAACATCATGCAATGCGTAATCTGCGACAAGCAATTCGACAATTTCACCTCGATTATGTACCATATGAATAAGGAACATCTCTCCCATTCGCATATCTGCCAAATGTGTGGTCTTAGCTTCATAAATATTATAAGACTGAATAGGCACATCCATACGAGCCACATAGGCTATAGATGTACGTTTTGCGACAAAATGTTCGATGCATCCAACAAGTTGGAGATCCACAAGACGAGAATGCACGGCCAAGTTAAAAGTCACGACTGCAATTTATGCAGTGCTAGTCTCGAAAACAGCTACCAACTTAAAGTCCATATGGGAAAAGTGCATAATGTGGAAAAATATAGGATCCAATGTGAACACTGCCCGAAAGTTTGCAATACAAAAGGGGCTATGGTCCTTCATGTTCAGTCTATGCATTCTGAGATTAAGTACCAATGTGATCTCTGTGACTACACTGCGGGTATAAAATGGTTGATAAAGTTGCACCAACGAAAACATTTTGGACAAAAGGATTATGGATGTAGTATTTGCGAGAGGAAGTTTGGAAGGTCAAGTAATCTGAGAGTACATATGAAAGTTCATACGGGACAAATTGGCAGAGTCTGCAGATGGTGTAGACAAGGATTTACAGATTGCGAAGCTTTGGAGAGGCATAAGAATGAGGTGCATTTGTTCGATCAAGCCTGAATTATATCGAAAAATTCAATTTTTTTTTCAAATAAAAACATTGCAGCTCCCCACGGCAGTCTCTTGTGACCCCACCCATCCAGGTGGCAGGATGGGATCTCGGGATGGATGAATAGAGCAAGGGCCCTATTTTTGAATCGCTCGGCAGGCGTCGAGCGCTCTTTTCGACTGATTTAAGTCACTGTAATAATATTATATTCACATAAATAAGCATATAAAACAAAGGACAGTGTTTTCTCTACTGTACTGTACATTATAGTTCGTTCGTACTAAATGAACGTTGTTAATTTATTAATGTAATAAAAAGCTTTAAATATAACATGTTTTTGTTTTGAGTAAATCCTTGCCTTAGATAATCACTATGCTTCCAAAGATGATCAAAGTTACAAATTCAAAACAAATGATGAAAGAATTATCGCATAAAGCATACACATTATTTTCAAAATATTAAAAGCTACTTTTAAGTTTTGTCTGCATAACGGTATCTGGCTTCCTCTAAGTTTAATTGAAAACTAAAATACAAATAAAGAGATCGAGTGTTTTCCTTACAGGAGAACTGAGAGGTCGCCAGAAACCGTCGAAACTGCAGAAGGCACCTGAAAAAAAGGAAGACATTTTCAATGTCCAACCGCCCGCAAAAACAACCCTTGCAGCCAAAGAGAAAAGGCAAATCTTTAGGCACAACGTCATCCAAGTCCTCACAAAATCTACTGTTATGCCCTTCCGCTGGTTAAAAAGCTCATATCGCTGTTTCTATTGCTACGACATCTTCCAAGACGCCTTAGAGTTAAAAGCTCATCAAGAAGTTCATGTCGGAGATCAAATTAAAGTGCAAACTATGAACAATTACTGGGAATCCGTTGTCTATATAGACATATCAAATTTATCTTGCAAACTCTGCCCAGAAGAAATAGCCGACCTATACGACCTCATCGACCATTTAATAGCCAAGCACAACGTGGTTTATAAAAAAGATTTGGGCACGTGTATGGTCGCTTTCAAACTCGGCAATATCGAACTAAAATGCTTAATTTGCAATGCCACTTTTTATGCATTCGGACCCTTACTTCATCATACAAATAAAGACCATAAAGGCACTTCTGCCATCATGTGCGATGTTTGTGGCCAACATTTTAAAGATACCAACCTATTGAAGGCGCATTTCAAAATTGTTCACGAGAACACTGGTCTGCTTTGCAATGATTGTGGCGATAAATTCGAGACCAGATCCAAATTGAAAACGCACCAGAAGAACCAACATAATGTTGATAAAAAATACAAGTGTTTGGTGTGTCCTTTAACATTCCAGAGTCATTATAAGCGGTCGAGGCATATGGCCACTGACCATAAGACGAGGCAGGAAATTAAATGCTTGCGATGCCCGAAAACTTTTGTGTTTAGGAGTATGATGATGACTCACTACAGAGATACTCATTTGAAAGTTCGAGATCACGTCTGCGGGATTTGCGGTTGGAGAGCATTTAACAGCAACAGACTTAAGAACCACATGTATAAACACAGTGGCGAGAAGAATTTTAGGTGTGAAGTGTGTGAAAGAGCTTTTACGACGAAGAAGATAATGCGGGCTCACTTTGTTCGTATGCATAAGACTCCTACCCAGTTGCCTGTTATGCCTTACGAACAGCCCATGCATCCTTTTCCTGCCCCTATTTGAATCTCTTAATTTTACGTAGTTAATAACCTTATTTAGACGCTAGCTAGAGCAACGGACATGCGCCGGCGGCGGCTTTAATATGAAAAAACAAAAGACGCCGGTTGCAGTACGACCACTGGCCTGTCAAAACAAACGTCATTGAAAGAGCCCTATGATAGAAAGCTTCTTTATGCAATTTATTAGGTAGGTACAGTCGAGTACAAAGAGATGTATACCCCCTAGAGTTACAAATACATGTACCCATTTAAATAAGTTTACATAATTCGTTACAAATTATTGTGCACATGATTTATGACGAATATATGTATTCACTTAATGTGGCAAATTAATGTATACAGCAAGATGGACACTGTAAAGTGTACGCTCTGGGACAAATTAAGGTATTGAGACTTTGTTACAAAAATATGTATACAAGCCGTCATTCTAATTTCAAATTTTAGAAATTCTATCATAACCATTGAAAACTCTTTGGATGGTATAATTTACGTTTCTTTTTTAACCGACTTCAAAAAAAGGAGGAGGTTCTCAATTCGTCGGAATCTTTTTTTTTTTTTTTTTTTTTATGTATGTTACTCGATTACTCGAAGACAGCTGGACCGATTTGAAAAATTCTTTTTTTGTTTGAAAGTACATACTTCCAAGTTGGTCCCATTGTCATGAAATCAGGATCTGATGAAATCTTTAATCTTTAAATATTATAGGCACATCTATAGCGATTTCAGCATTTTCTTAAGTAACTTGTGCATTTGCTTTCGAAAAGTACCATTTCGGTGAAGTAGAACTGATGATGAAGACTGAAGACCAGCATAGATGATCATCGGAACTATTCAATACTAAGTAGTTCACTGGTACGATACGATTACTTTAATATGGTTGCTCCTAGGCTATTTATGCTCATCATAATTCATATGGTGAAGAAGAGCTGATAGTGAAGTACCAGGAGAACTCCTCAACAATAAACGCCCCTGCGTCGGGAAAAGCAGTACTATGTAAAAGGTGATGAGCCGTTGACATAAGGCTATTGTAACTTAGATAATATCATCACCAAATATACTTACCACAAAAAAGTTTAAAATAAAAAAGTTTTTACTAAAAACAAAACCTCCTTCAAAAACCTTGTAAATAATCTAACAAAAAACAGTTTCAAAAATAAATTAATGGCTCTAAAAAGCAAGAAATAAAATATTGAAATCTGCATAATAACTAACTCGAAAGTTTGTATGCATATCTTATATTAAACAACGTCCTTTGAAGTCGGGTGGGGTTTAAACCCATGATTAAAGTTTAGATATATTAGTTTAGATAAAAACTATCGTTCGTCCCCCCCACCCGACTTCAAAAGGCGTTGTTTAATATAAGATATGCATACAAACTTTCGAGTTAGTTATTATGCAGATTTCAATATTTTATTTCTTGCTTTTTAGAGCCATTAATTTATTTTTGAAACTGTTTTTTGTTAGATTATTTTTTGTTTTATGAGAGAACTCCTTCTTTTAGGGCAATCGCGCACTCACTTGGTTTTGGTTCGAATCCGATAAGTGAAGGGATGGCCGCAAAAGAACTATGACCACTTCCAACCCGCGCAGATAAAGAATGGGATTGAAAATGGCGCCTAACCGGATTATGTATTATGTGCACCTACTCACCGCGCTTACCTACTCACAACGGGAGTGCGTGAGAGATCGATATGTGTGCCTTTTTTTATTTTTATTTTTTTTTATTATACACAACGGGATAGTGCTTGGCCTTCATCTCACCTGATGTTAAATGACGATAAGGCCGAAGGTGGAAGCGCACTACACCCGGAATACTGGCTATCTTACCTCTAACTGCCGGAACACAACAATTTTTAAATTGTTGTTATGGCGTCAGACTTAGGTAAGATGGTGGTAGCTAGCCAGGCTTGAAATAAGCCCTACCACCAACCAAGCCTTTCGGTATGCGAGCGAGAAGTGAATATGAATGACGACATTTCTAATCCCAATTTATCTGCGCGGGTTGTTTGGGATAGTGGTCATTGTTCTTTTGCGGCCATCTTTTCACGTACCGAATTCGAACCGAAACCGAGTGAGTGCGCGATCGCCCTTACAAGTCGTCGGCTGAAAAATAATGTAAATAAGTGGCAAAAATCTTGGACAAACAAATGACACGCCAATGACGTCATGCACGAAATGAAGGAGAAAACAATTATTCCCGCACTATTCTAAAATTTGAAAATAGAATATCAGACCTGTATACATATCTTTGTAACCAAAGACGAACACATGAATTCGTTTCAGAGCGTACACATAACAGTGTAATTTTAACTGTATACATAAATTTGGTACATTTTCATGAAAAATAAATCTGGCATATATTATGTTTAGAAGTATTTGTAACAAACAATGTTAACATCATCAATGGATACATATTTTTGTAACTTTCAAATGTATATGTTACGGCTAATACCCGAAGTGCGGCTAAACCTAGTTTTAGCCGGCTAAAGCTAGGTGTAGCCGATAGCTGTTGGCTAAAACTAGGTGTAGCCGATTTACTCTTAAAAAAGTTATTTCTGTTGTTTGTTAAAAAAAAATAACCTCGAAATTTAAGGCTCACGCTACGCTGCGCTTCGCGCTCGCCTTAAATTTCTAACCTATATTCGGGACCTACAGGGGTAAAGCAAATCGTTTCACCTAGTTTTAGCCAACAGCTATCGGATACACCTAGCTTTAGCCGGCTAAAACTAGGTTTAGCCGCACTTCGGGTATTAGCCGTGACATATACATATCTTTGTACTCGACTGTACTTATTATTATCACTTGTAAGTATAAATATATTCAAAAGTACTATGTGCGTATGAACAATGAATGATGTTGATAAATGTTAATATAGCCATTTTAGAAATACAAATATACTTATACAAAAAACTTGTATTATTTTATACGTAGTTTAAATTCTGGTCACCATTCACCATCCCACTTATATGACTAACAAATAATTATCAACTTGATAACATCTGAATCCCTACCCTAGTACGAGTTTAGCGAAATATCCATTGTCGAAACAATCGCTAGTGTAAAGATATATTTCCCTATAGTATAGGTAGGTAACTCTTTTGTATCGGCAATAAATGAAGCTACAGTACCGCAATCGCAGTGGTGATACGTTAGGTACGACTTTGCCTGCTGAGGTAGCGGTGAGGGGACTCTCTGACTCGTCCAGACAAGATGGCAGAGTTAAGGATGACTCACGTTACACCATGCCGGTTCCGAATCGAGTCCAAGCTACGTTGGTCGCGTCAACGTTATGTATCAGACACCTGTGTTCGCTGAACGCCGGTTGCCGCTCGGCTTCTGAAGCTACGGAGTTCAAAATTCATTGGTTTTTATAAAGAATATTAGCATGATTAACGTAGCTTGGACTCGGCACGGTGTAATGAGACTACGAGAGTCATCCTTTACCCCAATGAGAGACTTTCCAGGCAACGTTCCTAAAAAATCTACTAGATGGCGCTGTCCAATTCCCAACAACCTTACTTGATAGGTAGGTACTATGGTATATGAATGTGCTATCTATAGTAATAAAGAGTACCATCCTAAAAACATATGATTTTGACAATTTGTTTTCATTGTAATCTTTCTGTAATATTGTTGTGAATATTGAAAATGACTAATATTAATTTATTATAATATTATTCACTAGTACCTAAGTATATTTTGCTTTGAAGTATCTATGTATTATTACTATGCGTGAAGACCTTGTAACTTTCTTGGACTCCGATAACCGTCGACCAATGAATCAAGGCTGTTCTTGGACTCTAGCAGCGCTATAATGTACCCCTTAAACGGTCAAGCATGGCTTTTAGCATGTACACGTAATTACCACCACCACTACTATTTGGGGGCGTGGCCTACCTTTGATACAGTAGCCGGTAAACATCTTGAAATCGGGTAAGTATTGCGCAGAACACGTATTTTGGGAGAGGTACGCGGGCGGTGGACGCGCGCTCGCTATGGGCCGTTCTCATCCCGACCTCATCCCCACTCCGTCGAAAGAGCGTCAAGATGTTTGCCGGAATCTAGGTCACAGTAATCACGTGATACCTACGTGCTTGATGTCAAGCCATCAAGCATCGCTTCTAGACGATCAAAATTTGATTGAACTGCCGAAAAACTGCCGTGCTTGACAAGCTATGCCTGACCTTCGCGTACATGCAGGAAGGAGGCTCCGTCGCAGAATGTCTCTTTCACAAAACGTCTCTTTCTCAAAATGTCCTTTTAGCAGAGTGGCGTTTTATCGACACCCAACTGTCAAAATCCATTGTCTTTTGGCAGTTAAACGTGATAAATCACTATATCATATCGTGTTTCGATAGTCATGCTAGGTAGGCTAGGCAGGGGGACCTTCTGCGAAAGGGACATTTTGCGAAAAAGACGTTTTGCGAAAGGGACGTTTTGCGAAAGGGACATTCTGCGAAAGGGACGTTTTGTGACCTGGGGACATTTAGCGAAAGGGATATTTAGCGAAAGAGACATTCTGCGACGGAAGGAGTTGAAGAAGCGCAACCATAGAAATTGAGCGCAGCGAAAATTTTTCTATGCCTATGAGCTCAACGAACCGGAAAACCGGCTAACTGCATGTCGAGCCACGTATAGAGAATAAGGTTCCGTCCGTAGTCTCTGTTTCTGATCCAACTCAGAATGTTTCGGACAGACTGAGGCGGATTCGCCGCGCGATGCGGCATTTTGACCACCGAACGCAAAGCGATAGCCATAGCTATAGCCAAAGAAATGCTCTAGCAATTGTTTTGGCTATGGCTATCGCTTTGAGTTAGGTGGTCGAAATCCGTCAAAATACCGCATCGCGCGCAGAACACGCCTCATTTGTACGAAGCTTTATAGGTAGGTATACCGCCCGGCACGTAACTTGGCAAGATAAAAACGAGACAAAAGATGCGCAGTAGCTACAAACAATAAACTCGGCGCATGTTTTGTCTCATCTTTGTCTTACCAAGTTATATGCCGGCACCTATACTGTTCATTAATACGTACTTATTAGGTTTATTGAGCTGTATTTTCCCTTATCCAATAAAATAAAGTAAAGACAGACAGGGACTGACAGACAGGGACTGACGGACGGACGGATGGACTGAACGATCTTATGGGTAATCGTATAAGTTACATGGGATCCTTGTTTTGCTACGGAACCCTGAAAAAGCGGTCATTCAAAGGCAAGTACAACTGCACAATACACTACATATTAGCTAAGCTAAACATATTACATGAATATTATCTTCAACATCATTTTTGTTGCCGCAAAACGATTATAAAGAAAAAAAAAAACACTGTTGATACTGTCAAAATCATATAGCTTCTCTTTGGTTAGACTATTTGTACCACGTTTATTCATACTATACTCAACTGCCAGGAATTGGACAGCGCCATCTAGTAAATTTCTAAGGAACGTAGCCTGGAAAATCCCTCATTGTAGTTTACTCTTTTAAACTTATTGATTGCTTTACCAACTTAAAATAAACTGTACACACATCACTTAAGTTTATTTGCTAATTTGACTTGGTTTTGACGACATCTACTATGCCCCCAGTGAACTAATATCATCGAAGCTAATAAGAAAATGAACAAAAGTAACGCAATACTTAGCGAAAATCTGCCATTTTCTAAAGCACGCGAAATAGGAGAAAATGTAACTATTAAAAAACTTTAAAGACAAGGCTACCGACCACAAGCAATACCTTAAGAAGACATTTTTCTTTCAGGAGACCGAAATGTATCGAAGAAAGGAATTAAATCGGCATCTCAATCAGTTAAAGATGATCCTGCTGACAATGAGGATGCCATTACAATAAGAAAGACAATGAAGCAGAAAGCCCTCCAGGTGCTTACAAAATCAACCATCATGCCTTTTAAATGGTCAAATAGCTCTTTTAGATGCTTCTACTGCCATGCCGAATTCCAAGACCCAGATGATTTAAGATTGCATCAAAAAACCCATACAAGCGATGAAGACAAGGAGACGGCTATGATGAATTTTTGGGAACCTAATGTCTACGTCGAAGTGTCTGATTTATCCTGTACTGTCTGCTCATTAAAATTCAGAGGATTCGATGGGTTAATCAAACATTTAATGGCAGTTCATGATGTACCTTTTAGGAAAGATAAGGGTTTTATGCGTCCGTTTAAATTAAAAACGTATACAGTGCAATGCGTTAAATGTGAGGAGGAGTATAAAACCTTCGGCGATTTGCTGGTGCACGGCAATAAGTGTCATAACGTATTATCGGATATTAAATGTGAGATTTGCGACCAATATTATCAAACTACTCGGCCGTTAAGAGTACACATCTATAAGGAGCATGGGAAAAAATCTTTCGAATGCAAATTGTGTGGAGACGTATTAACAGACGTTACAAAAAGGAGCCATATGCAAAACTTTCACAACAAGAAATACAAGTGTTTAATTTGTTCTAAGCTTTTTGACACCATTTACAAAAGGTGTTGCCATATGAAAGATGTGCATGAAAAGCGGAAGAAAGCTAAATGTTTGTATTGTGAGAGAACATTTGTTTTCCAAAGTGCTATGATGAGACATGTGCGAGAAAAGCATTTGAAGGAGAAAAATTTGATTTGCAGCGTTTGTGGTTATACGGTTTTCAATAAGGGGGGGCTTAAAGCACATATGAGTAAGCACACTGAAGAAAGACGATATGAGTGCTCGGAATGTGGCAAATCTTTCAAGAATATGAAAACTACGAAGA
Source organism: Agriphila geniculea (assembly GCA_943789525.1). Lineage (NCBI taxonomy): Eukaryota > Metazoa > Arthropoda > Insecta > Lepidoptera > Crambidae > Agriphila > Agriphila geniculea. The sequence continues at coordinate 14,876,479 of OX038891.1, forward strand.
AACACATCAAAACTGTGCACCCATATCAGTATTATAGTCTTTGAACGAACTCTACGATCCACGAATCGTGTCGAATAAATAGTGTTGATTTCTACTAGACCTTTTTATTTTACATACATTTAATACGATGAATAGTAAAAATAATTTAGCAAAAGAGAATACAAAAAAGAAAAATGTTCGTAGCTTTATTTTATTTGTAGGTTGGTATACCTAGGGTCGAGTGTTCAACGTTGAAACAGTCGGACACAATGAAACATCGCCATATTTTCCAAATACGACGTTGCTAGGTAGTGCAGTATACCTAGTATAGACAACCTCATACACCCCCCGCTCCTCCCCAGTTAGCGTTCGCGCCGCTTTTGAAACGACATGTCTACGGAGCTATTTTCGATTATTTGACAAAAAAGTAAGATCTTTTTTCAGTTTTATTTGATTTCTCAGTTAAATACTACAGTGAATTCCGTTTTGCACAGTCTTACGTTGCTATGTACATGTATCATAGATTCACGTGGACTAGATTACCTAATAAATTGTTCGATTTTGGTAGGTCATTTTTTGATATTATTTTAAAATACCCCAGGTGTTCAACAATGACACAGCTCAAGTGTGGACATAATGAAACAGTGTTTCCACTACTACTACCTAATATTTGAGATTTTCAGACTCATTAATCTTTAAGTATGTAAAATTTTACTTAAGACATTAATTTCTTTTTTGAGTAACTATTGATTTTAAGCCGTTTTTGCCTATAAAAGGTACCTATACAACGATTTTAAAAAATCGAGACTAATCGTACTCGTTAATCTTTAAGTCACTAAATAATTGTACCTGAGACAAACCTAGAGGTACTTTTAAAGTATGAATAATTGTGGAATACTCTGAAAAAACCTTTATTGATTGTAATACAACAGATTTTATAATTTACTTGTTCCACTAAATATAAAAAAAACAAAATTAATAACAGTGTTTCATTGTTGGACATAGGGTGTTTCATTGTGTACACCTAGGTGGACACAATGAAACAATTCCCATTTTCTTTTAAAAGACTTCTTATTGGTTATGTATCTATTTATGAATGAAACTATAAATGCCATATTAAACCTAAATAAGTAGACTCCGTTCCTGTAAAAAACGGAATTCATATCTACAACAATAAGAGAAATATGAGACTCAGAACTTTTGGTGTTTCATTGTACCACACTACCCTACTCAAATATATCGTAGCCACACCCTTATGGTTTGGAGAATTGCCTATAACCACACCCCGGGCACTCCATACAAACGCCGCGTTTCAACTACCTATTACACAGACGCTACACAGTGACGTTTTTGCACACGCGCAACTGTGTGCGTGAAGTCTAGGGTTATTGAATGAGCATACGAACTTGCCTACAAACTCGCGGGCCGCGGTGAGGTAATTGATTGCGGGGCGGGGCGGAGTTTCCTTTCTGTAGGGTAGTACTTATATCTATTCTGTGCTATGTCCACAAAATTGTACCTAAGATAGGAGGGCCCTAATCATTAGCATTTCACGTTTTTTCAGTTATTAGACCGTGAAGTAAGCAGAATAAAGCGGTGGACGTTAGTACTATTATACATATATTCTGTGGCGGTGCGGTGGGTCGATTTTTTCCACGCAAGTGTATGTATTTGATTAGCCGGGCGCACGCGCGTGGTTGCATTGGTCTCCTATAAACGCCGTCGCCCGCTTACAGCATCAGCGTCACAATGCTTACAATAGAAATATTTTACTGTTGTGTTGTGGTCTCTTTCAAACGCTGACGTTGGCGCCGGCGTATGAAACATATAGGATTGTTTACGTTGACGTCAGACGTCGCCTATAAATAGGAGACCCAAGTAAAGGCCTACTCAAACCTGACCGGTATCCTGTACCGGTGGCGGTAACGGTATACCCGACCGATATCCCGACCGGTATTTTGTATGGCATTACCGCAGCTGTTGCGGAACCTTTGAACAGCGCGTTACCGCATACCTATCGGGATATCGTTACCGCCACCGGTATAGGATACCGGTCAGATTTGAGTAGGCCTCAAATGGGTATTTCGCTTGAGACAACAGGACAACACTAGAATACACCAAGCATATTTAATTCGAAAATATTATTCATAAGATGTTTTGTACATACGAGTATTGTAGTTACAAGATTACTTACGAGTATGTTCAGCCAACCAATTCAGTTATATTTGCAAAAGCGATAATTTCTTTCATAATATATATCTTGTACACCCGTACAAGACCCTCAACGAAGCCGAAGTCCACGCATTCCACCTGTCATCAGGATAAATTTTTGGCTTTTAGACTAGTATATAGTCCTGGGAAACGGGAAACCAATAGCTACGAAGTTATTGAAGGTCAAAGTCAAAAAATTTTTATCATTTTTTTAAAGATGTCTTATTTTATTCGTTATTTCCTAATTTTTGTCCAAAGAAACATTATCAAAATTTTAAGTATTTCGTAAAAAACGTCATCACTCAATGTATCTCATGAGCACGCACATTAAGGCTCCGTTATGCGAAATCATTTGTCTCTGTCTTTTTCTTTACGTGTAGAGAGTATGGAAAATAACCTCACTTCTGCACTTTTTCGATGTTTTTCGTGGTTTTTTCATCATTATCTTTAGCACAATTATCTTTCTTGAAAAGTTATTGGAGCAACTGCACAGTACATTAAAGTGTATTTTGATGTAGAATTCAATACATTTACGCTATTATTTAGGCCAAAAATATGGCCCGCGATAAGCGCTTTTGATGATATTCTGATTTTTTTACAATTATCTGTGAGATTTATACGCAATTTAATGTTTGTAGCATCTAAATAAACTCTTTAGGGAACGTACCCATACTACGTGACCCGTTAAGGGGGGGGAGGGGGGTCTTTAAAATACCACGCTTGGTCACAGGGGGGGGGGCCCTATGTTTTGTCACGTAGTCAATATTGTCAATGGAAATCTGGTTTTTTTTTTTCAAGTTGTATTCAAATATGGCACGCAGCGAAATTTTTTTCTTCTTGATACATTTTTGTGTGTTGCGCTGTCACCCGGCCACAGTCGATTTCATAATATATGGGCATATCAATTAATTGTTCTTTAATTGTTCTTGCAGTACCCGTGACTAGATTAATTGTACCACAAATATATCTTGTGGAAAAAGCATTTGTTTTTGGCCGGGCGACACCGTATACGCTGCAGCCCGGCCACACATGTTTTCTGTGGCCTACCACTTGGGAAACATTCTGAGCATTAGGATGCAAATATAAACCAAACAAATGTTCCTTTTGTGTTCTTTATTTTACAGTTAAATAAACCAAGAGAAACGCACAAATAAACAGAAAGTTATCTAAATCTAAATATATAAAAGAAGAAACTGATTGGTGACTCACGAATCAACGCACAGCCCAAATCACTGGGTCTAGAGACTCCAAATTTGACACATAGGTTCCTTATAAAGTTCAAGGGTGCACTGAGAAAGGATTTTTCAAAACTCACCCCTAAAGGGGGTGAAACGAGGGCCCAAAGTTTGGTGACTCACGTATCAACGCACAGCCCAAACCTCTGGGTCTAGAGACTTCAAATTTGACACATAGGTTCCTTATAAAGTTTAAGGGTGCACTAAGAAAGGATTTTTCAAAACTCACCTCTTAAGGGGTGAAACGAGGGCCCAAAGTTTGTATGAAAGTCCGTCAGTTTGAAGCTTGCATCTTAAAATTTTGTATTTAGGCTGACGATTGAAAATTAATTTACACATGTCTCAGCGTTTTGGAAAAATCTACCAACGAAGGGGTGAAAAGGGGGATGAAGTTGAGTATAGAAAATACTTAATTTTCGAAGTAAAAATCGCTAAAGTTATAACTCGTATTCATGCTTATGGGTGTAAATCTAACGCAACGTATATCGTTATTGTTAGTATTTCAATCCCTATGGAGATGAAATGGGGGTGAAATTGAGTGAATAAGCCTAAAAATCGATATGGATGTCGTTATTGGGGTTTCTTGGGATGACGATTGTGGAAATAACATTTATTTTGAAGTCCAACACGGTGGACATGTTTCATACAACCCCTATAGGGGAGGGGTGACGTTAGGGTTCAATTTTTGTATGGAAAAAGAATATAAAATAGACATTACAACTTTAAACTTCGTAGCAGCACGTCTTAAAATAAATAGGCAAACATATAAAAATGGTATGAAAGGGGTCAAAACCCCCTGAGGGATGATTTTCAAAATAACAAAATATGTGTTTGCCTACTTATTTTTAGACGTGCTCCTTCGAATTTTAAATGTCTATTTTATATTATCTTTTCATTAAAAATATGAACCCCATTTCACCCCTTAATGAGTTAAATCATGTTTACCGTGTTTGACTTAAAAATAAATGTCATTTTCGCAATCACCATCCCATAAAAGCCGAGGAACGACATCCATATACATTTTTATGTTTACTTACCCCATTTACCCCCTAAGGGGTTGATTTTCAAAATCACAAAATATATGTTTGCGTATTTATTTTTTTAGACGTGCTCCTATGAAGTTTTAAGTTATTATGTCTATTTTATAATCTTTTCCTTACAAAATTTGAACCCCAACTTCACCCTACCCCTATAGTACCCCGTAGGGGTTGTATGAATCATGTCCACCGTGTTGGACTTCAAAATAAATGTTATTTCCGCAATCGTCATCCCAAAAAAACCCCAATAACGACATCCATACCGATTTTTAGGTTTATTTACCCCATTTCATCTCCATAGGGATTGAAATACTAACAATAACGATATGCGTTGCGTTAAATTTACACCCATAAGCATAAATACGAGTTATAACTTCAGCGATTTTTACTTCGAAAATCAAGTATTTTCTAACTACAACTTCACCCCCCTTTTCACCCTTTCGGGGGGCAGAATTTTCAAAAACGCTGAGACATGTGTATATTAATTTTCAATCGTCAGCCTAAATACAAAATTTTCAGATCCTTGATTCAAAACTGACGGACTTTCATACAAACTTTGGGCCCTCGTTTCATCCCCTTAAGGGATGAGTTTTGAAAAATCCTTTCTTAGTGCACCCTTAAACTTTATAAGGAACCTATGTGTCAAATTTGGAGTCTCTAGACCCAGTGGTTTGGGCTGTGCGTTGATACGTGAGTCACCAATCAGTTTCTTCTTTTATATATTTAGATTTAGATAACTTTATGTTTATTTGTGCGTTTCTCTCGGTTTATTTAACTGTAAAATAAAGAACACAAAAGGAACATTTGTTTGGTTTATATTTGGGAAACATTCTGAGCATCCTACCACAGAAAACATGCGTGGCCGGGCTGCAGCGTATACGGTGTCGCCCGGCCAAAAACAAATGCTTTTTCCACAAGATATATTTGTGGTACAATTAATCTAGTCACGGGTACTGCAAGAACAATTAAAGAACATTTAATTTATATGCCCATATATTATGAAATCGACTGTGGCCGGGTGACAGCGCAACACACACATTTTTTCACTTGTAATTGTATGTAAAATTATAATACACACTCTTGGCATTACGTGGCAAGCGCCTTACTAATGAAAAGACAAAAATGAGCAAATTTTTTTTAGATTTCTGTTGAAAATGATGTAAAACCATTATCTATGAAATTCTACGTAAAAACCAGGGGGGAGGGGGGGGGGGGGGGGGTCTTGGCATATACTACGGGTGGTCACCAAGGGGGGGGGGAGGGGGGTCAAAAATGGTAAAATATGGGTCACGTAGTATGGGTACGTTCCCTTAGCTTGTCGTATGATTTTTACAAGTTACTTTTGACTACAAGTTTACGTTTTCTATATAAAAATATGGCCCGCGCAAACCACGTTTTCCTATTACCGCCCCTTAAACTCTGCCTTTCAACTCGACCGCACGCAGCTGTGTAGCATACACTCGCAGGCGCGGTTTGTTGTACGCGTTACATTGCATGGTAATGTATGCATGCTTTTTTAACACCAAAAATTAAAATCGTTTCCCAGCAATAATTTTGAACAGAAATGGTCCTGATGATGGGCAGAATATGTAGACCTCGGCTTCGTTGAAGGTCTTGTTACACCCGGTATATTATTTACTCGTTATTGAAAGAAGAAAGAAAAGACAGAAACTTTTCGCAAACCATCGATTTTTATTAAGTAAGAGGTATTAACTAAGAAACAAAGAAAATTGAAATCAAAATAGTAGATAATGTGTGTTTTCAATCGTTATACAATAAATAATAATAAAATAGGACAACATAGGCTGGTATCCCACCAAGAGTAAGAAAGAAAAAAAGATATAAAGAAACTGTACGCAGCATGTCAGTGCGAGCTGAGGACTAGCGAGGAGTTGAATCAATGAATGAGGGAAAATAGATAATCAAAAACCATCGATTTTAATATTCATACATCTTACGAACGCAAAGGTTGTAGTTTTTACAAATGTGAATTTGGCTAGCTAGGGTGCCAGAAAATATGAATAGGGATGTTGACTAATGAATAAAATAACGAAATACTAATAAAAATCGTAAACATATCAAACTTTTGGAGTAGCTTGTATACCTCTTGGTTTTATATATTGCGTATTATTTGTTTTATGACCCTTCAAAGTTGGGTGGACAAGTCCATTTAAAAAGTATAAAATTTGTTAAAATAAATAATACATTTAATTAGTCCGTAAAATTTGTAGCAAATTTGTCAAAGAAACCATTTTGATAAACACAATATTTAATATAGCTGCCGAACAAATTTCCTACGCGTTGCATACAACGTAGGAAGGCGTGACGTCATAGCTTGCTAGCCGTTAGTATGGAGCGTTTTTGGGCGGGTCCATTTGTGTGCATTTCACACTGTGATATCTTGGGCAGTTTTCAAGCTAGCGAAATAATTATTTTACCAATGTTTCTTTTTTTGAGAGGTAATTTATGTAATATAAAATAAAAAAAGTTGTCAACATCCCAATTATTATTAAATATGTATGATGTTTCATTAACTTTAAATGTGGTAAATTAGAACGATAGTTTCTAATTTTAAGCAGTGTAGATAATGATGATCGTTCCCTTGACACTAAATACCTACTTGCCAAGAAAAAAAGTCATGATTTTAAGAAGAAAAATTTTCATTGCAGGAGTTACTGAACGTCGTTATTCTTCCGACACCGATGAAACTGTAATGGACGAAACGGAAGAAAAGTCTAACAAAAGACATGAGAAAGAAAATAAATTTTCCGATCATAGAATGCGCGTAATAAGACAGAATATTGTTCAAATACTCTTGAACTCTAACGTAATGCCATTCAGATGGCTCTTCAATTCCTATAGATGTTTTTACTGTTACGAGGTGTTTGTTGACACTGAAGATTTAAAACAACATCAAGCCGTTCACTTGGACGATGACGACGTAATTCGCAAAGCCGTGGGTAACTTTTGGGAGCCACCGGTTCATGTTGATGTTTCTGAATTGTCTTGCAAACTATGCACTGTGGTGTTAGCCAGTCTCCAAGATTTAATAGATCACTTAATAGACAAACACGACGTTGCATTTAACAAGGAAATCGGTGATTGCATATGTCCCTTCATATTGAACCAAATGAGTGTAGAATGCGTACTCTGTTCTCTATCATTTAAGACCTTCGGGCCACTCTTGGTACACATGAGCAAAATGCACGGGGAATATTATAATAAACTATGTGATATATGCAGAGATGTGCAAAATACTTTATTAAAAGTATTTAAATATAAAATACAAATACTTGGCTATTTTTTGTATTTTAAATAAAAATACAAAATGGTTTTCAAAAAAAGTATTTAAATACAAAATACAAAATACGTATTTTCAAAATACTTTTTTCAAATAAAATACCTTTTTTCGTATTTTATTTTTTATCATTATTAATATTTTTATTAATTGGGGGCCTACTATGAGCTTTTATAGCAGGACTTATATTGAACTGCCTTACTTTTTCGTACTATGACCTCAAAGGTTAGTTCAAAAGCAGTCCTGTTTAAGGTCTGCTTTTGATGGTTTCTTATTTGCTGATGGTAAGCCCTCAGTTACAAGTGTATTACTACAGTAGGTACTACACAGTCCATAATAATTAATTAGAAGACGTTATCTTTATCTTTTGCAATAAACAAAAAATACAAAGTTTCAGAAAGCGTTATAAATGTTTATATATTGTTATGAAAACAACTGCCTCCCTCATGCCTAAATACATAACATAATAAAACAAAGAGCATGACCGTGGCCGACACTAGATCATTTCATAAACTTTCTATACAGTTTCCAAAAAACAACGCAATTAGACAATGCAACTGTTCCCCTCTGTTCCCTTGACCTGTGGCCCGATTTTTAATAAAGTATGGTACAGAAATGAAACTTGTTTCCAAATATAGATATTATCAATATCATTCGGGTTGTCTTTTTTCAACAGACTTCAAAAAAGGAGGAGGTTCTCAATTCGATTGTATTTTTTTATAGTTGTTCGCGCGTATCTTCGATATTTATAGACCTACTAGCGGCCGCCCGCGACTTCGTCTGCGTGGAAAGGTTTTTTTGCTCTCCCTCGGGAACAACACTTTTTTTCGGGATGAAAAGTACCCTATGTCCTTCTCTGTACCCCTGACAACGTGTATGCAAAATTTCATGGTGATCGGTTCAGTAGTTAAGACGTGAAGGCGTAACAAACAAACAAACAAACAAACAAACAAACGGACTTTCGCATTTATAATATTAGTAAGGATTTAGGCGGTTATTTTTTGTTTGATTGAGTTTTCTTGCGAGATGGACCCAATTTTTTTTTAAAAACGGTCCAGTACTTTTCAAATAATCCTGAAAATACTACGATTTTGCGTTAACTACCTTGACGACTTGGTTATTATGAACCGATTTTTTGTTGCAAAAGGGATACCCTTTAATTTAATTGACATTGCACCCTGGACTTCAAAGATATCCAAGGGAACTCCTCAAACTCAAATAGGATATGTATAGTGATTGTGATCGTGGTAGATTTGTGACAATTCAAAACAAATCAAGCTATGGTCTGCGACGTTCTGGAATAGACTTGGACTACAAGGCATAAGAACTCTTTAAAAATTTAGAAATTTAGTTATGGGCATTTTGAAAATATATAAAGTTAAAAAATATTACATGCTTACACACTTACCACAAAAAATAGCTTCAAATAGCTCTAAAAGGCAAGAAGTAATATTAAAATCACCAATACGCATATCAATTTTAATAAAAAAAAACCAGCCAAGTGCGTGTCGGGCCACGCGCCATAGGGTTCCGTAGTTACCTTATACCATACCATATTTAATACCACCTATCATTTTTCGTATGAAAAATAACTTTGTTTTTCACAGTGTTGGTATGAATGACAAAGTTATATTTGCGGTTTTGGAAAATGTGCTATATCTCAAAAACTAATTACTATATCTCATTCAAACCAATTTTGGTTGAAAGTGTTTATTAAGATCTACAGCATATATTTTTTTTAGATTTTTCACTCTCTTATTTCAAAAGTTAAAGGGGGGGGGACACACATTTTACCACTTTGGCGATGTATATCTTTGAAACGGTTAACTTTGAGAAAAAGTTGTCTTAGAAACCTCAATGTCATTTTTAAAGACCTATCTATAGACACCCAACACGTGTTGGTTTGAAGAAAAAAAATTTTTTCAGTTTCAGTTCCATGTATGGGGAGCCCCCCCTTAATCTTTTATTTTTCTTACTTTTGTATTAAACTCGGTAAGCGGTTAACAGAATACATCTACCTACCAAGTTTCAACTGTGTAGTCTTAATACTTTCGGAATAATGTGGCTGTGACATACGGACAGACAGACAGACAGACAGACAGACAGACAGACATGACGAATCTATAAGGGTTCCGTTTTTTGCCATTTAGGCTACGGAACCCTAAAAACGTCTAATGAAGTCGGGTGGGGATTTTAGAATAAAAAAGTTTTCCTCCATCGAGCCCCAACCGACTTCAATAGACTTTTTTTAATTAAAATTTATAAGCGTATAATTTGTGATTACAATATTATTTCATGGTTTTTAGAGCTATTTTAAACGGTTTTTGTTTTATTTTTAGGTTTTTGAAGGAGGTAATAACTTTTTTTCACTGGGATACATTTTTTGGTGCCATATTATAATAGTAGGGCGGTAAAACAAGGTTTGAGGTTAGTTTTCGCACAAGTCATCACGGAAATACGAAAATGTGGTATCGATGCATTCAGTACGATGCCCTGATCACAAATATATAAGATGACAAGTGCGAAAATGGTGGGGGTAGAAACTGTGACGTCATAAAGTTTTCAGTACAAAGAAATTTTTTTTTCATACTATGTGGTATATCAAATGAAAGGGCTTTGTGAGTAGATTGCGAATATATTACACACTATAACATTTTCACTACTTGGTCTAACAAATTATTAGCAAACGTCGAAAAATTTCGCAATTCAGAGTCGCCATTGAACAGGTCTAGATTGAAATGGACTGAATTGATTTTTACAAAATACATAACAAATAACTTTGCACATACTCTTTTCGAATGTTTAAAGGTAATTGATCAAAGATATTTAAAAATAAGAAAAGTATATCAGTTTTAATAACAGCATAATTTTCTGCTTTTTGCAAATTCTCAGATTCCTTTAATAATTAGTAAAAAAATTAATAAATAAACTTTCGTATGTTTATCCTTACTAGGACAAGTTAGGATAAACAGACGAAGGTTTAAATAACCAAATTTTGACACTTTAGATACTTCTTTTAAACCTAATCACTATTTTTAAAATATGTTGTCTTATTAAATCAAATATTATTAACAATTTACAATATTTTTGGTATTCTATGCGTAGTAAAACATTTGTTGTATTTTATGAATGATTATTTACACCCGTTAAGCCCCTTTTACACCCATTAAAAACACTGTGATTTTTGTGTATTGTTTTGATTTTTTCTAAATAACTTTTTCCTATTGAGTTTTGTCAGGTTATGTAGGTCTCCGAGCAACTGTGTGTATTATCCATGTGTATTTGTCATTACTTTTAGTTAACCTTACTTGTCCTATTTGGTAAACAAACTTTACTCAATTCTTTTTTGAAATAATCATGTATAAAATTCAACAAATGGTTTTCCACGCATTAAAAACCAAAGAAATTGTTAACACATTTTTTAATAGTGATTTTAATTTAAAAGAAGCATGGAAACTGTCAAATACTGTTTACTAAGTAGGACAAGAAATGATTAACATACAAAAGTTTATTTATTTGTTTTTTTATTAATTATTAAAGGAATCTGAGAATTTAGAAAAAGCAGTAAGTTATGCTGTTGTTAAAACTGATGCCCTTTTCTTATTTTTAAATAACTTTGGTCAATTACCTTTAGACATTCGAAAAGAGTATGTGCAGAGTTATTTGTTATGTATTTTGTAAAAATCAATTCTGTCGTTTTCAATCTAGAACTGTTCAATGGCGACTCTGAATTGCGAAATTTTTCGACGTTTGCTAATAATATGTTAGACCAAGTAGTGAAAATGTTATAGTGTGTTATATATTCGCAATCTACTCACAAAGCCCTTTCATTTGATAAACCACATGGTATGAAAAAACATTTCTTTTTACTGAATACTTTATGACGTCACAGTTTCTACCCCCACCACTTTCGCACTTGTCATCTTATATATTTGTAATCAGGGCATCGTACTGAATGCATCGATACCAAATTTTCATATTTCCGAGATGACTTGTACGAAAAGTGTTTTCTAAGCGTCTTATTTAAGACTAGCGGCCCGCCCCGGCTTTGCACGGGTGCAATGTAGTTACTAAATGTAAAACTGTGCTAATGTGGTGTCAGTGTAAAGTTATTAGATTATACTACAGGATACATATACCTAGGAGGACGACATATACCTATACGACGTACGCAAGGGGTGTTATAATATAATTGACGTGTGTGTGTCTGTCTGTCTGAGGCAACCAACCTAGCTCCCAAACTTATGGATCGATTTTAATGAGGTTCTTATGCATAGTTTAAGAGAAGCGTATAGACGGCGGGAAGCGACTTTTTTTTATAATATGTATAGCTTTTGCCCGTGGCTCCGCCCGCGTGGCAGTCGGTAATCGTTGTAAGTCTTCCCTTGGAAACCAATGATCGGGATGAAAAGAAGCCTTTAAGTATTCCAGACTTAATCTATATCTGTGCCAAATTTCTCCTAAATCCGTTCACCCGTTCAGACGTGATTGAGTATGATATGATTGAGTAGGTACCTAACAGAACAACATCCAAACATCAAAACTTTCACATTTATACAATTTTGTGATTATATAGGTAATAGCTGCACCCCGCGGTTTTGCCCGCGCAGTCTGTCGATTCTGTAACCAAACTCGCATCTCACTTCACTTCGCGTGAATTTGTTATTAGACATTTGTTAACTAAATGAGCTATTTTACTATTGCAAAAAATTTAGGTAGCCTGCGTAGCTATCTAAAATCTTTTGTGAAAAAAAATTTTTCTTATCATTATCTTATTTATGATTTAAAATTCCCGTGCAGTGAAGTGAGATTCAAAGTGGGGTTCGAGTTTGGTTACAGAATCGACGCCCTGTTAACGATTCTGTATTAGTTAGGTAGGTACTTAATAAAATTTACTAGCGGTAATTTAACAAAATAAGTATAATAATATTATGTTACATTTAATACTTACCTTATAGTTAAAAATTCTAATATCTTTGCTTAATAGTTATCTTCTTTATAAATAAAAATCGATGTATGTGTATTTGTTTCCTTTGCACTCCTAAACCATTCATCCACATCCGATTATGATGAAACTTTGGTGAATGTTTGGTGAATTGTTCTGCTTACTACTGAAAAGGTTTCTGACTAAAAAAAACGTGACATTGCAACGCATGCCGGGCAAAGATTTATGCCGGGTGCAACTAATGTTGTGCATTATTATCAGGCTCTCCAGCGAAACACTTCTCTAAATACCACATTCCTTGTCACGTTATCTGATATTTGCCAGATGTTGCCGTTTTATTTGACTAATATTTCGTAAAGTAGTTAAATAGGGATAAAATCTTATACAACATTATAAGAATCAAAGCTTGTCTTGAAAATCGGGAAAATTAGAGATTAAACGTCAGCCCGTGCAGTGACAACTGACATTAATTTTTCTTAATCATTCAAATGCACTAAGAAGTTTTGATTCCGATATCGAAGTCAACCACCCTAAAAATAGCTTTCTACCCCTTTTCAACCCTGTTAAGGGATACATTTCAAAAAAGTACGAAACACATGTTCAATTAATTTTGTAAAAGAATGTCTATACCAAATTTCAAGTCAATCGGGCCAAGGAATCGCGTTCTCCCATACAAACTTTGCCACTCTGTTTCACCCTCTTAGGGATTGAATTTCGCAAAATCCCGTCTTAGTGAGCACCTACACCCTAAAAGGGACCCCCATGCAAAATTTGAGACTCCTAGCACTTGTAGTTTCTGAGATTTCGTGATGAGTCAGTGAGTGATTTACGCTTTTATATATATATAGATTACCGCCGCACTATAAGTCAACCCTAATGATAATAATATCTAGAGAAAGAAAATTTTAAATTTGTCGCGGGTATGAGATGACACGAACACGACTCGTTGGCCAGACTCTATACTTGGAAACAAGTTTCGTTTCTGTACCATACTTTTTTTTAAATTGCGCCAATAACGGCAGAATATTTTTTACAAACACTCTAACTATACTAAAGATCCCATCTTTGAAGCTTTTAAGAAATATTAGTGTTAAAACCGGTCAAATAAATAAAATATAGTATAAAATAACTTCACATTATTTCACTGATTTTTAACACTCGCATTTGTTCAAAGAGATCATCCCTAATATTATACGCAGATCGGCATATTTCAGGCATTTTGGGATTAGGTGTTTTTGAGAATTTGTAATTTAGACATTCATGTGTTTTGGTATTAAGACCTAATGGAACCGGAGGGACGTGGCCCACGTCTGCCTGGTGTAGAACTCTTTAGCTATTAGTCTGCTGAAATGCACCCATTAGAACCCATTGGTATAGATAGAAATTAAACGAAGTGTCATGACAAATTACCGAGCTCTGTGATTGGTTGTTTTGTTTTGTTTGACATTGACATGACCTATACACAGAATACATATACATATACACAGAAAAAAGTAATTTGTATTTTAAAAATACTAAATACCTCATAAAAAGTATTTCAAATAAAATACAAAATACATTTTGAAAAAAAGTATTTCAAATACAAAATACAAATACGTATTTTGTATTTTGTATTTGTATTTTAAATACATGTATTTCAAATAATTCACATCTCTGGATATATGTGGACGGCATTTTAAGAACCAAAGATGTTTTGAAATTCATATTAGAGATCATAAAAGTAAAGGCGCGACTTGCACTCGTTGTGGAGAAACTTTAGAAAGTTCTTATAAACTAAAGACTCATATGCGGAAAGTGCATCTTCGTAAAAAGCACAAGTGCGGAGTGTGCCCAGAGTTATTTGATAATATGTATCAAAGGTCGATGCACATGATGCTCGTACACAAGACTAGGAAAAAAGTAAAATGCCTCTACTGCGATAAGACTTACCTGTTTAGAAGTCTTATGATGAAACATTATCGACGCACACATTTACAGGAAAAGAATGTGAACTGTAATATATGTGGATTTCAGACAATACATAAAACTTCATTAAAAAGGCACATGTTGAAACATAGCTCTGAGAGGAAATTTAAATGTTCTTTGTGCGAAAAGCGTTATAAAGAGATGAAAAATCTTAGAATCCATATAAAGAAAGTGCATGAAAACATCACTTCTTAAAAAGTTTAAGAGTACTATCAAATCAGCCGGTGCAGTTTTTAACTTTTGCAATTGCGTATGTTTTGCGTTCAAATTACCTAGTTTAAATCTTGTACATTTCAAATATACCTTACTAGCTTTCGCCAGTGACTTCATCCGCGTGGACATTCGAGAAAATTCTTAGGGAACTATTAATTCATCAAAATCCGATCAGCCATTTTTACCTGTTTAAAAATCATCCAAACTTTTCACATTAACAATATTTAGATTTAGGTCCAGAGATACTAGTATCCCTGTTCCCGTTCCAGTTTTCGTTAACGTTCCCGTTCTTAGTAATCATATCATTCTCAGTAGGTACTTCAAGAACTCATACAAAGTTTCAAGTCAAAATGTCTATTTTCCATACATAATTTGAATCCTTATGAGTATCAATCATGTCCACCGTCTTGGACGTCAAAATAAATGTTATTTTTGCAATCAACATCCTTTAGACATCAATAATCACATTCATATCGATTTTTAGGTAGGGTTATTTTTGAAAAATTATGAAATATGTGTTTGCTTTATTATTTGGTTTTTGTTTCCAACCATAAGCCTATAATAAATTAAATGTACTAACATCGAAACTTACGGACTTTCATACAAACTTTCATCCTCCCCATCCCCATAGGGGTGGAATTAAATAAAATCCTTCCTTAGTATCCACTAATCAGGCATCCGGCTAGCATATACTGTATAAGGTATCTATGTGCAACAAGTCTGTAGATACAGCGGTTTGGGCTGAGCTTTGATATATCAACAACCAGTTCATCATTTTATAAACATAGATAAAGAATAAGGATTATAAAAGAGAAAAACATTTTCCGATACAGAATTAGTGACACCAATCTTATTTTACTTTCAGAACAAAAACCTGTCAACATGGAAACTACACCGACATACCAGGAAAAGACCAGAAAAATGGAGGTCTGCAAATTCCTCAAGATGTTCATAAAATGGTCCACTATCATACCCTTCAGGTGGCATGTCCAGTGTAAATACATGTGCTTCCACTGCGATGAGCTTTTCAAAGAGAGTTCCATGCTTAAGGAACACCTTAAGAACCATTCAAACGTAAATTTGAACAAGTTATTTCACAGAGTAGTCCATACTAACTCCAGAATTAAGTTGGACGTCACACAAATTGTGTGCACCATGTGCCGAAGAAGTATGGACAGTTTTCAACATTACTTGGACCATTTATCCTTTGAACATGGTATGCTACTCCATGAGGAAGTGATCGCTCAGTTCCAAATATTTAAACTAAACGATGAAGTAATGCAATGTTTACATTGTGACGAGAGTTTTAAGTACTTTCCCATTTTGTTGAAACATTACCATAAGGAGCACAATCCATCACGTAATCATTTATGCGAGATTTGTGGACAGAGTTTTTGGCAAAAAAAAGGAGTTGCATCTCATATGAAGCATGTGCATGAAAGCCAGATATGTAAATACTGCAATGAGACGTTCCCATCAAAATATCAATTGTACAATCATGTTGGATCTGTCCATGAGACTGAAAAGTTGAAATGCCCTTATTGCGAGAGAAAATTCCGTAACAGATATTTGAGGAAGCGTCATTTGGCTTTGGAACACGACTGCGTAAACGATCAGTTTGTTTGCAATATTTGCAACAAGATATTTGCAAAAAAAGTCATTCTTGATCGGCATAAGCAAAAAGCCCATTGGGCGTGCAAAGAGTGCGGTGAAGTTTTAATTGTATCCGCCTTGAAGAAGCATATGATGATGCATGACAAGGAAAAAGCTATTGTAAAGAGACGCTCTAACAATTCAGAAGATATTGCTCCTGAAAAGAAAAAAACTATTGTAAAGATCCGCTCTGACATTTCAGAAGGTATTGTCCCTGAAAAGAAAAAAACTATTGTAAAGATCCGCTGTAACAATTCAGAAGATATTGCCCATGATAAGGAAAAAACTATTGTAAAGGTTGTATCTAACATTGCAGTAGATATTGCCCATAATGAGGAATAAACTATTCTAAAGATCCGCTCTGACAATTCAGAAGGTATTGCCCCTGAAAAGAAAAAAACTATTGTGAAGATTAGCTCTAACATTTCAGAAGATATTGCCCATGATGAGGAATAAACTATTGTAAAGATCCTCTCTAAAATTTCAGAAGATATTGCCCATGATGAGGAATAAACTATTGTAAAGATCCGCTCTGACATTTCAGAAGATATTGCCCCCGAAAAGAAAAAAACTATTGTAAAAATTCGCTCTTACAATTCAAAAGTTATTGCCCCTGAAAAGTAAAAAACTATTGCAAGGATCAGCTCTAACATATCGGAAGATATTGCCCATGATAAGGAAAAAACTATTGTAAAGATCCGATCTAACATTTCAGAAGATAATGCCGAGTTGTGATTGCCCACTTGCGCAGAAAAAACACTGTCTGTAAAAACGTGGTTATTTAGCATCGTTATTTAGCTTTGCACGTGCCGCTTCTTGTCAAAGGATGCCGCCGCATAAACAAAGGATACCGCGTGCGGCGTACACCCGCAAGTCAATTTGGATTTTGGCAGTTTACATAGAAATGCCGTAGTGAAAGGTTGTGTTTGTTACCGGTATTCCTGTCTCTGAACACATGTGCTTGCGGATGTTCCGACACTATCTAAGCGAATGGACTTTACCTGCGTTCGGAATTACGTATATACGGAATTCTGCCTGTATGTGACCTGGCCACTCTTGAGTGGCCTGGCCACGTACTTTGTGGAATTTCGATTCGGAAATCCGAATCGGAATCATTTCGAACGCAGCTAATCCATACAAATCTATGAACCTGAACACACATGCGGGATTTTTCCGTACGGAATTTTCATATATTATCGATGGAATATCGATATCGAATTCCATTTCAGAATTCCGTATAGGGATTTCGTCTGTGGTCGGCTTAATTTGCGAATTCATTTCCGACAGCTATTGGTATCGGTAGAGTCAGTATCCATCGGGAAGAAAATGGACATTTCGAATACGGAAACCATAGAGTAAATATACGGAAAGCACAGCATCAGATACGGAATGTTTCGGGACTGACATGCATGTGCGTGAACCGGAAGTAACACTGTGCTCTGTACACTTATTATTTTAGTCTTTTTATCAATAAGAAAAAAAGAAATCTTTATTTGCACAAAACATCCATACTAATAATAATAATACTTACTTATTATTCTTACATAATACTTAGTAATAAGGTCTCGTACCTAAAGGGTAAACTTTTGGGTAAGGAACCTTAAATTTGATGCACAAAGTTAATTCCAAGCTGACGAAGTCGGAAGCAAAAGCTAGATAAACACTACGGATTACCACGCGTATATTATTATTTCGGGTGTTATTTTAGATTTAGTTTAGATTAATTATTTAGTATGTAGTAAACGCTCTTAAGTGTCTCTGGGTCAGCAACATGTCGTAGATTTTTGAATATACAGGGTGTCCCAAAACTGCCACACAGAGGCAAAGTACCTTAAATATTGAATAAGAGAGTAAAGGACATAATCCATTTTGATCCAAATGTGAAAGTGCCGGCCAAAAAGCAGAAGTGCTTTTTTTTGATAGATTTTGTCCACCTAAGCATTTCTTATTATGGCACCGAAACTGTAGCACCGCTATACTTGAATTTAAATAAGTTCAAAAAGTCTGACTTTTCCGTACATTTCGGCACAAATTTTAAAAAGTTGGCCTAAAAGCTAATTCTGATAGATTTTGTCCGCCTAAGCATTTCTTATTATGGCACCAAAGCTGTAGCATCGCTGTACTTGATTTTAATTGAGATCAAAAAATCTGTCCTTCATACATTTTGACACAAATGTGAACCGGTGCTGCAGCTTTGATGCCATAATAAAAAATGCTTAGATGGACAAAATCTATCAGAATAAAGCACTTTAGTCTTTTGGCCGGCTATTTCATATTTGGACCAAAAATATATGAAACATGGATGATGTCCTTTTACTGAAACATTTCCTTTTGATTTTAAAAAGAATTGGAACTGCATTTAAATATTCAAAAAAATCGTATAGGATTATGATAAAAAGCGTAAGTAATAATTAAAATGTTAAAGGTCATTGGGCATATTTGACTTGCTTGATGAAAGTTCGCGTACAGAAACCAAACCAGTTTTAAATTGAAGAATTCAATCCCACTTTTCAAAATATGTATTATTTTTTTATGTACCGACCGGCAGTAAAAAGTGATTTTACCGTATGTGTGCGAGTATATGTATAATGTTTTTGAACTTTTGTTAATAAAACAGAAGTTTTTACTTTCAGCATTGTGAAAATGTGTGGTACAAGCATAATAAACGTTTGTATTGTCTTTATTTATTTATTTTATTTTATTTATTATTGAAATGTTATTGTTACCGGCAATGTATGAAATGCAGGCATTGTATACAATGCCTGGCCCTTTTAGGCAATGTATGAAATAGAATGAATATTATTGTCTATTTCACACATTACCTAGGCATTCTATACAATGCCTAGGCATTCTATATAATGCCTAGGCATTGTATAGAATGCCTGCTGGTCCACCGGCAATGTGTAAAATAGAAAGATTTTGATCTTATTTGGTTAGAGGGCAGACCTCGAGGGGGGAGGATGAGGGAAGGGGAAGGGAAGGGGAGATTAAGGGATAAGGGGAGGGGTGAGTGAGGGGAAGTCAAGTACAAGGTTAAGGTCAAATAAAAGGTTAAAGTCAAATACAAGGTCAAGATCAAATACAAGTTCAGATACAAGGTCAGGTACAACGCCAGATACAAGGTCAGATACAAGGTCATACACAAGTTCTGTTTTAGCTTACTTAATTTTGGCTTACCTTGTATCTGACTTTTTGGCTTACCTTGTATCTGACCTTGTATTTGACCTTGACCTTGTATTTGACTTTAAACTTGTATTAGACCTTGTAATTGACCTTGTACTTGACTTCCCCTCACTCTACCGTCCCCCTATCCCTTAATCTCCCCTTCCCTCATCCCCCCTCCCTCTCCCCCCTCCTCCTCTCTAATCTAAAAAATGAAACATGGCCTGCAAGAATGCGACCCATGTCACTGAGTAGCAGATACATTTATCTACATATCTATCCCTATTTCGTTTGTGTACGCCATAGGTCAAACGTCCGAACAAAATGCCCAAAGACCTTTCATGGTCTTCCTTTCGTTTAAAATGCTATGTAATTCTTAAAAAAATAATCATAATGAGTAACCCTTTTGATCACTATTGTAAAAATATAAGTATTTTTTTTTTCATATTTGGTTGGTTTGATTCCTGGGAAAAACATGCGATTCAAAAAAATCTTAGATACAGTTCCAATGGGGAAGGCAACCGTCAAAATGGCGCTGCGTACGCTTGTTCCACGAGAACTATGAAAACAAAGGACTTTTACTTAACAAAATCGTTTTTTTAGCTTTAAAATGATTAAATTTTGTGTAATAATAGGCTTTAAAAATGTTGGCACTTACATATTATTTCCGAAAAATCTGGATATAGAAAAAAATTATAAATTCTGTAAGAATAAAAACGTCTTAATTTGGCTTTAAATTCCGGCATTTGCATTGTAGAATAGTCTTTTATATCCATTTTGGGTTAATGGGTCTTTTTCGATAACAAAATACCACAAAATAAATACCTATTTTCCCATACATTTTGTTCTGAACGTCTACTGTCTTAGGAACAAGCGTACGCAGCGACATCTACAATTAGCTTTGCGTTGCCAACCCCATTATTTTGTAAATCAAAATGTAAAAAGTCTTTCATTATCTCCTACCTTCAATATTTAAGGTACCTACCTACTACTTTCCCTACGTGTAGGGAAAGGGGAACTTTTAGGACACTCGGTCGCAGGGGCGGATCCAGGATTCAAGTTTGGGGGGGCCCTTGGAGCCTCGGGTCTAGGGTTACCTTACATAGATATCTATGTAAAGGAGGATGCCTTAAGATGCACAAAACGCCAGATTTTTTCAGAAAAATGCTTATCTATAGGAAATGAAACGGCCGCGCAGCGCGGTTTTTAGTCAGTTTTATCCACTAGTCTTGTACTCTTGCCTGTCTATAGTAAAAAAATTGCCGCGTAGCTCAATTTTTAGACAAATTCATTCATTAATCTTATCTGTCTTTAGTAAAAAAACGGCCGCGAAGCGCCATTTTTAGTTAGTTTCATCCGTTATACTTGTACTCTTGCTTGTCCGTAGTAAAAAAAAGCAGCCGCGCAGCGCGATTTTTAGTCTGTTTTATCCACTAATCTTGTCTGTCTATCTATATTATAGATTCTATAATAATAAAAGATACAGCCGCGCAGCTCCACTTTTAGTCAGTATCATCCACCAATCTTGTCTGTCTTAAGTAAAAAAACGGCCGCGCAGCACCATTTTTAGTCAGTTATAACTGTTATACTTGTACTCTTGCTTGTATATAGTAAAAAAAGCGGCCGCGCAGCGCGATTTTTTTGTCAGTTTTATCCACTAATCTTGTCTGTATTTAGTAAAAAAACCGGCCAAGTGCGTGTCGGGCCACGCGCAGTAGGGTTCCGTAGGTACATTATATACCATACCATATTTTAATACCGCTATCATTTTTCGTCTGAAAAAATAACTTTGTTTTTCACAGTGTTTGTATGAATGACAAAGTTATATTTGCGGTTTTGGAAAATGTACTATATCTCAAAAACTAATTACTGTATCTCGTTCAAAACAATTTTCGTTGAAAGTGTTTATTAAGATCTATAGCATATATTTTTTTTAGATTTTTCACCCTCTTACTTTAAAAGTTAAAGGGGGGGGGACACACATTTTACCACTTTGGCGGCAAATATCTTTCAAACGGTTGACTTTGAAAAAAAATAGTCTTAGGAACCTCAATGTCATTTTTAAAGACCTATCTATAGACACCCCACAAGTATTGGTTTGATGAAAAAAAATATTTTCAGTTTCAGTTCCATATATGGGGAGCCCCCCCTTAATCTTTTATTTTATTTATTTTTGTGTAAAAATCGTAAAGCGGTTTACAGAATACACCTACTTACCAAGTTTCAACTATGTAGTCTTAATACTTTTGGAATAAAGTGGCTGTGACATACGGACGGACAGACAGACAGACAGACAGACAGACAGACAGACAGACAGACAGACAGACAGACAGACAGACAGACAGACAGACAGACAGACAGACATGACGAATCTATAAGGGTTCCGTTTTTTGCCATTTTGGCTACGGAACCCTAAAAACGGTCGCGCAGCGCCATTTTTAGTCAGTTTCATCCGTTAATCTTGTACTTTTGGCTGTCTTTAGTAAAAAATACGGCCGCGCAGCGCGATTTTTAGTTAGTTTCATCAATTAATCTTGTCTGTTTACAGTACAAAACGGAGCTCGCGCTGCGCCATTTTTATTATCCACTAATCTTGCAATATGTGGTTTCCTCCGGGCAGACGGGTAGCTTGCGCAGCAATGTTTGCGTGATTGGAGCATGTACGCAAGATTTCACAGCGAGACTCACTAAACAAAAACGCCTGTCACTGTTTTGCTCCAGTCGCAAGCCTTGAAACCGTAAAATGCTTGTCAAATGCGCCAAATGTCTGTCAGATGGTAACCCTACTCGGGCTCGGGCCACGTTTTATGCTTAAAAAAAATAAAGATAGAGGCACTGACACTACCTACATAAAACAATAAGACTTTAAAAAAACTTTTTTTAATGCAAGTTCAATGTTATCCGCAAAGGTAATCGGCTTCGTGGGGGGGGCCATGGCCCCCTTGGCCCCCCCCCTGGATCCGCCAATGCTCGGTCGGTATATGAAAGCTTAAACTCTGCTTGCTACATTTATTATTAAATGTTCGGCAAAGGGTAACATGTGGCGTTTAAGGGGCCGTGCAACGCTGGAAGCAATTTTCATAGTAAAAAGTTTCAAGTCTCTAGCTCATCGAGAAGCTAGTTTAAAATCGTTCGCAAAGTTTGCGCACAAACAAACAAACAAACGAGAAAGCAACCTAATAAAAACGTGTTAAAAATTATCGAAATTATCGTCAATTTTGTCGTTTTTAATTAATAACTACTATACTATTTCTTATTTTGGAAAACTGTCAATCCCAAAACTAGTTAAGGTTTCTTTTTATTATAGTTTCAAGATTATATAGGTTTATTATTGATTGGCACATCAGTGAAAAACAACAAAATTGGAGGTCACTTTACGTTTTTTTTTTCTATCGAGAAAAGTTTTCGATTTCACGTTTCTATCAGCAGTAGTTTAGAAGTGGTGCGTGTCGTTGGTGGCGGAGAGCGGCGCGTGCGAATCATATAACTGAGTATAATCTACCTACTTTCTAAATTATTTTTTTGGGACCGTTAAATCAAGTAATACTATTTGATTGAATCAGGCGTCACTTGGCGAAAGTCCCAAACCATTTTGAAAAAAGAAATATATGTAGCTTACTTCCGCAAACAATATATGCAAGATGCACCGCCCGCCCGCCCGCAAAAATATGCACATGCACACCACAAAATATTAGTGCACAAACCTGCATTTAGCAAGACAGCAATAACACACCTTGCACCTTCACCAATTAGGCTACTCTACACGTGTTTCGCTCCAACCCTAATAATATCAAGTAATACTGTGTGAAATTTTTGTTCAAAAATGTGCAAGTACTCCTATTTGGCGATGTACGGCCCCTTAATAAGATAAGATAATAATAAGATAAGCAAGATTAATATACTGCTTATGGACTAGGTATAACAATATTGATTTAGTGTAGTGAAAGATAGTGATTCGGAGATGATAAATAAATTGATAGATGTATACTGATGTTTTTAATTATTGTAATTTTCTGTGTCTGTCTGGATTAGAGATGGGCAAAAGACCCGGTTTAAACCCGACCACTGGGTTTAAACCTAATAAAGACCCACATTGTATGTTACAGAAACGTTTTACAGCTTTTTTATTTCTATTGATAAGTGAAATGTGACGTTGCTGTGGAAACAATTTTTTTTTTAAATTAATACAGGAAAATATTCAAAGGACGAAATATCTCTTATTTCTAAAGATATTATTAAGTTTAACAAAATTGTCTATGGGCGCTTGACTGGGTTTAAACCCAGCATTCGGGTCAAAATGGGTCCTTTGCCCATCTCTAGTCTGGATGAATAGATAGACAACCAGACCAACTGACTTATTTCTAAGTTCTTATTGTTTAAAATCACCGGAAAGTCCATGGCAAAATAGTTAATTTTTATTGTAATAACCTTTAAAGGAAAATAAAAGTATAAATTAATGTAAAGTCTTTCAGTATTTCGTTTTATTTTTTCCTAATGATTAGTCAAAACTGAAATAGTTATTATAGACTGGTTATAAAATAAGGCTATATAAATAATTTATTATACTACAACATTTTGATACAATCTGCACGGTTAATTTTTAACTATACCTAAAAATGAAATGGGGATTTCAGACCACGTAAATGAACAACTTTTACTGTGGGGCCAACCACGAAATCGCGAAAAAAATCAGCTGTTCCATAGAAAAGTACAACATTGATTCGAATATTATAATGTATGGAACAGCTGATTTTTTTTCGCGATTTCGTGGTTGGCCTCATAGTAAAACTTGTTTATTTACGTGGTCTGATATACCCTTTTCATTTTTAGATATACTTAAAAATTAACGTACACCGTTAATTTTTAAATATATCTAAAAATGAAAAGGGTATTTCAGGTGTAGATTGTATCAAAATCTTGTAGTATAATAAATTGTTACAAATGTAGTCCCCTTTGCTTTCCTAACAGTTTTTATTTTTGAGACATTTATTTTTTCAAAATTCCTAATAAGTATTAACGAAAATTCAAGGGCTCGAACACATATTGTTTTTTTTAAACATCCACTCAGTTTACGAGATCGTTGAGTTTTCTGACGCACAAGAAAATAAAACTCTTGAATTATTTCCAGGTAGCTTAATTAGTGGCAGGCAGATATCAGATTCATAAAGTTTCTTATAAAATGAAATAAAAATAAGAGTATCTTTACTTAGAAATAAATAAATAGGTATTCATAAATGATATTATATTCATAAATATACTCATCAACTTTGTCTAGGGATACAGGTGTTATTTTCATACAAACGAGGTAACTTTGAAGCCTTGGTTCTTCGCCAGGGATTAACCTAGCTGTGATCTGATGATGGCCGTCCAGGGAGTGAATGGAGGAGATGCAGATCGCTATACACACTCAACTGATCTGATCAGCATGGGTCAGAGTTCTCAGTTTCAGGATTTCTGAATCTGAATCTCCTCCATT
The DNA here is from genome assembly GCA_943789525.1 of Agriphila geniculea. Lineage (NCBI taxonomy): Eukaryota > Metazoa > Arthropoda > Insecta > Lepidoptera > Crambidae > Agriphila > Agriphila geniculea. The sequence goes on from OX038891.1 coordinate 14,901,653, forward strand.
CACTCCCTGGATGGCCATCATCAGATCACAGCTAGGTCAATCCCTAGCGAAGAACCAAGGCTTCAAAGTTACCTCGTTTGTATGAAAATAACACCCAATTCCCTAGACAAAGTTGATCTGTGTATTTTATTTCAGTATTTGAATTTGGGCACTCTTTAATTTTTACCGACTTCAAAAGGAGGGAGGTACTCAATTCAACCCGTTTTTTTTTTTTTTTTTTTTTTTTTTTTTTTTGTTTTTTGTATGTACATCGATTACTCGAAGACGGCTGGACCGATTGAAATGATTTAAACGTTATAACATTAGGTAAACTTCCAAGTTGGTCCCATTTTTTAAAATTTTGAAATCGGTTCAGTACTTTTCAAGTAATCTTGAAAAAAGCACGAAAATAGTATGATTTTCTGTGAACTACCTCGATGATCAGTCGTATAACTTCTTTGTTTATGAACTGAATAAGGTAATTCTTTTTTTGTTGGAAAAGGGATATCTTAAGTGTAGTTTTTTAACCTACTTAAAAAAGGAGGTTCTCAGTTTGACCCGCATGTATGTATGTTTCTCCGCGATTAACTCACGTTTGGCTGAGCCGATTTTAATTTCTACCTAAATAATATACCTACACTACCTAATACAAAAGGTACCTACACTAAAAATAAAAAAATAAAAAATTGTTTAAAAAAACAAAAAACCGACTTCAAAAAACCTACCTCTAAAAAGCAAGAAATAATATTCGTAATAATAAAACACGTCTATTGAAGTCGGGTGGGGCTTTTAGAATAAAAAAAAAGGGATTTGTACTCCAGCCCCACCCGACTTCAATAGACGTGTTTTATTATTACGAATATTATTTCTTGCTTTTTAGAGGTAGGTTTTTTGAAGTCGGTTTTTTGTTTTTTTAAACAATTTTGGTTTGTGGCGATGGTATTTTTATACTAAAAAGGCTGCTCTTGTTTTGAGCCTGAAATCGAATTCAAATCCTTATTTATACCACCATATATAATAGTGCAAGAATACAATACACTCTTTTTTCGGGCAGTCGTGTAACACTTGAAGATTGAAGACATCATATCTGCGGCGTGTATTAAATCCTAAGGTTTTATTTAAGTTTATTCACCTAAGTGCATAAGTAAATATCCATGGATTCAGTGATGGCATTTTGCTTTTTCCAGAAAAGGCCGATGCGAAGACCAAAGAAAAACAAATAAAGAAAGCTACAACGAGGATAGTGAAATTAATCGCAGAGAATTCTACTATAATGCCGTTCAGATGGTCCACCAAGAACTATTTCACCTGCTACTTTTGCGGTAGCTCTTTCGAAAGCATCGCCCTTTTAAAGCAGCATGTGAATACAGTCCACGAAGCTGATAAAACACTCACTCATAAATGTTACTACAGAAGGATCAAAATAGATGTATCAGATATATCTTGCAAAAGATGTCCCAAAAAGTTCGAGAATTTGGAAGAGCTTTTGAATCATATGTCTTATGCCCACGATTTGAAGTTTAATAAAGATATGGCGGACAATTTAGTCTGTTTCAAGCTTACTGATGGAGATCTCAGCTGCTTGCATTGCGGTGAAAAATTCGCCTTCTTCGGTACATTATTGATGCACGACAACAGATACCATAATAATTCGAAGACATTCGCTTGTAACACATGCGGAGAATCTTTCATATCTAAATACATACTTTCCAGTCACATTTACTACAAGCATGATGAGAAAAGATGCAAAATTTGCAACGAAGTATTTAAAACGGCTTTCGCCTTAACATCTCATAAACAAAAAGTCCATGATGTCGACAAGTTGAAGTGTCCGGAATGCAGTGAGGTTTTAGGCAGCAAATATCTCCAGAAGCAACATTTAAAGTTAGTTCATGGGGTAGGAAATAAACCATTGGTTTGCGATATCTGCTCCAGAACTTTTGTGACTAGGAAAACTCTGAGGGATCACAAAGCGAGAGTTCATATGAAGGAAAAGTCTATAGCTTGTGAGATTTGTGGGTTCAAAGTGTTTAGTAGAGGAGTGCTGACGTTGCATATGGTGAAACATAGTGATGCGCGTCCATTCGTCTGCGATGTATGCCAAAAGACTTTTAGAAGAAAGAAGACTTTGGAAACGCATATGAAGTTACATAAGAACTATAAGCCTTACGAGTGTAGTGATTGTGATAAAGCGTTTGTTCAGAATGGGAATTTGAAAAAGCATATTAGAGTGTGCCATTCTGGAAAGCTTCAGAGTCTTTCGAAAAGCGAGAAAAAGTGATGAGAAAGCACTACTTAGGATTTTTTTACTATATTGAATCATGTTTATGTAGTTATAATTAACTAACTATAATATTTTATTTACCACGCTTTGATAGGTGCCAGCCTATCAGAGGCTTTTGATATCCAGTATTTTTAAATACATACCTAAGTATTTGCGTAAGAATAAAGGCGCAGCATATAAAAAAATTCATGAGGGACAGTCGCAATATCTTTAAACTTCTTGCACTATTTAAAAAGTTTTAAACTTAGAGCATCGCGGAACAGAAGCGCGTCTTACTCTAAGGTTTTAAATAATTTCTGCCTTACTAATAAACATTTACCCGCGATGTATACGGGTGGGTGATACAGCGAAATCTTGACCAATAAACCAATTTTGACAGTTCCGTGACATACGCCTGTAGTAACGAGTGGGTAATTACTATGGAAACTTAAACGTCACTAAACACTTACGGGACCTAGTTTAACTGATGTGTAAATACTGATGTGTAAATACTAAATGAATAAAAATAAAGTTTTATGATTATTTCGATGTTGTTTCTAGAACAATTTGATAGAAGTCTTTACTAGCATACAAGGCAATGAAACTGGTCAATCAGCCTACAATTTATATAAGAAACCGTATTACTGAAGACCTGTTCCTTTTTATGAATTAAGCAAAATAGATTGATTCTATAATCCCATTATCATTTTAATAAGATCACTAACAAACCAACCGTTGCAATGCTAGATCATATCTAATAGCGAATAAAAATGCACTAGTTTTTAACTCGATATATTTTATTTTATAGACATACATAACCTTTAAAAGAAAATATTTCTTCGTTATTCTAAAGTTTTTAAACGATGCATCTTTCTTCAGGTTAGGACAGAGCAAAGATTGAAATCTTTGGGATAGGGTAGGTAGGTAGATATATAAGTTTCCTTCATGTGCTCGATTCCTCGATCTTATTTCCATGATCTTGACTTAGGTATGTTCTGGTGCTTGTTAGATTGTTTTGAGATCAAGTTAATAATAAACATTATTTATAAAATTGGTAAGAATTACATCTCTCCAGCGTTGATTCCCTTGGGATGACATTATTATACAACTCGTGAGCGTAAATCACAAACTGTGAAAATGGGATGGCTATTCCAAAGCTTGCTAATTTTGCCTATTACTGAGAAAAACACAAAGCAACCGAAAATAATTAAAGAAACGCATAAAATGTTGTGTATTTACATTTTGAACATTTGACAATATTTAAGTGTTTGTTTATTATTGTCATGCCAACGTATGACATTTCCTGTGATCGTTTAAAAACACGATAGACAGTTCACTAAAAAAATATGTAAATTAAAACCAAAAAATTAAAAAACCCGTTACAATTTAAAGATTTTAACCAAATATGCCTAAATATAAGATTTAAATTATTTATTTATTTATATTTCACTAGAAAATAACTAAAGATAATGTTGTTTTAGAACGTGAGCACCAGTGTTGCAAGTGATATTCGTTATAACCTTTGTGTAACTACCCAATACACCAAAAGTTTTTATTAGTAACCGACTGTATACGCGATCTATAACTCATCTATCACTGTCATAGTTACACACTTGTAAAACGGGTGGGTTGCAGTTCTTTATTAGTAAGTGTAGGGTTATTCTTCTAAAGAACACTTATAATAAAATAAGAACACATAAATACCTTTAACATCCTTTATTTCCACAGGACTTGGACACTGTCGTACACTTTACACGGTAGTTTCACTTTTTGAGTTATTGCGCCGACGGTTGAAACAAGAAGCATCCGAATCTACCGTAGTTCTCTGCTTAAATAGCTCCAGTGTTGCCAATAATCAATTATTGCCAGTAAAATGAATAACGCATATTCGGAAGATATCGTTAACGTTATCGTTAGAAATAGCAAAACGCTAAAAACTAGTGTTATAAACAGCTAAACCTAACAATCGTCCATCCTGACCTCGTGCATGTCCCCATGCACGCGACCAGGATTTCATACCTAACAATCGGCCTGCTTGTTCCAACCTCGAAACATAAGTTTTATTTTATTTCATTTTATTTTAAGTATGCATATTATTTAAATACTAAATCCATTCGATAAGTAACAACAAAAATTTTACAGTACATTAATTAATTTATGAATGCAGATCTATCTCTTTTGTTTGTCCCTAGGGGTTCGAGTTGATTTTAATTGACATCTTAATATTAAATCTTAAATAGAAAAATGTTTACTTTGTTTAGGTCATATTTAAAATTGCAATTTAGATTTATATTGATGTAACTAACTTATTTATTTTATGTCTAAGTCTCTCTAAGTTTATGTATAAGTCCTACTCATGCAGCACCAAGATCATTTGCTCATGAAGATGCATAAGCTTTAATCTATTTATGAATGCAGATCAACTCATATCACCGGAATGGTTCTGATGAGGGTGTATCGGTCTAAAATCTCATTCACCGATGTACCACCAAGATCCTTTCTCATGAAAGTACATAAGCAATAATCTTTTTATGAATGAGATCAACCCATATCACCTCCATACTTCTCATGAGGGTGTATCAGTCTAAAATCTCATTCACCGATGTACCACCAAGATCCTTTCTCATGAAAGTACATAAGCTATAATCTTTTTATGAATGAGATCAACTCATATCACCTCCATTCTTCTCATGAGGGTGTATCAGTCTAAAATCTCATTCACCGATGTACCACCAAGATCCTTTCTCATGAAAGTACATAAGCTATAATCTATTTATGAATGAGATCAACCCATATCACCTCCATACTTCTCATGAGGGTGTATCAGTCTAAAATCTCATTCACTGATGTACCACCAAGATTCCTATTTCATGAAGGTACATAAGCTATAATCTATTTATGAATGTAGATCAACCCATATCACCTCCATGCTTCTCATTACGGTGTATCAGTCTAAAATCCCATTCACACTCAATCCATATAAGCTAATCACTTCTATTTGCATATTCAAACATCATCAACATCATAAATACCATGAACATAGAAATATAGTTAGGGCTTATTTGTACTTAAAGGTTTCTTAAACCTACTCTTGTAATCATTAATATTAATCGTTAAAGAGAAACCATTTGCAATTATACAATTACCGATACAATAATTATGATTCAACTCACTGTAATTCCAATGTATGAGACTTATCATTATCATTTGTCATCGTTATTATTTAGTTAGTTATTTATTTAGTTTTTTTTTTTTGTTTTCCAACGCCCCGACACCCCTCCAGGGGCCGTGGTCACGGAAGGACTAAAGCAAAAAGACGGCTCACAATTTTATGAAATCAAAACCACTCAAAACTTTATTAAAACTTATTGAGGTTTTATTTTAGTACATTATGATATAAGTGCGGTAAGTTGAAAATTACAGCCGAGGCGATATTGCTAGCCCGAGCCGTAGGCGAGGGCTACAAGAAAGCAGAGGCTGTAATTATCAAAGCGCACGTATGTCATACGACGTTTTATAACATATTTGCGAGGAAATAAATAAAACTCGGACTTTGCACCTTTGCTTGTCTTCCATATCAAATGATGAAATTTTGATACGCTTGTAAGTATCTATCGGTAGAGGCTTAGAGTAGCCTTTTTTGCTGCCTCGGAGACTTCTGGCGGTGTCGAATTAATAAATTCATCACTACTTGACGACATTTTCAAATAAAAACAATAAAGCAAAAAAAGCGCGTGGAATAAATTTTACTTGTTTAAATTAGCTATGCTCATCAGCGCTTTTTTTAAGGCAAAGGCATAAAAAACAGCCAGTATTACTAATAAAGTAAATTAATATTTTAGTGTTTTTGTCACAGATAAATAATTGTAATTTATTGTTAAAATTAATTAAATTAAATAATTAAATGTTTATTTATTATATTTTATCTCCCAAAGTTAATTTTATTCATAAAATGTTAACCTCTTTTCTGATATAAAAACTCTTTGCTAAGATTTAAAAAAGTACCGTTCGTTTTAGACGAAGCATCAAACCGTGCGGTAATGTAAAGTAAAACGCACGGTTTTACAAGGAAACCGTGCGTTTTACTTTACATTACCGCACAAGTTCGTAATGAGATGCAATACGATATTGAAATTGGTGTAATAAGAGACCCTTTACGAGCAAATATGTTATAAAATTATTTTACAGCTGTGTTACTGGTTAGATTAATTGTTACTGAATTATATCGACTAATATTAAATTATTTTACCGCTGTGTTGCTGGTTCGATTTATTATTACTGTATTATATTGATTAAAGTCAATTTAGAAAACAAGATCTAGCTACTGAATCTACCACCAGTTCACAAATTGGGAGGCCTCCTAGAGAAAGAACTGGCGAAGAAAACTCAGAGAGGTTGTGTCGACCTCCCTTTTAATTCCTATCTACAAAACGAACTAACCGTATCTGTAGATCCTGCAGTATGTGATTTGAGATAGGATATTCAGTTGATTTCAATAGACTCGTGTAGCATCCTGAGAATTAATATATGTCATTTTGCAAGGATTTGCGGTTTATCAAATCTAATGTTATGGTTGGATCCTCATCATCATAACCATCGTCATTCATCCAAAAACCATCAGTCAGTGACATCAAGGAGTCGTCTGTGGTGCTATCCAGAAGCCACCCGTTCGCGCCATCCGTCGGCACCATCCAGAAAACATCCGTCAGCACTATCCAAAAGCAATCGGTCAGCGCCGTCCAGAGGCAAATAAGTTTTCTGAAATTAAACACAAAAGCGACAGCAACCTCTTCCAAGTATTATCATAAGACTATGAAAGCAAAATATCTAGAAGAACATTTCCAATCCAAACGTTTTCAAGAATATCGTAATCAGAAACTCTTCGATTAAACTGCTAGTGTCTCTTATAGGCCTCTAATGTTCTGAAGTAGATGCAACCGTTGTCATCTTTTACATAAATACTATATACATATATGCCTATATTATTTAAGTGCAAACCCTACTATTATAACCCTATAGCGAACCAATCTTTACCCATTCAATCGGCAATGTTGAAGTAAACAGAACTGTGGTCATACATTTATTTATATTCAGTGCAAAGATCCAGTTAACACTTAGTTAATTCAACTATGAAACTTAGCAGTGGTCTTAGTAATGCCTAGTTTCTGTTCTGCCAATACCCGAAAGATACCTTCCTACCGTAGGCCTATGTTAACAATAACAGGTAAATTTACCACGCGACACTGTTATATGTTTTTCAAGGAACTTGATTTGTTACCACTTACTAACCATCTTTATGTGTATGTGTAATGTTGTACAATGTGCCACCGAAACCATTAAAGATAAAGTCATATAACTGACTGTATCAGTATAATTACAATAGTGTTAAACATTTCTCGAACATGAGATACTAATATTAATAATGTGAAAATATAAGATTAAGGCCACTTGATAGTTGCAGACCATTATTTAAAAAGCTGTTTGTATATCTTGGGGGTAGGCTGTTTTGTAAATAAACATCCTCATTTGTTTCCAAAGTCTTTTAGTATGTACTCGCGTAGAGATCAGACTAAGATTAAAGTTCCTAACTGTAGAACCAAGTAAGCCGCAAAAACGATGTCATTATTAGTAAATAATATACCGAGAGCTATACGAGAGTTACCAATTACTATCAGCTTTATTTATGAAAAGGCTAAAAAGTGGTTAATAGATAAGTGTTTCTATTCAATTAGGGAATATTTTGAAGGTAGAACGTAAGAATTCATAAAAAATTTAACATAATGTTAAATATTGACTATTAGTTATGTATATTTATAAGTAAACCTTATGACATTAAAATCTCTTTTGACAATGTACTTATAAATTGTAACTAAGAATTAGGGATTACTAATGTATGGACAAAAAAAAGTTTCCCAAAATATGACATCGCAAACTATTTTATGCAAATTTTCATTTGGCAAAAAAAACATTTGTCAAAACAACTCATCGCAACTTTTTACTCAGCAAATCCTTTGGCTTAGTAGTTATTGTTTAGCAAATAATTACCCGGTCAAAGTTTCATTTTACCAGGCATCATTTAGTCAAACGTATTGATTGACAAAACATACTCTTCCCAAACTATTGTATGGCCTACGATTCACTATTTCAATTATATTAAATTACTAATATGTATTGCAACTAATTTAAAAATGTAAGTTAAAAATATTTCTTAATTTATGAAAATAAATATAATTTTACAATTATATTTCATTCGCTTCATTCTTCAGATATAAATACCACAATGTAGTTTCTTTTCATCTTACTGGCAACTCGCACTTTTAGAGGGTATCACTGTATTTTTTTTTTTAACGCTCCCTGCTCGACCGCGATCATCGTCGCGTTCGTTCATTCTTTTCTTTTGCGCGGCAACCGACGCACGACCTAAAAAAAAGTTACATTATTTCTACGACTAATTGATCGTTGATCATGCCTAAACGTAAAACTGTGGAGTATTACGAAGAAAAAATAAGAAAGTTAAAAGAAAAGCCGAAAAGACGACGACGTCACTTGGTTTATTCTTCATCTTCAGATGCCGAAGCAAACGAAGGTAATTAAGTGCATTTACTACCGACATAATTTCGAAAACTAAGCATCTCTAAGCTACCGTAGATTTAATTATTATGTGATAACAAAAAAAAAAAATCTAACTTTACCCATGTTTGGGGGGTAGCATGATGCTCAAAAAACCCGTAAGTTTGACAAAAGTCAATCAAGTGGGTACAAATTATTCTTGTTACGTTACGTAACTTTCTAAAGCACGTAATTTACATGCTAGAATTTTCATTTACATAGATGTCGGTACACACGAAGAATACACCGGTCCAACGACGGCGCCGGCGCCGGAACCGGAGCCCGTGAACATCGCTGGCGATGAAAACCCTGCTGACGTGGGAGGTGATCCGGCTTCGGGACCCGTACTCACACCTGAGGAACCTTCGGTGCCACAAACCCAGCCAGCCGATTCACTTGACCTCGACCCTGCACTGTTGCCTGCGTTGGGCGAAGCCGTCGTAGACACTCCGACCTTTGGTGAAAACATTCACACTAGCCTCGCACAGCGGTGGCTACCGATTCTTAAAAAAGGTTTATTAAAAGACTGTAGGACGAAACTTTTAAATGACTACCCAATCCCAGAAAATTGTAAATTGCTTAAAGCACCAACTTTGAATTTCGAAATATCAGCAGCAGTGGTCGAAGTAGTTCGAAATCGAGATAAGAGTATACAAACGAAACAGGACCAGTTAGGCCATGGTATTACAGCCATAAGCAAAGCCATCACAATATTACTCAGTAGTGACGACAAAGTCAACGCTATTAAAGTTCTTTCTGACGGTTGTCGGTTATTGACCGACTTACATTATAGTGAAACTGAACTTAGAACCAAACTCATAACACCCTGTCTCCAAAAATCCTTTTTGACAATAATTGAGACTCAGGATAGGGATGAAACCCTTTTTGGCGCTAATTTGTCCGACAAAATTAAATCCTCTCAAACTATCGAAAGGCAAGGCCACCAAATAAAAAAGTCTGTTTTTCCTAAAACAACTGCGCAGGCGTCAACCTCATCCACAATAAAGCCCAGATATTCGGAAAACTGGCAGGGCCCCCCTCGTTACCCTCTAACGAGCAGAGGGGGCCGAGGGGGGACGCGCCGCGCTCCGATGTCGCAGTATCGGCGGTGGCCGCCCGCCAACGCGGCGCCAGCCCAAGCGGCGCCCGCGCCGCCAGCACCGGCGGCGGCGCCTGCCCGGCCGGCGGCGGCCTACTCCGGCCAACGTGCCCAGCGGCACTGATACAGGTACACGCGGCTAGACTAAAATATTTTTCCGAGTGTTGGGCTTCCATCACTAACAACAAGGTTGTTCTTAATTGGATTTGTAATGGGTATAGAATTCCTTTATGTAAGGACATAACGCAACGTGGGGTACCACGTAATTCATTTTCTCATCATGAAATTACACTTAGTATCGAAAGAAATCGAAAAATTACAATTTTTGGGCGCAATTTCAGAATGCCAACCGTGTTCAAATCAATTCATATCGAAAGTTTTTTTGACGATGAAGTCAAATGGAACATATAGATTTATTTTAAATTTAAAGCCATTTAACAAGTTTGTTCAACACGAACATTTTAAAATGGAAGACTTCAGAACGGTTTCTAAACTTATTCAACCATTTATGTATATGGCTTCTATAGATTTAAAAGAATCATATCTTCTTGTACCGATGAATGATGATCAGAAAAAACTTTTACGGTTCAATTTTGAAAATAAAATATACGAATTTAATGCATTACCTTACGGACTATCTTCGGCGCCCCGAACATTTACAAAAATTATGAAAGAGGTCATGTTATACCTTCGCAGTCGCGGTTTTTTATCCGTTATTTATTTAGATGACATATTATGTCTAGGATTAACCTATCAGGAGTGTAAGAAAAACGTCGAGACGACTTTAAAATTATTACATTGTTTGGGGTTAGTGGTTAATTATGAGAAGAGTTCATTGTGCCCATTACAAAACATTAAATTCCTCGGTTTTCATTTTAATTCCGTCAATATGACGATGTCCTTACCTTTTGAAAAACGTGTTTATATAGAAACACTCGCAAAAAAGTATTATAACCTACAGTCCATCACAATAAGGGAATTTTGCCACTTTTTAGGCGTGTTAACAGCAGCTTGTCCCGCTGTACGGTATGGGTGGTTATACACTAAATGTTTGGAACGACAAAAATACCTTGCGCTTAAAAATTATCAAAATTATGAAATTAAATTTAGACCATCGAATGTGATTTTGCCCGATTTGAGATGGTGGATCGAGAATATTCACACGACACTTAAGCCACTTAATTCAGAAAATTACGAGTTAGAAATTTTTACTGATGCTTCTCGGTCTGGCTGGGGCGCATTTTGCAACGGCAAACGGGCAAATGGAAAATGGAAAGATAGTGAAAAATTACAACACATTAACTATTTAGAACATTTAGCAGTATTTTTTGGACTGAAATGTTTCGCTCGCAATTATAATGATATTAACATTTTGTTACGGATCGATAATACTACAGCTTTAAGCTACATAAAGCGAATGGGAGGAATACAGTACCCTCACCTTAATAACTTAGCCCGCGAAATTTGGCAATGGTGCGAAAAGCGAAATATTTGGCTTACCCCTTCTTACATCAATACTAAAGATAATAAAGAAGCTGACGAAGAATCGAGGAAAACAAATCCCGATATCGAATGGTCACTAAATAATAATGCTTTCCAGAAAATAGTGAATTTCTTTGGAAAACCTAATATAGACTTATTCGCTTCTCGTACCAATGCTAAATGTAAAAAATATATCTCATGGAAGCCAGACCCGGAAGCACTAACCGTAGACGCGTTTACTATACCGTGGAAAGATTTCTTTTATGCGTTTCCACCCATAACATTAATTCTTAAATGTCTGCAAAAGATTAATAGTGATAAAGTTGAGGGTATTTTAGTATTCCCATATTGGCAGTCGCAACCCTGGTTTCCACTACTTAAAGTTATGCTTATATCAGACATACTTTTTTTAGAGGCAAATACGGATATGTCCATATCTCATTCCAGGAATCACCACTTCACCGACCTTACCCTGGGTGTAGCCAAGCTCTCCGGGAGGCGTTTGTCAAGCGAAACGCACCGGCCGCCTCGTTAGACATCATGATAGCTTCACTAGCCAAAAATACCCTAACTCAATATAATGTTACTTACAAGCTCTGGTGGTCATATTGCGATAATCATTCTATTGATCCCTATACACATTCCATATCCAATGTAATGGCTTTTTTAACTGAACAGTTTAACCATGGTCAGGCCTATGGCAGTTTGAATAGCCACCGTTCCGCACTTTGCCTACTTTTAGGAAACGATCTCGGCTCTGATCAACAAATCAAAAGGCTGCTAAAAGGGGCCTTTAGATTAAGACCTTCCTTACCAAAATATGGTTTCACTTGGGACCCCCAACTTGTGTTAAACTATGTTTCTAAATGGGTGCCCAATGAAGATCTGGATCTTCAAAAATTAACCAAGAAAATGATTATTATACTCGCTTTAAGTACTGCTCATAGAGCTCAAACCTTGTCATTAATCAAATTAGACGATATCGTACAAAATGTAAACGGCATTCAAATTATGATTAAAGATTTAATTAAAACTTCATCGGTCAATCGAGATCAACCGATACTGTCCCTACCGTATTTCACTGAAAACTTAAATATTTGTCCGGCTACTACCATAAGAGCCTATATATCAGCCACCGAATCCATTAGACCTAATTCCATAAAAAACTTTATATTAACAACTAAACAACCCTACCGCGCGGCAAGCGCACAGACTATTAGTCGGTGGATAAAGCAGGTGCTGGCTGAAAGCGGCGTGGATATGGCACAGTTTAGCGCACACAGCACTCGTCACGCTGCGACGTCCGCAGCGCACACAGCCGGCGTCTCGCTTGACATTATACGTAAAACCGCTGGCTGGACACACAGGTCCCAGACTTTCGCTAGGTTTTACGATAGGCCATTGGCCCAAGAAAATAACTTCGCCGCTGCTGTATGTTTACCCAATAAAAGTTAAATTATTGTTAAGTTAAACTTGGTTACAATGTTGATTAATAGGACAACCCAATTTGTAATTGACTAAATACCTTTTTTTCTGAAATTATAACAATTTATGATTTAAATTGTATCTGGTGATTATTACAGAATTGTAATTATGATGATTAAAAAAGAAAATATATTATGAAATCATTAAATACTTCTTTTATTCATAAAAGCATATTTAACCATTAACAAAATTCCTTACTCTAAATATCTACATTGTGGTATTTATATCTGAAGAATGAAGCGAATGAAATATAATAGGTGATCAAACGAACTTCCAAGTGAAGTTCGATCACTATTATATGAATTCGCTTCATTCGAAGATATAAGAACCCTCCCTGCCCAAACCCCCTAGTAAATTTTGTTAATGAACTCTAAACTACATGAACGAACGCGACGATGATCGCGGTCGAGCAGGGAGCGTTAAAAAAAAAAAATACAGTGATACCCTCTAAAAGTGCGAGTTGCCAGTAAGATGAAAAGAAACTACATTGTGGTATTTATATCTTCGAATGAAGCGAATTCATATAATAGTGATCGAACTTCACTTGGAAGTTCGTTTGATCACCTATTATCCGTTAAAATTATCAATAATATTTATTACTGCCATTATTTGTTTCTTTTGTACTTGGAATTCCTGTATCAGTAAAAATAAATTATCGTTTTCCAAACTTACGCTATAAATAAGTTAAGTGTGTTAAGTGACAATTTGACCCATTTTTTTTTGAACACTTGACTAAGCAAAACATGCCAAACGATAACTTAAAATAAAATGCGAAATGGAAATAGGAGTAATTTGGTAGGCTCTGTATTTGTTTGTATACCAGCAAACAATAATTATTGTACCTACGTAATCTGCTTTGCTTTTGCGACCACGAACTGTTTTAGTTCCTTTTATTTATAATGTTCTCATGTAAGCGACAATGTTAATGACAGCTAGTGCATAAGAAGTAAATATGGCGCCAAAACCTGGCGGCCAGCGACTTTGAAATCCCGTCCTCTCGCAATTAAATCGTTATTAATCTTTGATCATGATCAACTTGTATGCTCGTCAAAAATGTTCAACGTATCCAAGACGTTGTAAATGTTATATAAAACACTAATTTATAGTCACATAATGTGACACAAACATGGTGTGTTATCTACCACTGATTACTTTAAATTAGTTACCATGTACCTATGCGTTAACATGATTGAAACCATACATTGTACAGAATAGGTAAGAGCTAATAGCGTTATTGGACCTTAACTTTGGACTAATTACAGCGATGGAGAAAATTTAAAAACTCTTAAGTACAACATAGGTAATATACTTCAGAGAAACTTTGATCAAGCGCTATCACCTGTCGCTCGGCTCGAACTGGCTCACCGTGTGTAACGTGCGTGTCGAGTGCTACCAATCCAGCAACTGGCGCACCACGCTACCAGAAAGTCGTCCTGATCAAGCGCTATGTGCAAGCAATCAACCCTAGTATCTCCCTGCATACATATCTATGTTAACTTACGTAAAACACGGCATAATAAATAAATATTTAAATATGCACATACGCACTTTTATAACTATTATGTGGCAATATTAAAATAGGCGTCAGGAGCTATCAGAGAATAGTTACACGTAGTTAGTACAATGGTATGGAACCTTAGAGATGACAACTTATTCAAAACATGACAAACACCAGTACGTGCCCACTATCTGCCAAAGAGTATGTACCATAATAATCACTTTTTATCATTATTATGCAACACCTCAAAAGTGTGAACAGTAAGTAATTATTAAGCAAGTTGAAAGTGTAATTAATTAATTTTGGAAAAAGAAAAAAAAACATTAAAATTAACTTCTGTTACTCATGTTATATTTTATAACATTTTTTGACTTTGAGGCAACCATTACCTTAATTATAATTCATGTACAAAGTAGGTACAACAAATGAGAACCAATTATAATTATATTTAATGTTCATACTAAGCGCCCGTTCAAGCTAAACCATTCCTTTTATTTTAAATGTATTATCAACATTATGAAACATTTGTAAATAAGTATTAAGTACCCTACTTTCAATCTCATAGCTCATAAAATAGTAAAGTGAAATGTAATTTCTGACCTTTAACCGCTTCGAAGGAGATACCTCAGCATTCCATTCTCGATCTCTTTTCTTCACCTTCATCTTCTTCATTCTCGCATCTCGAACTAGGACTTTTCGACACCTGCCGCAGCTTGTGGGTAGTCAGTCTCGTTCCAATGAGTATTAAACAGAAAAGAAAGCAAATTTTAGAATAAATAAAGCCATGAAATACCTACGTACCAATTTAGCTTTGTTTTTATCTCCAACACAAAATTTTCTAGAATAGTTGGGAATGACTTTCACTTTTAACTTCAAGAATGGAGAAAATTTCACATTACTGAAGTGATAATAAATAGACAGTTTGCACATGGAAACTGGATGCTACAAAATTATATGATATCAGTATAATTTAATGAGGCTTCGAAATTATGGTATACACGGTACAGTTTACAAAACAATACAAGTACAAGAATGGTTTTTCTTTTATCATGCAGCGTGATTTAAGTTCACGTGTTTCACGATTAAATGCAGCAGGATCAAATCATTTATCGCACTACACGGCTACACGCCGATTTTATCGGGGAGTGGCCCCGACTAAGTACCATCGAGCAGTGGCTTTATTACCCTACCCGCCAATTCTATCGGGGAGTAGCCCCGATCAAGGATTAGCGAGCAGCGCTTTCATCACCTTACTCGTCAATGCTATCAGGGAGTGGCCCTGACCAAGCATTAGCGAGCAGCGTTTGAGGCTGGTCTAGAGAAATCAGAGTATGGTTTGCGAGTGAAAATGTTGCACGACCGAAGAGTAACCTCGGCCACGTGCAGCGAATGTGAAGTATGCACTGTCGAAGTGTAGCCTCGACCAAGTACAATGAGTGTGTAGTATGTAAGCACGACCGAAGAGTTGCCTCGGCCACGTGCAATGAATGTGTAGTGGCTATGGCTATGCACTGTCGAAGTGTAGCCTCGACCAAGTGCAATGAGTGTGAAGTGAGTAAGCACGACCGAAGAGTTGCCTCGGCCACGTGCAATGAATGTGAAGTATGTAAGCACGGCCGAAGAGTTGCCTCGGCCACGTGCATGAGTGTGAAGTGTCTATGCACTGTCGAAGTGTAGCCTCGACCAAGTGCAATGACAATTTTGTTTAACTGCGTTCAATATTGGTTAGGTACCACTTCTGAATTGTAGGGTTATTCTTCTAAAGAACACTTATAATAAAATAAGAACACATAAATACCTTTAACATCCTTTATTACCACAGGACTTGGACACTGTCGTACACTTTACACGGTAGTTTCACTTTTTGAGTTATTGCGCCGACGGTTGAAACAAGAAGCATCCGAATCTACCGTAGTTCTCTGCTTAAATAGCTCCAGTGTTGCCAATAATCAATTATTGCCAGTAAAATGAATAACGCATATTCGGAAGATATCGTTAACGTTATCGTTAGAAATAGCAAAACGCTAAAAACTAGTGTTATAAACAGCTAAACCTAACATAAGGCAGTTAGTATATGTCGTTCATTATATTTATCGCTTCGATTATTTTATGTAATTAATTAAATATATCGGTTTTAATTTAACCTCAGTCTTTCATTGTTTTCATGTTCGTTTAGCTGCAATATTTTTCTACAATATTAGCAGGAGAAATATTTTATGTGTAGACGACTAGCTGGTTTTGAATTAATTGCTATCCTATGTTATTTATAGATAGGATCTCCTGTGGGAGAATATTGCTTTTATCTCCACGCTGGGCAGCAGGGTTGAAGATAGTTTTTAGGGTTCCGTAGCCAAAATGGCAAAAAACGGAACCCTTATAGATTCGTCATGTCTGTCTGTCTGTCTGTCTGTCTGTCCGTCCGTATGTCACAGTCACTTTATTCCAAAAGTATTAAGACTACATAGTTGAAACTTGGTAGGTAGGTGTATTCTGTGAACCGCTTTACGATTTTTACACAAAAATAAAAAAAATAAAAGATTAAGGGGGGGCTCCCCATACATGGAACTGAAACTGAAAATATTTTTTTCATCAAACCAATACTTGTGGGGTGTCTATAGATAGGTCTTTAAAAATGACATTGAGGTTTCTAAGACTATTTTTTTTTCAAAGTCAACCGTTTGAAAGATATTTGCCGCCAAAGTGGTAAAATGTGTGTCCCCCCCCCCCCTTTAACTTTTAAAGTAAGAGGGTGAAAAATCTAAAAAAAATATAAGCTATAGATCTTGATAAACACTTTCAATGAAAATTGGTTTGAACGAGATATAGTAATTAGTTTTCAAGATATAGTACATTTTCCAAAACCGCAAATATAACTTTGTCATTCATACAAACACTGTGAAAAACAAAGTTATTTTTTCAGACGAAAAATGATAGCGGTATTAAAATATGGTATGGTATAATGTACCTACGGAACCCTACTGCGCGTGGCCCGACACGCACTTGGCCGGTTTTTTTTTATCCTGTGCTACAGTTGTAAGTGATCAGTTGCCTTTTATGACACTCTTATTTTTGAAGATTGGTGCTACTATGCCATACGTCAACGTCAGCAACGTACTCGAAGGTCGGTGAAGCGAATCACACAATAAAACCATTTGTGACCACACTTCTAATTTTGACTCCATAAAGTAACCACAAATGACCCTCCGTCCTCCATATGATCATCCATCTCAAATCTGGACTCAGTTTCGCGGATTCTGAGCCATTACAGATTTTTTTCCTTTTGAGATTTTCAAAAGGCTTTCGATAATGTCTTACTCTCTATAATTTTGAATCCTGCGATTTTGGCTATATTAACAGCTTATTAACATCATCGTTATAATGTAGATTTTTTCATAATATTATTATTAAGTAACAACATTAATCACATTATTACATATTCAATCTTTATAATCGTATAAGAAGGGTTCTCTGAAGTTTCCCAGGGTGTTGTATTTGGCTCCTTTTTATTTATTATTATGAAAATACCTTTAACAAAATCATCGTTTTTTTAAGGTATATAAGTACCTTTACTAACGTCTTCTTGTTTTCATTAGGAACCGGGAACATAATAACTATGTTAATGTAAAAAAAAACATGTTAGTAAGGAGAACAAATTGTCGCCGTTTGTTCAGAGCAATGTGTGCATTTTTGACATGCGCAAGTGTAACAGCCCAAACTAAATACACGTATGATTTCGAATACTATCGGTGACTATGAGACCGGTATAGTTTAACTTTTTAGTGAAGTCATTCGGAAATTTAAATGGAGATCGTTTGTTTCTTTCCAGAACCCGAAAGCTCCGTTCGGGCCTGTGACTCACAACCAAAAAAGTCGAACAAAGCTGATCTCCTTCAAATCCTCACGGTTATAACCGAAAACTCTACGATTATGCCGTTCCGCTGGTATGCCAATAAATTTATGTGTTTCTACTGCTGCTGTCCCTTTGAAGATTGCTGCACACTGAAACAGCATACAGTATCGGAACACGAAAAGGCTAATCTTAAAAATGTGCTTTCTCTGTTCAGAAGCACTAAAATCAAGTTAGACGTAACTGATATAACCTGCAAACGGTGCACAAAATCATTACACAATTTAGAAGAGTTCCTAGCACACGCGTCTTCAATCCATGATTTAAAGTTCAATAAAAACATCAGTAAAGATTTCTTTAGCTACAAACTATCAGAGAAAGATAACAGGTGCTTGGAGTGTGGACAGAGTTTCGATTTTTTCGGCACTTTATTAAAACATGTGCATAAACACCATAATAAGTCTAACGAGTTCTTATGCAACTTCTGTGGCCAAGGATTCATAGCGAAAGCTAATGTGACAAGTCATATTAGAAATGTTCACGGGCAGACCGAATGCGAGAAATGTCAAGAAGTATTCCCTACCCAAAATGCTCTTAAAGTCCACTCTGAAAAAGCCCATACAGTAGAAAAACTAAAATGCCCTCAATGCCCAGAGATTTTGGGTAGTAGATACCTTAAACAGCGTCATATTGTATTAGTTCACGATGTAAAGAACGACCAACACAAATGCGATGTTTGTTCTAAAGTATTTCCTTGGAGGAATCAAATGCTGAAACACAAAGCGCAGGTCCATTTAAAGAAGAAATCTCTAACTTGCGAGATTTGTGGCCTTAAAGTTTTTAATGTACAGATGCTTAAGAGCCATATGGTTTGTCATGATGACTCTAGGCCTTTTCAATGCGAAGTTTGCAATAAGGGATTTCAGAGGAAGAAAACTCTAGATTTACACTTGCGGATCCATACCGATGACAAAAGATATGCATGTAAGGAATGTGGCAAGGCTTTTGTACAATGGACCAGTTGGAAGAATCACCAAGTCAAAGCTCATAGTTCTAAATGAAACTGATAAGTCTTGGATCGTTCAAGTGATATGTGTAATAATAGATTTGAACACTCTTTGCAAGGCAAAGGTTTGCTTAGACCGAAGTTCTATGAAACCTCAAGATATGATTATCCTACTTGTAACTTAATAAAGCAACGCTTATAGATTTTGTTAAAAAAATAGGTTCTGGAACTAAGAGTTTGTAGTGTTTATGAATAAGTATATAAAACATTAATAAAAGGAAAATTTAAACTTTTATTTCAAGTGCCTACTCTTCTTAAGCCCACCGGTAACGATCAATTGCGATTGTCAATTTTTCCGCAATTGACGCCCACTGACGGAAAAATTGATCGTTTACGCGTGCAATTGAAGCGATTGTCAATTGCTCCAACAATGGAATTGACGGAAAAATTGACAATCGCAATTGATCGTTACCGGTGGGCTTTACGGTTTTAATGCATTATACTCTTAGGGAAGTACTTTTTGAGCTTCCATTGATCTAATTCTAAATGCACGTTATGATCCAAAGCGAGCTAAATGGTTAGCAAAAAAATCTGCAGTTTAATTATTTAGCAAACAAATATTTGGATTAAAATAAGGCAGCAAACCTTGATCTGCAAACAATCTTAAAATTGACAGCAATTTAATAAACAGTTGGAGAGCAAAATATCTAATTGGTTAAGCAGAGAAAATGATGGGGGAAGGAAAGAGGTATGGGGTAAGGGGAATGGGAGAGCCACTCTATCCCCCTTCCCCTCCACATACCCCATAATTGTAATAGCTTTAATTTCGGTAGAAACTAGAGTAGAAGAACACTTTTCTCTTTTCTCTCTCACCTTCCTAAACGAGTTTCTGAAGGAATCGCTTAGTTACCCGCTCACTCACTACAACAAGCTACAACACCCCGTTTTGCACAATTCGTTTAAATAAACATCCCAAAATTCACCTACGAATCAGAACTGTTTATTTTTTTTTCCAGAAACCGAAAGCACCGATCGCGAAAGTGAAAAGAAATACAAAACAGATCTACTGCAAATACTCACAGTGATTATACAGAATTCTACAATCATGCCATTCCGATGGTATTGCAACAAATACATGTGCTTCTTCTGTTGCTGCCCTCTCGACAACTACCTTAAATTAAAACAGCACACAAATTCAGAACACGAGGAACCGAAATTAAAAAATATTCTTGCCGCTCTCAAAAATAAAAGAATCAAGCTGGACATATCAGAGATATCTTGTAAACGCTGCTCGAAGTCTGTGCATGGCTTAGAAGATTTTCTGGCGCATGCAGAAACGGCACACGACTTGAAATTTAATAGAGACCTCAGCAAAGAGTTCTTTAGTTACAAACTATCCGAAGGCGATTTGAACTGCTTGGAATGTGGAGAGTCTTTCAGGTTTTTCGGTACTTTGATGATGCACACCCACAAATACCATAATAAATCCAACACATACGTATGTGAAATCTGTGGCCAAAGCTTTGTGTCTAAATTGAACGTAGCGTGTCATATCAAAAGTGTCCACGGCCCCCACGAATGTAACAAATGCCACAAAGTGTTCCCATCTCGTAACAGCTTGAAAGTGCATTTGTATACCGATCACAAAGATGGCGAGATAAAATGTCCAAAATGCCCGAAGATCTTAACCAGCCGGTATTTGAAGAAACGCCATCTTGCTTTGGATCATAACGTGCAGAGCAGTCAGCACAAATGCGATCTTTGTCCAAAGGTGTTTACGACTACCTGCATACTGTTAGTCCACAAAGCACGAGTTCATTTAAAGGAGAAATCTGTAACCTGTGAGATTTGTGGGCATAAAGTTTTTGATAAAGATGAGTTGAAAAGACACATGGTGCGACACGACGACTCCAGGCCCTTTCAATGTGATATTTGTGAGAAATCGTTTCAGAGAAAGAAGACTTTGGATTATCATAGACGAACTCATACTAATGATAAGAGACATGCGTGCAAAGAATGCGGAAAGGCATTTGTACAAGTTGCTAGTTTGAAACTGCATATCAAAGTGCACCATTCTAAATAAGACAACGTTTAGAATTACTGCTGCGAATATAATGAGTGTGGTGTGACATGTTCTGTCTGAGTCACTACTCACCGCTCGTAGTGCAAAGTTAAATCCACCACTACCTAACTTGTAAATGTCGTCAAAACAAGAAGTATTATATTCACCAAAGCGTATAAGTATGTGCGAAGTGCAGAGATTAGTCTAAGTAACTACCTATCGAATAATAGCGAAGCGTTATAAAAATCAGGGGCCCTATTTTTGAATCCTTCGGCTGGCGTCGAGCGATTGGTTTCTACTGATTTTCGTTCGACATTTGACTTTCCATATTTTTGAATCGCTCGACCGCAACGAGTGGGTGAGGGAGGGCACTCGTTTGCAGTCGAGCGATATGGCATGGCGAGCGATATTATTTTCTACTAAAAACAAAGATATTTATGTAACAGCCAATAGAAACATGGATATCACGTTTCGTTTTCGTTGCGGTAATTACCAGTTTTCTCTAGATTCTGCGTGGAACGGATAAAATCCAACATTTCGTTTATATTGGCAGCACCGGAAACGAACGATTCAAAAATACGGAAAAACGGCGTCATGCGATTTAGAAGACGAGTGTGACTTAAGTCGCATGCGTCAAAACTATGTCATACGAGCGATTCAAAAATAGGACCCCAGGGTTTCTTTATCAATACAAATAGCTGCCCGCTAGTTATTTTCATACAAATGGAGGTTATGGAGGCCCGTCTTTACGAAACGTTTTTATTTCATAATATCAAATTGTTTTTATTATAATAAGTTTCAAAAGGTACCTATGTTTTAGAGTAATCCGTATCTACCTACTTAATTTATTTAAAATAAATCAACATTTTATTATACACGCTGAAATTTTAATCATTAGGTTCGCGCAGTGGGGTGGTTACGGTGGTTACCATAAGGCCAAATCTGATGTAAAAAATGTGCTGTTCCATACAAAAGCGCAATGCTTACTCGACCTTAATGTACGGAACAGCTGTTTTTTTCGCGATATCAGATTTGGCCCCACAGTAAAAGTTGCTTGTAACTTGTAATTATGACATGAGTGGAGGTGTGGATATGTCAGACTCGTACTGACTAAAACCGTCTTGAGGTTTGTTCAAATACGACCGTCCCCCGGCTCCCGAGGGGAGGGCGGCGCGGGACAAAAATGATTAAAATTTCAGGCTGTATTTATCTATTAATATTAGCTAGGTACCTAACTATAATGATGAGGGGGAGTATTAGATATTAAAAAGGACGTTTTAAATTGATATTAAAGTTTTATTATTAGCTTTTTACCTTTTTTTTCATTTCAAGAATCAATATCGTTGATCTGCCCCAAGATTACGTAACTCTGTTGCTAACAATCTCGATTGAAATCGATTGAAACCGCAGTTACATTGCTGCTTTAGGTAAGATAGTTCTAATATTGGTTCTTACTAAAGTAGCAATGTTACTGCGATTTATGTCAAAGTTGATTGTGTTAGGTTTAGCTGTTTATAACACTAGTTTTTAGCGATTTTGCTATTTCTAACGATAACGTTAACGCTATTTTCTGGATATGCGTTATTCATTTTACTGGCAATAATTGATTACTGGCAACACTAGAGCTATTTAAGCAGAGAGCTACGGTAGATTCGGGCATTCTTGTTCCAACCGTCGACGAAGTAATTTGAAAAGTGAAACTACCGTGTAAAATGTACGACAGTGTCCAGGTCATGTGAAAGTAAAGGATGTTAAAGGTATTTATGCGTTTTTATTTTATTATAAGTGTTCTTTAGAAGAATAACCCTACAATTCAGAAGTGGTACCAATATTGAACGCAGTTAAACAAAATTGACATTGCACGTGGCCGAGGCAACTCTTCGGTCGTGCTTTAACATACTTTACACTCATTTCATGGCACGTGGCCGAGGCAACTCTTCGGTCGTGCTTACATACTATACATTCATTGCACGTGGCCGAGGCAACTCTTCGGTCGTGCTTTCATACTACACATTCATTGCATGTGGCCGAGGCAACTCTTCGGTCGTGCTTACTCACTTCACACTCATTGCACTTGGTCGAGGCTACACTTCGACAGTGCATATACACTTCGCACTCATGCACGTGGCCGAGGCAACTCTTCGGCCGTGCTTTAACATACTTTACACTCATTTCATGGCACGTGGCCGAGGCAACTCTTCGGTCGTGCTTGCATACTACACATTCATTGCACGTGGCCGAGGCAACTCTTCGGTCGTGCTTGCATACTACACATTCATTGCACGTGGCCGAGGCAACTCTTCGGTCGTGCTTTCATACTACACATTCATTGCACGTGGCCGAGGCAACTCTTCGGTCGTGCTTACTCACTTCACACTCATTGCACTTGGTCGAGGCTACACTTCGACAGTGCATAGACACTTCGCACTCATGCACGTGGCTGAGGTAACTCTTCGGTCGTGCAACATTTTCACTCGCAAACCATACTCTGATTGCTCTACACCAGCCTCAAACGCTGCTTGCTAATGCTTGGTCAGGGCCACTCCCTGATAGCATTGGTGAGTAAGGTTATGAAAACGCTGCTCGCTAATCCTTGATCGGGGCTACTCCCCGATAGAATTGGCGGGTAGGGTAATAAAGGCACTGCTCGCTGGTACTTGGTCAGGGCCACTCCCCTATAGTATTGTCGTGTAGTGCGATAAATGATTTGATCCTGCTGCATTTAATCGTGAAACTCGTATTGTTTTGTGAACTGTACACACATAATTTTGTAGCATCCAGTTTCAGTAAAATGAAATTTTCTCCATTCTTGAAGTTAAAGTCATAAATTCCCAACTATTCCAGTAAATTTAGTGTTATAGATAAAACAAAGCTCAATTGATACGTACTTGTGGCTTAATTATTCTAAAATTTGCATTCTTTTCTGTTTAATACTCATTGGAACGAGACTGACTACACACAAGCTGCGGCAGCGTGTCGAAAAATCCTACTTCGAGATGCGAGAGAGAAGAAGATGAAGGAGAAGAAACGAGATCGAGGATGGAATGCTGAGGTACCCCCTTCAAAGCGATTAAAGGTCAGACGTTACATTTCACTTTACTGTTTTATCAGTTATGAGATTGTAAGTAGGGTACTTAATACTTATCTACAAATTTTTCATAATGTTGATAATGATAATACATTTAAAGGGAATGGTTCAGTTTGAACGGGCGCTTAATATATATATTTTGTTCTCATTTGTAATACTTGTCAAAATTGATATATTTCAGTCTTATGAGTAATAGAAGTCGATTTAAATGTTTTTTTTCCCAAAATTAATTAATTACACTTTAAACTTGCTTAATAATTACTTATTGTTCACACTTTTGAGGTTATGTTGTTACCTACATAATAAATAATAATGAAAAGTTATTTTTATGATGGATACTCTACGGAAGATAGTGTGGGCACGTACTGGTAATATGTTGTGCCTTGTTTTGAATAAGTTCTCATCTCTAAGATTGCTATACACTTTGTGCTAAGACAACTAAAACTACTTTTCAAATGATTCCTTTTTATATTTACTTTCCGGCGAAGAGACTCCCCTTGATATTTAATTGTATTTTTCTGTAAAAATACATTTTACAGAACTTTTTCGCCTTTTGGCTTTTGCCTTGATCGAACCATTCTCTTCCCTAAAGTGCTTCATGGTTACTGAATTTGAATTTCTCTCTAAACTGAGTATAATTACTTCTAACTCCTGATACCGATTTTAGTTTTGCCACAAACACTTCTAAAAGTACGTATGCACATATATAAATATCATAGATATATATACAGGGAGATGCTAGGGTTGATTGCTTGTGCTTATCGCTTGATCAGGACGACTTTCTAGTAGCGTGGTGCGCCAGTTACTGGATGAGTCTTGGGCACAGCCACGACCGTGACCAAGGCTTATTCCTTACCCTTGGTAGCACTCGACACGCACGTTACACACACTGTGAGCCAGTTCATGCCGACTGATGATAGCGCTTGATCAAAGTTTCTCTGAAGTATATTACCTATGTTGAACTTAGAGTTTTTATATTTTCTCCATCGCTGTAATTGGTCCAAAGTTAAGGTCCTATAACGCTATTAGCTCACTAATTTGAAGTAGTCAGTTCCAAGTAACAAACAAATTTAATGTCCTAAAAAGAAACTGTAGATATCTTAAGGGCAAGTAGACAAATTCCAGCTGTTGTCTTGGCTAAAACTATTAGGGCCTTCGAGATATTGTCAAGATACACTCCAAGGGCTAATTAAGTAAGATTGAGCAAAGCATTTAAGAACATGTTAAAAAGAGTTACTGTGAAGATAAACTTTAACCCTATTAAAAATGTGGTTTTGCTGGACCCTAAACATTGACTTCAAGAATATCTTGTAGGTTGACTTCAGATCAAGAAAGACTTAAAGATATGTACCATACCTAATTAAAACCTTCAATGTTGAATTACAGGTAGTCTTTTAAGTCTTAGTGAAGTAAAATTAAAAACTTAGTTTGCTTTATATAATTTTATGAAAATGGTGACTAAGAAACTTTTTTTATATCTGAAAAGGTTTTCTTATGTCGTTGAATGCATTGGAAATTTAAGGTTAACGCACATTTAGGCGGGCCGCAACGGGGCGGGCCGGGTCGCAGCGCATCGCAAGATGCTCCTATAGCACACTGTGACGGGCCGGGTCGCATCGCATCGGCGGATTTTGAGACAGTGGTGCCAGCTTAGGGTAATTTACCCTAGATTTAGGGTAAAAATTATCCGGCAGGGTAATTATTAGGGTATAGATTTTCCTACTGTATCTCTTAGGCTAAATCTTGTGTTAACTTTACTCTTACAAAAACAATGTTTGACAAAAGAGACCCGGCCTTTAATGCTAAAGTTGTATACCTTTTAAAATCTTTAATCTGTGATTCATAATCTGCTGTACTTTTTAGGGTTACGTAGCCCAATGGCAAAAAACGGAGCCCTTATAGAATCGTCATTTCTGTCTGTCTGTCCGTCCGTATGTCACAGCCACTTTATTCTAAAAGTATTAGGATTACACAGTTGAAACTTGGTAGGGAGATGTATTCTGTGAACCGCTTTACGATTTTTAGCCAAAAATAAAAAACCGGCCAAGTGCGAGTCGGACTCACGCACGAAGGGTTCCGTACCAAAAAACAGCTAAAAATCAAGTTTGTTGTATGTAAGCCCCCCTTAAATATTAATTTTATTCTGTTTTTAGTATTTGTTGTTATAGGGGCAATGGAAATACATCATCTGTGAAAATTAAAATTATCTTCCTGTTGTCGTTATTAATATCGAGCAAAAAACGGGAGCCCCCCTTAAATATTTATTTTATTCTGTTTTTAGTAGAGGTGGTTAATATAGCGTCTAGCGCTATATTATAGCGCGCTATCTGTACATAGCGCACATAGCGCGCTATGTAAGTAGACGCTATGGCACTATGAATATCGCGCGTGGCAACAAGTAGCGTCGTTGGCCGGCCACGGGCGTGGGCTTTCATCGCGTGCGCGCTGTTGCTACCGGATGCGTTACGCGCGTTTCTCACGCAGCACGCTAGGTATAATGTTGCGCGCGACCTTATATTGTGTTAGTTCGATTAGGACTTTTATGAGTTATTTATTACGTCAGTTATTTAGTATTAAGCTATTTAAATAGCTAAGCAAAAATAGGTGAACGACAGATATGGGAAAAAACTACCGAATTTCATACGTCAATAAGGTAGAGAATTGCTTGCACCTGTTTTTTTTTAACTAGAAAACATTGTCTAGTGAAAACCAGTAAAAAAAATGAGTGCAAGCGATTTTAGACCTTATTGACATTTATCAAAATCACGGTTTTTAATGAAACATCAAAGTTAGTGAACGAGAATACGGCAAAAAACAACAGAATTTCAAACGTCCATAAAGTCGAAAATCGCTTGCACCTGTTTTTTTTACTAAGAAAACATTGTCTAGTGAAAACTAGTTAGAAAAACGAGTGCAAGCGATTTTCGACCTTATTGTCATTTATCAAAATCACGGTTTTTAATGAAACATTTAAGTTAGTAAAGGAGAATACGGCAAAAATCAACCGAATTGCAAACGTCAATAAGGTCGAAAATCGCTTGCACCTGTTTTTTTTTACTAGAAAACGTTGTCTACTGAAAACTACGTAAAAAAATGAGTGCAAGCGATTTTCGACCTTATTGACATTTATCAAAATCACGGTTTTTTAATGAAACATCGAAGTAAGGTAACGAGAATACGGCAAAAAAACAACCGACTTTTCAATGTCAATTAGGTCGAAAATCGCTTGCACCTGTTTTTCTTAACTACAGATCACTAGACAAAGTTTTCCTACCTAGACTTTTTTCCGACATATTTGTTTTTCCAAAATCGTATAATTGTATTATAGACAGTTCTAATCTAAGCCCGAAAAGTATGAAAGAAAGTTCATTAGTTTACATTACTGCTTTATTTTATTTAAGACTAAAATGCAACGTATTAATAAATAACATTTTTGTATAGCGCGCGATCTGTCTAACCGAACGACGAGATCTAACGTGCTGCATCTAACGCGCCAGCCAGCCGCCCGCACGCTTCCTGATAAATAGCGCGCTATAACGTAGCGTATTTAATAGCGCGCTAGAAATCAATCTTTATAGGCGTTATGAACAACTCTAGTTCTTAGTATTTGTTGTTATAGCGGCGAAAGAAATACATCATATGTGAAAATTTCAACTGTCTAGCTATCACGGTTCATGAGATACAGATGGTGACAGACAGACAGACAGACGGACAGCGAAGTCTTAGTAATAGGGTCCTGTTTTTACCCTTTGGGTACGGAACCCTAAAAAGATTAAGGGGGAATCCCCATACATGGAACTGAAACTGAAAAAAAAATGTTTTTCATCAAACCTATATGTGCGGGGTGCCTATAGATAGGTCTTCAAAAATAACATTGAGGTTCCTCAAACCATTTTTTCTCAAAGTCAACCGTTTGAAAGGTATGCACTTCAAAAGTGGTCAAATGTGTGTCACGGAACCCTACTGCGCGTGGCCCGACACGCACTTGACCAGTTTTTTATTTCTGGCTGTGGTATCTGTCAACCAAATGACAGATCAACGCCAAATCAGAAGTCAAATAAACACTGCGTTTTTTAATTTCAAGATAGGAAAATAGTGGCTTTATTTTAAGACCAAATTTAATTTCATTGTATACAAGTTAAGTATTTTTTCGACGGCGAGTGCCACTTCTAATAAATGTATAACAAAAAATATAGTAATACAGAGGATCACTGACGACGTCCATTATACAAGGACGTCAGTGCAGAGGATACTTTCATTGTTATTGCCATAATAATATTGAAAAATATTCATAGGTATTTTTTTATTTCTAAAGGAAAAAAACAAGTAAGGAATTTTAATTAAGGGTATTTTTACAAAATTATATAGGATAT
Source organism: Agriphila geniculea (assembly GCA_943789525.1). Lineage (NCBI taxonomy): Eukaryota > Metazoa > Arthropoda > Insecta > Lepidoptera > Crambidae > Agriphila > Agriphila geniculea. The sequence continues at coordinate 14,930,444 of OX038891.1, forward strand.
CTATATCTTTTTCCCAATCTTTTATACGACAAAAAAGTTTTGGGGTATTTTCGGATGACTCCCGATCGATAAATCCGCCTGCTATAGCACACTGAGTCGGGGCGCAACGGGGCGGGGCGGGCCGCATCGCATCGCAACAAAATGCGCGACGGATTATGCGGCCCGCTCCGCCCCGGCATAGTGTGCGATAGTTCATATAAAATGTATGGGAGCGATTTGAGCGGATTTTTGCGATGCGGCCCGCCCCGCTGCGGCCCGCCTAAATGTGCGTTAACCTTTAAAACGCATGATTGTTTCTCGCGTAAGGTCTATAGATAGTGCTATAAAACAGGCGGGCTTTTGAAAAGCTAAAAGAAAAACCAACGATAAAATTTTGTATAATAATATTGCAATGTTTTTGCATATATTGCAAAGTGCTACATTTTCTACAAACATACAAACTATTTATGTAGTTAGAATATCTATAAATATGTTCAATCTACACCCATTTTGATGAAGTTTTGTCGGAAAATGTAGATTTAAGACAATATTAATTTTATAAGGCTACTAGGCTAGTAGTGCTAGTTAAGAGATATAATACTTAGCTTACTCTAACAACCGTATTGGCAAAGTACTATATAATTCATTTTATTAAGTAGTTTTAAAAGATACTTGTCAAGTTTAAGTGAGCTTACAAATGATCAGAAAAAAATATGGTGTAGGTATACTTAATTCAAACTAGTTTTCAGAACACTTCAACAAGTGGGGCGGTAATTTAAAACTATTCAGTATTAAGGCAAGAAAAGACTTCAGGAAGTCCTTTTTGATTTAGCAAAATCCAACTTTAGATAAAGTACAGATATGTAAGATTTAATAACTAATCATAATTGCTACTTCTTGGGAGTGGTAAACACACCATATTTGTGTCACATTATGTAAATATAAATAAGTATTTTATATAAAATAATTTACCACATCTTGGATACGTTGAATATTTTAGACGAGCATACTATTTATTTATTTATATATATGTTACCGGCAATGTGTATAATCCGGCATTGTATACAATGCCTAAAACGATCAGGCAATGTATGAAATATAATTCATTTTATACTTTGCCTAGGCATTGTATACAATGCCTGCTGGTCCACCGGCAATGTGTAAAATAAGTATATTTCTGTTGTCTGTTATAAAAAAATAACCTCGAAATTTAAGGCTCACGCTCCGCTGCGCTTCGCGCTCGCCTTAAATTTTTAACCTATACGCGGGACCTACAGGAGTGAAGCAGGTTCGATTCCGAACTCAAATTTCTGTTGTCTGTTATAAAAAAATAACCTCGAAATTTAAGGCTCACGCTCCGCTGCGCTCCGCGCTCGCCTTAAATTTCTAACCTATACGCGGGACCTACAGGAGTAAAACAGGTTCGATTCCAAAGAGCCCCCCTCGAGCCCCCTCGAGCCCCCCTCGAGCCCCCTCGAGCCCCCCTCGAGCCCCATCGAGCCCCCCTCGAGCCCCCCTCGAGCCCCCCTCGAGCCCCACTCGAGCCCCCTCGAGCCCCCCTCGAGCCCCCCTCGAGCCCCCCTCGAGCCCACCTCGAGCCCACCTCGAGCCCACCTCGAGCCCCCCTCGAGCCCCCTCGAGCCCCCCTCGAGCCCCCCTCGAGCCCCCTCGAGCCCCCTCGAGCCCCCCTCGAGCCTCCTCGAGCCCCCCTCGAGCCCCCCTCGAGCCCACCTCGAGCCCCCCTCGAGCCCCCCATCGAACCCTCCTCGAGCTTTCCCCGAGCCCCCCCCTCGAGCTTTCCTCAAGCCCCCCCCCCTCGAGCTTTCCCCAAGCCCCCCTCGAATCTATTCTCGAAAATCTTTTTATTATACACATTGCCGGTGGACCAGCAGGCATTCTATACAATGCCTAGTCATTGTATACACTGCCTAGGTAATGTGTGAAATAGATATCAATATTCATTATATTTCATACATTGCCTAAAAGGGCCAGGCATTGTATACAATGCCTAGGCATTGTATACAATGCCTGCATTTCATACATTGCCGGTAACATATATATATATACATCATTATACGGGATAGACCCAATTACATAATTATGTGGTAGGTACTACAAACATAACTCAAGTTGGTTAACAAGAGATTTCGAATTGTCCACAAATACATCAAAGTCAGGGTAGGTAACCAGGAGCGCGTTGAGTGCCTCATGCATGCGACAGCGGCGACTGCCTACGCCATACAAGTTGATCATGATCAGTGATTGATAACAAATCACAAGTTGAATTGCGGGAGGACTGGATTTCCTAGTCGCTGGCTGCCAGGTTTTGGCGCCGTATCTATTGCTTATGCATTAGCTGTTAGGTTAGATTTAAAATAAAAACTTTATTCTCATAAGGACATTAACATTTGCACTTACATGAGAACAAACTAACAGAACTACAACAGTTGAAAAGCAAAGCAGATCAGGTAGGAACAATAATTATTGTCCGCTGGTATACAAACAAATGCAGAGCCTTCCAAATTACTCCTATAAGAAAAAGAATAAGAAGAATAAGAAAAATTTATTCTGTAAGTAACATGGTACACATACATAAAGATCTTAAAATAGGTAATATCCGCTACATGTTACACCAATGTCAGGCAAGCAGAATGTAGAAGGATATGAAGTCTCCTATAAAACTAAATTATCATAAAATCCATATAAGTAGGTACATTAATATATTAATCATTTCAAGTCTAATTCTAAGTTACAATGTATAGGTACATTGTCAAATGTCATGAGATAAAATAATAAATATAACTGAGACAATAATTAACATGAATTCAAATTATTATGCATATTTACGTTCTACATTCAAAGTATTCCCTAATTGAATAGAAACACTTAAATGATAACCACTTTTTAACCTTTTCATAAATAAACCATTACCATCAGTAATTCTCGTATAGATTTCGGTATTATGATTTTAAACTAATGATGACATCGTTTTTGCGACTTAAGTTAAGGCTCGGTTATAACGAAACATTTGTCTTTTTCCTTTACGTGTAAAAAGTATGGAAAATAACCTCACTTCTGCACGTTTTCGATGTTTTTCGTTATTTTTTTTTTCTCATCATTATATTTAGCAAATTACTTCTCTTGAAAAAAAAAATAGTTTTTGGAGCAACTTCACAGTACATTAAAGTGTATTTTGATGTAGAATTCAATAGCCAAAATATGATCCGCGACTTCAGTACTATTATATGTTCTGTGCCACGACAAGCCCTTTTGATGATATTCGTTTTTTTTTACAATCATCTGTGAGGTTTATACGCAATTTAATACTTGTAGCTGCTAGACAACCTCTTTAACTTGTCATTTTTTTTTTGTGGCTACAAACCATGTTTTCCTATCATGGATACTTAACTCGGAGCTACAGTCAGGAACTTTAATCTTAGTCGGATATCTACGCGAGTACATACTAATAGACTGTGCAAACCTTAGAGCATACAGAACGGGAGTAGGCATATACAGGCACCCCCTTTCACCAAAGTACATGACCAATTTGGTCGTGTCAGTTTATAAAAACTAGTTGGTCGCGAACACTCGCCATTTTGAAAGACTACATATCGCCGAACGCAGCTCCGCGAAAATAGTGAATTGTGCGGTGATATTGTGCAAAAGGCGATCTGAAACTTCAAATTTTAATAAGGACGGGATTTCCTTTAACACGTAAGTATAATTTTATTAACAAACTATAATATAATCACGAAGAAAACCCAGTTTGTTTAGTAAAGCCAACGACAGAGATTGCGATAGCAAAACGATATCAAACACCATGGTAGAAGTCTTAGTGCTGTGACAAAGTTGAAGAAGACGAATGAACGAAGTCAAAGAGAATGAATGTGATCTGATCAGTACATAAATTTTTCAATCATTAGTTTCTCTGATGTTGTCTTGATTTCAAAAACACAAGTGATTTATTGGCATTTTCAAATTTAAGGCATTAACAAATCACAATGCTATTTTTATATTAAGATAATTAATAGAAGAAACACTAGAAAAAATACGGGTGTCTATTTTTCTCTAGTGTTTTTTCTATTAAATTGAAACTTGTGCGATGGTATATCTATATGGGTACGTATCAGAATGTCTAAACTTAAAATGGCAAAGTTAAAAATGTCAAAAATTTGAATGTCTAACGATTAAAATGTAAAAAGTTCAAAATGTCAAAAACGAAAATGTCAAACGGTCAGATAGTCAAAAATTAAAATGTCTAAGTTCAAATGATTAAAACTTAAAATGTCTAATAGTCCAAATACATATTATGACGTATAGAATTTACTCATTTTCTTTCATTTAGGTATCTTATTAATTAGGTTAAATAACTGTGTGTTAACCTCTGTGCCTCCGCCGCATATCAACATAGCCGCGCCACTCCCTGATTCGGTAGCCGGTGCCAGTCACTGATTCAGTAGCCGGCGAACAAAATCCACCGATTGACTTTGAAATAGATTTTTTCTGGCGCTTCGCCGGCCGCTGCCGCGGCACGCTTGCTTCGCTCGCTCAGCTCGCGCGCTGGGTTCATGTCAACCTAACATGCTCGTCGCTACGCTCCTCGCACCTATCTCGTGACCTGCGGTCTACGGTTTCTAAGTCCCAGTAGACTAGTTTAGACTCGTTTCCGGCAGCTAAATTTGCAAAGACACCTCCACAGACTCAATCAACCTCAAAGAAGAAGATTCGTTTTAAGATTCAACCCAATTCAAATAAATCATTGTGAACTTAGACTTAATGACCATTGATATTTTAACTTTCAAGTATTTGATACATTTGATACTTTGAATTTTGCTATTTTGAAGTTAGACATAATGATTTTCGACATTTTAAACCATTTGAATTTTAATGTTTGATATTTTGAACTTTGTCATTTTAACTTTAGACATTCTAACTGTAGACATTCTGATACGTACCCACTTATAATACATAGAAAATACCAAGACAAACAGACATGTTCTTGCACACAAATGTTTGTCTTGTCTTCATCTTATCCAATGCGTCAACCGGGTTGTTTTTAGGGTTCTTTTATCTTTATTTTGATATTGTTTACCTTTCCATTCTTGATGCCGCCTGATATCTAACAGTAGGCAACTTTTAAATTCCCTATATACGAAGAATAACAATAGTTTAAAAGCTGATTTAAAGTTAGAGGGGGGGCACACATTTTACTACTTTGGCAGTGTATATTATCGTTCAAACGGTTGACTTTGAGAAAAAATAGTCTTGGGAACCTCAATGACATTTTTGAAGACCTATCTATAGACTTATACAGATGCTTTTTTTTCAGTTTCAGTTCCATGTATGGGGAACCCCCTTCAATCTTTTGTTTTTAGGGTTCCGTACCCAAAGGGTAAAAACGGGACCCTATTACTAAGACTCCGCTGTCCGTCTGTCTGTCTGTCTGTCTGTCACCAGGCTGTATCTCATGAACCGTGATAGCTATAAAATTGAAATTTTCACAGATGATGTATTTCTGTTGCCGCTATAACAACAAATACTAAAAACAGAATAAAATTAATATTTAAGGGGGGCTCCCATACAACAAACGTGATTTTTTTGCTGTTTTTGGCTCGATATTAATAACAACAACAGGTAGACAGTTGAAATTTTCACAGATGATGTATTTTTGTTGCTGCTATAACAACAAATACTAAAAACAGAATAAAATTAATATTTAAGGGGGGCTCCCATACAACAAACGTAATTTTTTTGCCGTTTTTTGGTACGGAACCCTTCGTGCGCGAGTCTGACTCGCACTTGGCCGGTTTATTTTTTATTTTTGTGTAAATATCGTAAGGCGGTTTACAGAATACATCTACTTATCAAGTTTCAACTGTGTAGTCCTAATACTTTCGGAGTAAAGTGGCTGTGACATACGGACGGACGGACGGGCAGACAAACATAATGAATCTATTAGGGTTTAGTTTTTTGCCATTTAGGCTACGGAACCCTAACAAGCAATTTAAGGTTCAAAATTCATTGGAGATTTTTGACAGTTTTGTATAGCTTGATGTGCTGCTGACTGTACATAGATACTTGTAAATAAATTATTACATTATTAATCACATTTATTTTCTTTTTTGACAACCTACATACCTTTATACTTGCATCTTGCGCCAACACTCACTATCGGAATTTCATTTCTGTACATTATTTTAGGATAAAAGGGCAGAACGATGTTTTAAGTATGTTATTAAACAATTATTTGTAAGCGTATTTTAGTGATTGTTGGTGCAAATCACAAAATCAAAATGAAGACATTAATTTTTTTTGGTCGTAATCATAATCACTCATCTTCAAATCAAAGCTTCTAATCATTCAATTTCATCGGTCTTTTTATGTCCCACCACTAACCTTAACGCAAGGGAAAACTTATTTATGTCGGTAAGTTTGGCGCTGCCGTCTTCGTGATCTGTCAGAATTTGTACTAAGATGGTTAGTTCCGAATTTGACCACCTGCCAATATAACTTTGTGGTCATTCTGTTTTTGTGTGCGTGTGTAACAATATGACTTTAAGCTTCAAAAGTGTGCGTGAATATGAAGTTGTGTGCTGTGCGTGTGTACCTCGTCTCCCCCCAAAATCGGTGAACAAAATCTAGTGTAGGAGAGCGCTCTTGCTTACTCCCGTTCTGTATGCTCTAAGGTGCAAACAAATGAAGATTCCAAAAAAAAAAAAGAAAAAAAAGAAAACCGTCTACCTCCAAGATACAGACAGGTCTACAACAATCAAGTGGTCTTGCTTGATCTTATATTCCACATTATCGACATTAGTATTTTCATGTTCGATAAATGTTTCACACTATTGTAATTATACTGATACAGTCAGTTATAATGATTTAATCTTAAATGATTTTATATTTAGTACTTAGTCATTCGGTGGCTCATCACACATACACATAGAGATGGTTGTTAGTAAGTGGTAACAAACAAGTTCCTTAAATAACGGATCACAGAGTCACGTGGTAAATTTACCTGTTATATATAATATAATTAAGCCTAGCTATGGTAGGAAAGTATCGGGTGTTGACAGTGACTAGGCAATACTAAGACCATTGCTAGGTTCCGTAGTTGAATTAACTGAGTGTTAAATGGATCTTGACACTAATGTTGACAGTAACTAGGCAATGCTAAGACCATTGCTAAGTTCCGTAGTTGAATTAACTAAGTGTTAACTGGATCTTGACACGAGATAGATTTACTCTTTTCCCCTTAGCAAAATTAATATATAAAGTTCTGTTTACACAGTTCTGTTTACTTTAGCATTGCCGATTTTAATGGGGAAAGATTGGTTTGCTATAGGGTTATAATAGTAGGGCTTGCACTTAGTTAAGTTCGCATTATATAATATAGGTATATTTATGTATATAGTATTTTTATAAAAGATAACAACGGTTGCATCTACTCAAAAAAAAAACCATTAAAGGCCTCTAAGGAACACTAACAGTTTTAACGAAGAGTTTCTGATTACGATATTCTTGCAAACGTTTTGATTGGAAATTTTCTTCTAGATATTTTGCTTTCATAGTCTTATGATAATACTTGGAAGAGGTTTCTGTCGCTTTTGTGTTTAATTTCAGAAAACTTATTTGCTTCTCGACGGCGCTGACCGATTGCTTGTGAATGGCGCTGACGAATGGCTTCTTGATGTTACTGACCGATGGCTTTTGGATATGCTGACGGCTGGTTTCTGGTAGGTGCGGACGGATGGCGCGAACGGGTGGCTTCTGGATGGCACCACGATAACTCCTTGATGCCACTGACAGATGGTTTTTCGATGGATGATGATGGTAATTGTTAACGCGCAAGAGCGAGACAGCAGCATCGGCAGAAGGGTGCGCGTCTCTTTTTCTCACGGCGCGAGAAAAGGACTACCGATCTCGCGCCCTTGTCACACCGACGAATGGTCTGTGGTTCGTGGCTCTCGTCGCGAACGCGCTCCACCTCATATATATGTTACCGGCAATGTGTATAATCCGGCATTGTATACAATGCCTAGGCATTGTATACAATGCCTAAAACGATCAGGCAATGTATGAAATATAATTCATTTTATACTTTGCCTAGGCATTGTATACAATGCCTGCTGGTCCACCGGCAATGTGTAAAATAAGTATATTTCTGTTGTCTGTTATAAAAAAATAACCTCGAAATTTAAGGTTCACGCTCCGCTGCGCTTCGCGCTCGCCTTAAATTTCTAACCTATACGCGGGACCTACAGGAGTGAAGCAGGTTCGATTCCAAACTCAAATTTCTGTTGTCTGTTATAAAAAAATAACCTCGAAATTTAAGGCTCACGCTCCGCTGCGCTCCGCGCTCGCCTTAAATTTCTAACCTATACGCGGGACCTACAGGAGTAAAACAGGTTCGATTCCAAAGAGCCCCCCTCGAGCCCCCCTCGAGCCCCCCTCGAGCCCCCCTCGAGCCCCCCTCGAGCCCCCCTCGAGCCCCCCTCGAGCCCCCCTCGAGCCCCCCTCGAGCCCCCCTCGAGCCCCCCTCGAGCCCCCTCGAGCCCCCCTCGAGCCCCCTCGAGCCCCCCTCGAGCCCCCCTTGAGCCCCTCTCGAGCCCCCCTCGAGCCCCCCTCGAGCCCCCCTCGAGCCCCCTCGAGCTCCCCTCGGGCCCCCTCGAGCCCCCCTCGAGCCCCCCATCGAACCCTCCTCGAGCTTTCCCCGAGCCCCCCCCTCGAGCTTTTCTCAAGCCCCCCCCCCCCTCGAGCTTTCCCCAAGCCCCCCTCGATCCCCCCTCGAATCTATTCTCGAAAATCTTTTTATTATACACATTGCCGGTGGACCAGCAGGCATTCTATACAATGCCTAGTCATTGTATACACTGCCTAGGTAATGTGTGAAATAGATATCAATATTCATTATATTTCATACATTGCCTAAAAGGGCCAGGCATTGTATACAATGCCTGCATTTCATACATTGCCGGTAACATATATACTCTTTGTCCTCCATCTTTGCGATATTTTTACAACTTGCATGTCTTCCATAAAATCAATTCACATCTCATTAGAATAGACGCGTTTTACCTGAAATAAAACGCATATTAAACTACTTACCTTATTAGAAGCTTAAAATATTGAGATAGGCACATCCGTTTCCCGTCCTATTTTTCCTCCTTTACTTCCGTATATCGCTGTCTCTCTCGCTCATCGCCAGGCGTGGTGGGGGCGCTAGCGACTTGGTTGCGTTGCGTCCACTCGTTCGTCATTGCGTCGAAATATTTACCAGGCAGAAGTAAAACTAAGCTTCTAATAAGGTAAGTAGTTTAATATGCGTTTTATTTCAGGTAAAACGCGTCTATTAAACCACTTGACCGTTATTAGAAGCTTAAAATATTGAGACATGTTTGTTATCGCCTGGTGAAGAAACGCCAATGTGATAGGATTAATAAAAAGCATCTTATGCGAGAGAACTATATATGTATATTATTAGCTTCTTTTTATTATTATTAATTATCAGAATACAATTCAATTTGGTACAATGGAATTACCTTTATTCTCGATATTCAATCAGCGATTCAAAATTTTCTATAAATTATTTAGTTAATTTTCTTAATAATACTACATAAATCAATGATTAACTTTTCTATAAATTAAATTGAATACGATTAGTTACGATTTTACATTTAGTTGAAGTACAATTAGCTATTAGATTAAATGATTAGCTTTAATTTTACATTCTGTTAATTAATTTGAATATGAATTAATTTATAGGGTTGAACATCTCTTTAACTGATGCGGTCGAGCTTATTCCTGAACCAATAACTTCTCGACAGTAAAATTTCTTAAAAGTATTTTCTGACCTCCAATTGCCTTGTGTTAATATATCGTCAAGAGGATAGTTGTCTACCCAGTTTCGCGATGCAACGGCGGAGCGTATGCTTCCTGGGGGAGCGACGATGCCAGCTTCCTTCAACAAGGATTTTATCCATCCGGCTATAACCGTACGCGACGCGGCTTTTGGAGACCCTCTCAATGTTACAAATAAATTATAAGATTGACTTTTCAAGCGCCTTTCATTTAGAATTTTTATGGTTTTATTTACCCACAACGAAGGACTAAGATTGTCATTTTGAGGATTATGTAAAAGTTTCCACCCAGACTGTCTGTATTCCCTACAGTCAGTCTTGGAACCGAACTGGGGCCAGAGAATCACTACGTCATCTTGAATAGTACAGTGACTACTATCAACACAAAGCAACGTGAGGTCGTGGACTCTTCGTCCAGAGCACAATAATAATAATGTTGCAGTGTGGCGAACTGTCTGGAAGATATTATTTGAATCTATAGAATAATTGCTTAAAAAAGTGGTAAGTTCATTTGCGTCCCAAACCGGAGCTTTTGATAATTTTAAATGGCAGTTGGAAATCGATTTTAAAATATGTTTAACTAAAACGTCGTCACCTAATTTTCCGGACATGTCCACACTGCACAAGGTAGAAATTACGGATTTATATAAAACTATGGTGTTATATGAGAATTTTAAATTGAGGTGTAAGTCTGCTAAAAACTGTGCCAATTCAGAACCTTGAGGATTCGTTGGATCTATATTATGCGAGTTTGCCCACTCTAACCAGCGTTTCCAAGCAACATTATACGTTTTTCTAGTTGATGGTCGCCACGATTTCATAAGAAGCTCTTTCTGAACAGGGTTCCATGAGTTTATCTTACTTGTCCACCCCCACATCTCCAGATCTCTAGGGTCATTTCCCTTACCTTGGGAGGTGGAAGGCCGGTTGAGATGTCCACTAGGCGTCGTTCCAGATCCTTCAGAACGAACGGGGCTGCGGTCGCTCTTGCTTTGAGGTCCGCTCTCCAAAAGACTTTCTCCCAACGGGGAGCCACGATCAGGTATGTTCCGTGGGCTTGGTCGAGGTGAGCTAACATCCGAGGAATGAGGAATGGTGGTGGAAATACCCAAGCCAGTGGGAAGTTCCACTTCACGCTGAAAGCATCGTGGAACATGGCTTCGCTGTCGTTCAGGTCCAGTGTTGCGTAGTTCGCTACGACTCGTGCATGTTTGGAGGCAAACAAGTCGATCACGGGCGTGCCCCATTTGGCAAATATCACGTCTGTGCAATTTGGCAACAGGTGCCACTCCGGGGGCCTGCGGTGTCTGGACAAGTGGTCTGCATGACTGTTGAATTTGCCAGGTATGTAGTGAATTCTGAATTGGATCTGGTGCTTGTCTAAAATGTTGTGGACTCGATATGTGAGGTCCATCAAGGACTGAGATTTCATGCCACCCTCGTTGCGAAGATAAGCAACAGCGGTACGATTGTCTGACTGAATCAGGACAGAAGCTTGCTTCATATTCTCTCCTTCGTGTTCTAGAGCCTTGAGAATGCTCAACATTTCTTTGTTGTTGCAGTGAAGATCTTGCTCTTCCGTACTCCAAGTGCCCGAAAGAGGAACATTGTTTATCTGTGCACCCCAAGCCACATCTGAGGCATCTGTTGTAAGAAAGAATGTTGGTGGCGGCACGTGCAATGGTGCTGTCTGCTGATAGTTTTTGAGCCACCATTGTATCTCCACGATTACACTGCGAGGGAGAATGTATTTTCTCGATGTGCTTTGACACTTCGGCAGAGAATTTAGGAATTTGAGCATTGCCCGATGGTTTAGTCTGCCTCGAGGCACAACAAAGCTGATAAAATTTAGAAGACCGACAAGGCTTTGCAGTTCTTTCGGAGTTGCTTTGCCCACAATTAGAAACTGTGTTAGTTTTCGGTACACAGACAAATGTTTCTCGTTCGGTAAGCATTTCCGGTTTGCCCATGGATCCCACGCTATTCCCAAATAGTTTAAGGTTTTTTGAGGGATAAGAATGGATTTTTTGTAATTTACTTGGAACCCAAGATACGTTAGTGTATCTAACAACATCTTTACATGCCTGTTCAGAACTTCTGGATCTTGGTGGACTATGAGGTAGTCGTCCAGGTAAACCACTATCCTTACACCCTTTTCTCGCATTATTTGAGCAATCCAATTTGTTAGGCACGCGAAGGTTTTGGGCGCCGTGCTCAACCCGAATGGGAGGCACGTCATTTCTAGTATTTCGCCATTGTATAGAAGGCGTAAGAACCGCCTGTGGGATTTTGCAATCGGCAGATGAAAATATGCCTGGGTGAGATCGACCTTGCACATCCAGTCCCTTGCATGCAGAAAGTCGGGTATGCGATACATGTTTATAAGTCGGAACTTGTCGGCTAACACGTAATAATTCAGCATTCTGAGATTGAAGATGGGACGAAGGGACCCATCGCTCTTTGGCACTAGGAACATGGGTGATATGAAACTTGGCGAGTCAGCGACCGTCTCCAAGACACCTTGCTTCTTCATTTGAGCAATAGCGGTAGTCATGTCCACGGACTCTAATGTGCGACGACGATCGCTTAATACATTTGGAATTATGAGAGGAGGTCTGTGCGCAAATGGAATGCGGTATCCTCTTATTATTTGGAGAAGGAAGTCTGGTGCTCCCATTTTCTCCCAACGATTGTAGTAGTGTGTCAACTGACCGGCTTGGAATGACCGTGAGTCATTGTCGTCTTCGTTTATCACCTCTATGGGCGGAAGGGGAACGGGGACGTTTGTGTCCTCTTTGTGAGGGCGGTGGAAACCTTGACCCGCGAGATCGAAAGGAATGCCCCCTGTTATTATTATTAGTATTATGATAATAGCCGCGCTGTTCGTTGGCTGTATAATTAAGTCTTTGTGATGGATACTGATAACGATACCCACCCTGCGAGGGTTGGTGATGTGAATCGCAGCAGTGGCTAGTCATAGCATGCGATGCTACGGCACGAGAGGCTTGACCCTGCGAGGGACGCCGTGCTGCGTTAGCGTTAGTAGGGTTAGAATAACCGCTACTCGATTTGTATTTATTCACTGGCCAAAAACTTTTTCTAACTCCTCCTGATTTCTCTAGCACATTTGTAAATTGCTCGGTATTAAATAAATGTGTGTTAGAGGGTGGAATCTTATTTAAAGAGGCACGCACTAGTGGGTCACGAACATTTTTAAGAATTCCATCCCGCCTCATTTCTATTGTTTCTGCCCGATGTCCACAAACCATTTGTAAAATATCACTGGATATTTTTTGATATTCACCGCTAAGCAATAGTTCTTTAATTTTATCGTTAATTTGATCAAGAGAAGCCTCTGGCGATTTAGACCAAGATACTAGCTCACGTAAACGATTAATAAACATTTCTTTTTGTTTTAATATTGCAAATGTTAAGGCAGCAAAGGTTTTATCGGAATAAGCTAGATGACGTAAGGTATCGTAAGCTTTTACCACTTCGTTTGATTCTAAGTCCGTAAAACCAGGTGTATGATTGTACGCCTTTTGTGTTTCTGAATATCTAATTTCAGACCATGTGGTGTTATCAAATCTTTGCACTTCGTTAAGTAAGCTCAAATATTCAGAAGAGGTACGTGGCATAGCAGGTTCCTTAAGTTTAGTTCCAAAATCAAAGTTTAAATTCATATCATTCACTACGATACTTTCGGCGTGGGCCGGCGGCGGCGGCGTCGGCGGTGCCTGCGAGGCACATTGTTCATCATAAAGATGGCCGCTAACATCGGAAAGGACATCGTCGTTGTTCTCACAAAAATAACTATAATCAGGATGTTTATAATCACATAATTTCTCTTTTAATTCACTCAATTCTTTTGATATTTTTTCCAAAGCTCGATCATTAACTCGTTTAGATTTTTTAGAACGACGACGATGTGCTTTCTTTTTCTTCTTAGAATCCCGCGGGGATGTAGAAGAATTTGTAGAAGAAGAACTACTACTAGTTGTGCTACTCGAACTCAAACTACGTTTTCGAGATCGCCGATTATCTTTATTCATTTGTGTCGTACCAGAATTACCAGGTTCATTATCATTTAAATTTCCGATATTCATTGTGAAAAAGCACAAAAATCGATCTAAAAGAAAAACCTTTTTATTCCATCGAGGGTAGTTACGATAAAAAGAAAAAAGGATAAAATTATACACAATCTAAAAGAAAAACCTTTTTATACCATCGAGGGTAGTTACGATAAAAAGAAAAAAGAATAAAATTATACACACTCTAAGAGAAAAACCTTTTTATGCCATCGCGGGCAGGTAGTTAGAAAAAAGTACAAAATTAACCACACTATTCCTTATTACTTAAAAGAATTGGACGACTATTAACTGTAAATAAAAAACGGAAAGGAGGTAAAAACTGCTGCATAAAATTATTATTCGAACGGTAAAACCGTTAAGCAAAATAGTAAATGGTTTTAAAAAACTTACATGTAAGCAGGAACACGAACTATATTGGTTTAAAAATGGCCGTTTGAAAAAATGGCCGCTTTTATAACACTTTGTGAAACACGTGTTACTCCGACGGGAAACTTCACGCCAATGACGAACGAGTGGACGCAACGCAACCAAGTCGCTAGCGCCCCCACCACGCCTGGCGATGAGCGAGAGAGACAGCGATATACGGAAGTAAAGGAGGAAAAATAGGACGGGAAACGGATGTGCCTATCTCAATATTTTAAGCTTCTAATAACGGTCAAGTGGTTTAATATTTAATTATTTAAGCATAACAGTGTTAAAAGACAATAAACTGTCTATCGGTTACATCGGCTACATTATTTCAAGCCCTACAAGTCCTCGTCGTGTTCCCTTTGTATCAGCCAGCGGCACGAGTCTTCAACATTTTTTCGAGCCGGATACTTCAAGAGCAAGGCTCCAAGGGAATTGTAAGAAATTCAAGATTGGGTCAAGAAGTAACGGTGGGGACCAAAAGCGCGACGGAATCCGCGGCGCGGACATCAAGCACGGCTTTGGAAGAAGGTCAATTTTCATAGCACGTCATCTATAGTGCCATTCAAGAAGCCATTTGGAAGGTCAATTTTCATAGCACGCATCCATCGTGCCATTCCACAAGCTATATATGTACCAAACCAAGAAAAGGGTTTGTGGTTAGCTATGCTGTGTGTAAGTACGACCCATCAATCACAGTTTAAATCCTTGCATCACTCATGCTAAATACATTTGTTTTTTGTGTACCTACAAATTAAATACATTTCCTTACAGCTTACAATTTGGTAAATATTATACGCATCGAGATTTCATTTAAAGATGGATATTAAAATGTTAAAACGAACTAGGGCATCGCAAAAGTCAAAACTCACAATTTTCAAATCATTCCTTGAACCTCTAATTCTAAATAAAACTCTAAATAAGTTACAGCTGCACGAGCTAACTTCACGGTAAAATAAAATTGATCTATTGTACAACGATTTTGATACGACTCAAACTGAAATAGAAAATATGACTGAAATTCCAGATTCTGAGTTCGGAGAAAGGGAAGCGTTTGAGGCATCCTACTTCAGTGCTGTTGCTACTGCTCAGGACATGCTGAGTCGTCATTCTGAGAGGCTCAACGAGGAGTCGGAGACAGGTTCAGTCACAGGTGCAACCGCAGGTGGGCCAAACGTTAAATTACCTACTATCCATTTACCAACCTTTTCTGGACGCTATCAGGATTGGCTCGAGTATCATGATACTTTCAAATCGCTCATACACAATAATACATCTATTACAAACATACACAAATTTCATTACTTACGAGCTTCGCTGAAGGATAGTGCGGCAATAGTGATACAATCTTTAGATTTTTCTTCGGAAAATTATAACGTGGCATGGGAGTTGTTGTGCAGCAGATACAATAACCGTAGACTTCTCATTAATAACCATATTCAAGCATTATTCAATATTGAACCAATTATTAGAGAATCTCCAAAATTGTTGCGAAATATAATAGATACTATCAACAAAAATTTAAGATGTTTAAAAACATTAGAACTATCGGTTGAACACTGGGATATCTTATTGATTCACATGGTTTCTAACAAGTTGGACAATTATACTATTAGGGAATGGGAAACATACAGAAATACACTTACAGAAGATATTCCAACATTAGAGCAATTTCATACATTTTTAAAGAATCGTGCAGACTATTTGGAGACGATGGAGGAAACACATAACAAGATACGCAGACATAGTGACATCACTCATGTTAGACCAAAAACATTTATAGTTAATCAAACACCGATCACAAAACATTTACCTTTATGTCCAGTGTGCCAAAATAAACATACTATTTATCAATGTTTAAAATTTAAAACAATGCCAATCGAAGTTAGAATTGAAAAAATAAATAAATTAAATTTATGTAAAAATTGTCTTCGCTCGGGACATACAGATAAAAATTGTAGATTGGGACCTTGTAGGATATGTTCACAGAGACACAACACTATGATCCATATACCAACTCAACAAACGCAACAGTCTCGATCTACTCCTACAGATTGTGTGGTATTACCTACTACCACTCCACAAAAACCACAGAATTCTATTTCTGAAGTATCCCAAACAAATAATGTTACACTTTCAGCAACACATAATACACAACAATATGTATTTCTTTCAACGGTTATAATTAATGTATCAGACAACAATGGGGAGGTACATCAGGTTCGTGCACTGCTCGATAATGGCAGCACATCAAGTTTTGTTACCGACTCATTATTTAAACAATTAAATATTCCTAGTTATTCCACTGCAATAACAGTACGTGGATTAAATAATCAATTATCTAAAATTACAAAACGATGTGAAGTAACTATGTCATCGCTAACAAACAGTGGCTATACGACAGAAGTAAACTGCTTTGTTGTTCCACAAATTACACAATTAATTCCAGCAACAAAAATCAACGCTAATTCACTAAACATACCCAGTCACATCCAATTAGCAGATCCAGGCTTCAACAATCCATCCGAAGTTCAGATGTTGTTGGGGGCTGACATCTTTTGGAATGTTCTATCCAATAATCATATCAATTTAGGAAAGCATATGCCTACATTAGTTGAAACAACACTAGGATGGCTTGTTTCCGGATCTATACAAAACAACAACCACTCATCCAATACATTACGCACCTATAATACAGTCCATTGTCATTTCTCGAATAGCATGGAGCTTGAAGAGAAACTTAAAAAATTTTTTGAATATGAATCAGTTTCCACAGCTCAACCACCTTACTCTAACGGTGAGAGTGAGTGCGAAACCATATTCACACAAACAACTAAACGTCACCCAGATGACAATAAATTTGTAGTCACTATACCATTAAAGGAATCAATCCAATGCTTGGGTGATTCTAGAAACCAAGCACTAGTAAGATTTAATTCATTAGAGCGAAAATTCAAACGCAATCCATCATATAAACAAAAATATACAGAGTTCATTGAAGAATATATAGCACTAGGTCACATGACGGAAAACACTAATCCTCAGGAGGATGACTGCTCATATTTCTTACCACATCACGGAGTTGAGCGGGAAGGCAGCTTGACTACCAAGTTGAGAACAGTATTCGATGCCTCAGCGGTAACGACATCAGGCAAATAATTTAATGACATCCAGCACATAGGACCTGTTATGCAGGATGATTTGATAGCGATACTCATTCGATTTCGTCAGCACAAGTTTGTTGTTACTTCTGATATTGAGAAAATGTATCGACAAATTTGGGTTAACGAGAGCCAACGGAAGTTGCAACAAATTTTCTGGCGTTCTGATCCAGGTCAACCCATTAAACAATATAAACTCAACACGATTAGTTATGGAACCGCTTGTGCGCCGTATTTGGCCACTAGATGTTTAACAGAATTAGGCAAAAATTGTTCACAAGTAACTGTAGGTGAAACAATCCTCAAAGATATGTATTACGATGATCTTATCACAGGTAATGATAATGAAAAAATTTTGATAGAAACTTGCAAGGGTGTCATTCAAGAGTTAGAAGGGGCTCATTTTCATTTGAGAAAGTGGCATTCTAATTCTACACATATACTAAACGAAGTCGTGGGTGAAAACAACAATGACAAATTATTAAATTTAAGTAGTGAAGAATATTCAAAAACATTGGGGCTATTATGGTCGTGTAAGCAGGATTTATTGTTATTTTCATACACACACAATAATATACGAAAACTTAATACAAACAAACGTACAATCTTATCAATAATAGCACAGATATTTGATCCCCTAGGGTTAATTAATCCATGCATGCTTCAAGCAAAGCTCATTCTCCAAGCACTTTGGGCAAAAAATATATCATGGGACGAAAACTTACCTCATGACTTAGAAATTCTTTGGAATAATTTTATTAAATACTTACCTGACCTAGCTACTATCACAATACCACGCAGAGTTGTTTGCGAGTGTTTCAGTCGTGTTGAAATACACGCATTCAGCGATGCTTCCATCAAAGCATATTCAGCATGTGTATACTTACGATCAGTGTCCGAAGATGGTTCGGTATCAGTACATTTATTGTTAGCTAAGAGTAGGGTTGCTCCACTCAAGCAAAAACTTACCACGCCAAGGCTAGAGCTGTGTGGAGCTGTGCTTGCTATGGAATTGGTTAAAAAGGCAAGGCAGTCATTAAGACTTAAAATAGATAATGAATTATTTTGGTGTGACTCAACGATTGTGCTGGGCTGGATTAAATCCTCTAAACTTAAATTAAAACAATATGTTCATAAAACTAAATGGAATTATGTACCTACAGGTTTAAACCCTGCAGATATCGGCTCACGGGGAGTTAATGCAGCTCAGCTCAAAGATTCTTCCTTGTGGTGGGAAGGACCTCCATTCTTACACAATAATGAAGTATTGTTTCCTAGGCAACCACACCTAGCAAGCGTTGAGTTACCTGAAGTTAAGGTTGAAACAAATCTGTTGTTGGACGATTCCACAGAAACTAACTTCATTTATAAATATTCGAGTTTTGTAAAACTACAACGTGTAATTATATATATAAAACGATTCATTCACAATTGCAAGAATTCAAGTAAATTAACTGGTCCCCTGCAGGCCTCGGAATATAAAAATGCAAATTTAATTTTATGTAGAATAGTACAAATACATGTATTTTTTAAACAGTACACTCTGTTATCAAAGGGTCATAAACTACCACCTAAAGACAAACTGCTACATTTGAACCCATTTATGGATAGTAATGGCATTATTCGTGTAGGCGGACGACTCTCTAACGCAAACTATAGTTATGATCTTAAACATCCAATACTATTACACTCCTCACATCATATCACAAACTTACTGGCAGAATATTATCATAAAATATTATTGCATGGTGGACCACAATTACTATTGGCCACTTTACGACAAAAATATTGGATTGTTAGTGGTAGAAATTTGACAAGAAAAGTGACTCGTAATTGTATGAGCTGTTGTCGATTTGCAGCCAAGTCATTCCAACCCATCATGGGTAATTTACCATCACAAAGACTACATGCCGAATTTCCATTCACTAACACAGCAACCGACTACGCGGGTCCGATTCTGATAGCAAACAGAAAAGGTAGAGGTTGTAAAATGGTAAAGGCGTACATTTGTGTGTTTGTTTGTTTGGTGGTTCGTGCGGTGCATTTGGAACTTGTCGTCACAAGCCTTTATAGCGGCTTTAAATAGATTTATTTCTCGAAGGGGGAAGCCCTCTACCATTTATTCAGATAACGGGACAAATTTTGTGGGTGCCGCGAATGAACTGTCAAAATTTCTAAGGACTAACTGCGATGCCTTAACTACTTACTCATCTGAAAATGAAATTAATTTCCAATTTTATCCGGCATACAGCCCACATTTTAATGGGCTAGCTGAATCATCGGTAAAGTCAATCAAGCATCATTTAAAGCGAGTATCGGCTATGGCAAATTTAGACTATGAGGAGATGTATACGTTGTTAGTACAAATTGAAGCGACACTCAATTCGAGGCCGCTAACGCCTATTTCATCAGATCCTTCAGATCTTACACCGCTTACCCCAGCTCATTTTTTGATTGGTCGTACGCACATGGCTCTGCCGACAACTCAGGTGGAAGAAAGAAACATCTGTTCATTAACCAGATACAAGCGGATTCAAGCACTCTCTAATCACTTCTGGAAACGTTATTGCCGGGAATGTATTTCAGAACAGCAACGCAGAAACAAATGGCGAGTAGATGGCATTCAACCAGGCTTGGGGCAGATAGTGCTAATCAAGAACGAGAGGTTGCCGCCAAACAAGTGGCCCATAGGCAGAGTTACGGCAGTGTATCCGGGCTCCGACGGCGTCGTCCGGGTGGCCGACGTCCGCACCTCATCAGGCACGCTACGAAGGGGCTTCAACAGACTTTGTCCCCTTCCACCGTTGGAACAACACGATGTTCCAAGGGGGGCAGCATGTTAACGCGCAAGAGCGAGACAGCAGCATCGGCAGAAGGGTGCGCGTCTCTTTTTCTCACGGCGCGAGAAAAGGACTACCGATCTCGCGCCCTTGTCACACCGACGAATGGTCTGTGGTTCGTGGCTCTCGTCGCGAACGCGCTCCACCTCATATATATACTCTTTGTCCTCCATCTTTGCGATATTTTTACAACTTGCATGTCTTCCATAAAATCAATTCACATCTCATTAGAATATTTAATTATTTAAGCATAACAGTGTTAAAAGACAATAAACTGTCTATCGGTTACATCGGCTACATTATTTCAAGCCCTACAAGTCCTCGTCGTGTTCCCGTTGTATCAGCCAGCGGCACGAGTCTTCAACAGTAATTATGAGGATTCCGAGCGGGTAATTTTTAAAAATAATGTAAATTATAATGACAAGCCTCATTGGAATCAGCGAGTTGAATCATAATTACGTAATGTATCGGTAATTGTATAATTGCAAATGGTTTTTCTTCAATCATTAATATTATACATATATGACAAGAGTATTAGGTTTAAGAAAACTTTCGTGCAAATAAGCCCTAACTAATATTTTTGTTTTGATGTTTGAATATGCAAATAGAAGTGATTAGCTAATATGAAATGAGTGTGAATGAGATTTAATACTGATATACCCTCATGTGAGCCAAGATGGTTCCATTCCGGTGATATGAGTTGATCTACATTCATAGATTAAAGCTCATGTACCTTCATGAGCAAATGATCTTGGTGGTACATGAGTAGGACTCACATATAAAATTGAGAGACTTAGACATAAAATAAGTTAGTTACACCAATGTAAATCTAAAGTATGTAATCATTTTTCTATCTAAGACTTACACCTAGGTATAAAAAAAGATATAGACCTGCATTCATAGACACTGATGTATCTTAAAAATAAATTTGATGTTGTTCCCTATGAAATATATTTTGTTGTAATAGAACTGTTATGTCTAAAAATGTATTTATTCGTCTCGAGGTTGGAACAAGCAGGCCGATTGTTAGGTATGAAATCCTAGACGCGTGCATGGGGACATGCACGAGGTCAGGATGGACGATTGTTAGGTTTAGCTGTTTATAACACTAGTTTTTAGCGATTTTGCTATTTCTAACGATAACGTTAACGCTATTTTCTGGATATGCGTTATTCATTTTACTGGCAATAATTGATTACTGGCAACACTAGAGCTATTTAAGCAGAGAGCTACGGTAGATTCGGGCATTCTTGTTCCAACCGTCGACGAAGTAATTTGAAAAGTGAAACTACCGTGTAAAATGTACGACAGTGTCCAGGTCATGTGAAAGTAAAGGATGTTAAAGGTATTTATGCGTTTTTATTTTATTATAAGTGTTCTTTAGAAGAATAACCCTACAATTGCATCAAAGTTACATAATCAGCCCCCTGACCATCAAGTCTACGAAAGGCGTGCTCTTCTTGCAATCGAATCCTAGCTTTTGCACGTCTATACTCGTCCATTCTCGGATGTAAAGCAACCAAGTTTTTTTCCTTCTTCCAGCGCATCGTTTGCCTTCAATCTTGCCCATCATTATTAACAGGAGAAGTTGGTATCTCTCGTGTCGCATGGCCAAGATATCCAACTTTTATTTTCTTGACAGTCTTTAGTAATCCGCGTCTCTTACCAACGCGCCGGACAACTCGCACGTTGGAAACTTTCTCCGTCCAACTGTTCGCAGCATTGTTCGGTAGCACCACATTTCGAAGGGTTCAAGAAACTTCTGTGTATCCGCTTTTAGGCCCACTTACGCCAAGCTAGATTAACATTTAAATCAGAGTTAAGTAATGCATACAAAATTAGCGCTAATTCTGAGTTAAATGTGTTAATCTAGCTTAGCGCAAGTGGGCCTTAGGCCTTGTTTACGGAGACGCGGGGCGTCGCGCGACGCGGGCGGCGGCGCGGCCCGCACTGAATTCAAACATATGGCGTTGTATGAGTGTGTTTACGGAGAGGCGATTTTACACGCGCTTGCTTGAAATGGGGCGGGGCCCGCGGAGGGCACCGTCGTGTCGCCCGCGACGGCAATTCTCGATGAAGCGATGCCCACCGCCGGTGGAACCTTCTGCCATCTCTCGCTAAACTAAAACTAAATTAGTCAGTTTGATTGAGCGCCGCCCCCGCCCGCCGCAGCGGGGCCCGTCGCGTGCATCGCTACCCGTTTGAAGATTCACCGCGGGCACCACCACGCTGCCCGCGACGCGTCTCTATGAACAGCATCGTATAGTGCCATATTTTTGTGTTTACGCGTGCGATGCTAAGTGCCGCTTCACGCGCCACCTCTCCGTAAACAGAAAAATCGCCCGACGCGCCGCGAGAGGCCCCGTCGCCCGCGCCACTTGACGCCCCGCGTCTCCGTAAACGAGCACTTAGAGTCCAAGCCTTGCTACCATATAACACTACAGGCCAGACGTAAAAATGGAGCAATCTAAGGAGAAGCTTTAGTGATAGTTTGCAGCTTCATAAAACTTTTTCCATTCTTTTGAGGGTTGGTCGGGAATTTTTAATCCTGGTTTGAATTTCCTGTTTGCTAACCCATTCTTCATTTACCCAAGCACCGAGTTATTTATACATCTGTACTCGCTCGAGATCTGATCCTGCAACTCTGATTACGGCAGTCAGGGGATTTTTGGATACAACCATAAACTTAATCTTGGATACATTAATCTTCAGCCCTGCTCTCAAACTGCACTCGTACACTCTATCCATTTTATCCTGTGTATAAGGCTCGGTTGAGGCTATCTAGCCCCATCAGTGCTGCCGATATGATCGCTCCGAGTACAGGTTGAATTCAAAAGCAGGTGGGGGGCAATATACACCCTTGTCTGACTCCACGGCAAATCTCAATTAGTTCTGTTTCCGGATGCTCGACTCTGAATGACAGTTGCTTTCTGGCCCCAGTACAAGTTGTTGACAATTCTGATATCTTTGCCGTCTAGACCAGCTTCAATGAGGCTTTCCATAAGAACGTCATGTTTTACGTTATCAAACGCCTTTTCACAACCGATAAAACAGAAGATGACGTCAGTCTGCGTATCTCTGCATTGTTGTACCATAACATTAAGAGTGAACAGTGCTTCCCGAGGCCCGAGTACCCATTCCAGATCGAAAACCGAACTGACTCTGCACTAATTGTTTATCGCAATTTAGCCGTATCTGTATTATAGATTATAGTTAGGAATAATTTAAGAACATGTTTCATGCATGAGACTGATCGTACGGTATTTTGCACATTTCTTTGCTTTGGCTTTTTTTGGGAAGGTGATAAACGTAGATCGGAGCCAGTCATCGGGTAGAGTTCCTGAGTCATAGATTTGATTGAAGAGATTAGTTAAAGCATCCCTATGTCTATCTTCCAAGTTTGATCACTTCGGATGTTATGTTGTCGGAGCCCGAGCGCTTTTAATGTTTTGGCTGACCTTAACACTTGATTTACCTCTTTTGTTAAAATGGTGGTTTTCGATTCAGTTTATCGAAATTTAAAAAATAACGCAGATTTTTTTAATCGGGGTTTGTAAACGTAAAAAAAAACGTATTTCATTACAGCCAATTCGAAAAATGCAAAGACTTGTGATCGCGAGGTCTACAGTTTACTGAGCCACTAAATAAACTACTTACACAAGTTCATAAGATAAACATTCCAAAGTTCACCAACGAATCAGACTGTTTATTTTTTTTCCAGAAACCGAAAGCCACCTAACGCCAAAAGCCAACCAAAGCACCGATCGCGAAACTGCGAAGAAATACAAAACCGACCTACTGCAGATACTCACAGTGATTATAGGGAATTCTACAATCATGCCATTCCGATGGCATTGCAACAAATACATGTGCTTCTTCTGTGGCTGCCTTCTCGACAACTACCTTACATTAAAACAGCACACGAAATCAAAACACGAGGAACCGAAATTGAAAACAATTCTTGCCGCTATCAAAAATACAAGAATCAAGCTGGACGTATCAGAGATATCTTGTAAACGCTGCTCGAAGTCTCTACACAGCTTAGAAGATTTTCTGGCGCATGCAGCAACGGCACACGACTTGAAATTCAATAGAGACCTCAGCAAAGAGTTCTTTAGTTACAAACTATCCGAAGGCGATATGAACTGCTTGGAATGTGAAGAGTCTTTCAGGTTTTTCAGTACTTTAATGATGCATACGCACAAATACCATAATAAATCCAACACAAAATACGTATGTGAAATCTGTGGCCGAAATTTTGCGTCTAAATTGACCGCAGAGTGTCACATTAAAAGTGTCCACGGCCCCCACGAATGTAATAAATGCGACAAAGAGTTCCCATCTCGTAACGACTTGAAAGTGCATTCGTATAGCGTTCACAAAGATGGCGAGTTGAAATGTCCGAAATGCCCGAAGACCTTTACCAGCCGGTATTTGAAGAAACGCCATCTGGCTTTGGATCATAACGTGCAGAGCAGTCAGCACAAATGCGACCTCTGTCCAAGGGTTTTTACGAATGCCTCCATACTATTAGTCCACAAAGCCCGAGTTCATTTAAAGGAAAGATATGAAGCCTGTAAGGTTTGTGGGTTTGAAGTTTTTGATAAAGAGGAGTTAAAGAGACACATGGTGCGACACGACGACTCTAGGCCTTTTCAGTGCGATATTTGTGAGAAATCGTTTCCGAGAAAGAAGACTTTGATTCGTCATAAGAAAACGCATTTGCTATAATTACGCGACAGTCGCTTTCTGAGACATTTTCATTTCATAATATATTTTTTTTATTAATTGGTTTCAAAAGGTTATGTTTGCTTATGTTTTACTTTCGAATTAATACAGGTAATAAAATTCATTAAAAAATACATTCAACATATTTAATGATATTATTATGTAGCTATCAATATTCCCCACTGCTGGGGCATAAAGCCTTCCTGTATATACAAAAAAGATGAACTGCAACCCACACGTGGGCCCAATGGTGCTTGATTGTATTGATTAACGCCGACTGCGAATGCAGCCGGGGCCAACGTGTCTACCGAAGCACGGAGAAGCCCCAGATCATAAATTGCTAGACACCCATCCGATGATTGATCTAGTGATAATAGTTGCTTGCCGCTGGCGCAATCGTAGACTGAAAGCGGTAGGCACTGCGCCATTTAGCTCTTAAAGCTATATATTTCGATCTCAAAAACAAAGTTTTATTTTCAGTCCTATTGGATCTCCCAGGGGATTAATCATTCTTGGTGGATCCAAGTGGACAAAATATCCACATGAATCCCCCAGGGAAGTCTAGCAGTAGGGGATCCTAGTAGACGGAGGGCAAATCTCCAACTTATCTCTGTACTGTAGGAAATGTTCAGACGGGGAAAGTCAACGTAGCTGTTTTAACGCCAACATTTATAGAATACCTAACTGCCTATGTTTAACGAAAGCTGGTACGTGGTTGGAACAGGAATTAATTTTGCGCCTTATTATAATAGGGGTCAGTTTCCAATAACATATTCATTTAACAGGGATGCCATCTTTCGTTAGACAGACTCTATAGCAGCCGTCGTCAAATAGAGGCCCGTGGCCTGTATTTGTACGGTCCGTTCGCAGCATAGCCTCATCATCGGGCCCAACATACGAGCGGATGTTTGAATCGCGTAAGATTTTTAAAGGCAGACTGAAATGGTGTTTGAATAACCAGGAGCAAATTAAAATGGACCGAATAGCAAAAATGAGAGCCGATAAGAATTTTAGTAGTTTCTGGAAATCTACAGGTAAATTGGATACTAGGCCTGGCCTACCGGCGAGTGTCGGGGACAAGAGTGATCCTACAGAGATCGCGAATTTGTTTATGGAGCACTTTATGGTGCGATCGCCCCTTGGACCGTCTACAGTAATGCCCGGGGCTGAGCCCGACGTGCGTGAGGACGAGCCACTGCTAAGATTTACAACTGCACAGGTTAGGACTGTAATAAAAGGGATGAGCAGAGGCAAATCTCCTGGGCACGACGGGCTTAGTATCGAGCACCTGAAGTACGCGGGTGTCCACTTGCCGAGGGTCCTGTCCTTGTTCTTTAATATGTGTATTAGTCATTCATATTTACCAGCTGAACTAATGAAAACCACTGTGGTGCCCATTGTGAAGAACAGGACAGGAGACATCTCGGATATAACAAACTATCGCCCCATATCCCTTGCCCCCACGATAGCTAAAGTGTTGGACAGTTTGCTTGATTCTAGTTTGCAAAAGTATTTAAATCTCCATGACGCGCAGTTTGGGTTTCGGCCCGGATTATCAACTGAAAGCGCAATACTATGCCTCAAGCATACTGTCCAATACTACAAAGATAGAAATACGCCGGTTTACGCATGTTTTCTAGACCTCTCTAAGGCCTTCGATCTCGTTTCGTATGATGTGCTTTGGAGGGTGATGGAGAGCAGGGGTGTTCCGGTACCCATGTTAAATATCTTTCGATATTGGTATGCAAACCAGACGAACTATGTAAAATGGTCGGACAGTCTCTCTGAGCCATACAGGTTGGAGTGCGGAGTGAGACAGGGGGGGTTGTCGTCTCCTAAGCTCTTCAACCTGTATGTAAACGACCTCATAGTGGGGCTCAGCAGCATGCGTGTCGGATGCCGTGTGGGTGGTGTTAATATAAATAACATCAGCTACGCGGACGATATGGTGCTTCTGGGCCCGACTGCGAGGGCCATCAGAGAGATGCTGCAAGTTTGTGAGACCTACGCTGCGTCACATGGTCTTGCATACAACGTGAAAAAAAGCGAGTATATGGTATTTAAGGCCGCAAGTAAGCGTCCCGAAACCTTCCTTCCGATCACTCTAAACGGACGAGAATTAAAGCGGGTCCATCAGTTTAAATACCTAGGGCTTCCTTACCGACGACCTTAAAGACGATCTAGATATAGAGAGGGAGCGTAGGGCTTTGGCGATACGTGGCAACATGTTGGCCCGTAGATTTGCTCGTTGCTCTGAGCAGGTAAAAATAACTTTGTTTAAGGCGTACTGCCAGGGTTTGTACACGGGCGGTCTTTGGACCAATTACACCAGAAAATCGCTAAACACCCTGCGCATACAATATAATAACATTTTCAGGATGATGTTGGGACTCCCTCGGTTCTGCAGTGCATCTAGTATGTTCGCACAATGCCAAACAGACGGGTTTCATGCCGTCATACGGAAGAAAGTGGCGTCACTGCTGGGGAGGGTGCGAGGGAGTGGCAACAGCATGCTGAAAACCATAGCGGATGATCCATACGCGCCTATCCTGAGGCACTTCGCGCGGACAATGACTGCAGTGGAGGATAACTACTCTGGGTGTTGTCCGCCCGGGTGGCCTCTGAGGTATTCGTAATTATTAAATTTCGTTTTTGTACCTAAGTTTACTAACCCTTATTTTTAAGTATCTTTTATTTACTAACCCATGGATCTTTGTTGTCTAAATAAATGAATTTGAATTGAATTGAAATATAGCAAGTTAATTGTAATTGGTTTTTTTTTTTTTTTTTTTTTATTTTTTTTTTTTTTTTTTTTTTTTTTTATCAACTTCTCCCCAGACTCGAGGTCCGGGCCTTTGTACATCTATTTTTCTCATTCATTCAAGTTCTATCACTTATGCCTCTCGTACTTTTATGCTTCATTCTATGTCTTTCTGTCATTCATCCTCATTCATACTTTAACGGGTGGGTGTGCTCGCCTATTCTAATACTATTTTTAACTTTTATTTTATTAACACTGGGGTAAATAAGGTTACACACATTTCTTACTTTTGTAGACAGTGATTCTGTTACCTACTATTTTCTTTTACAATGTTGTTTCTAATGCAATTTTTTCGAATTTACAATATAACTGTTATATATATATATATATATATATATATATATATATATATATATATATAACAATTTGTTCTTTTATTAATGGTACATTTATTTTCTTATATACTACTTATATAAAATTTAGTTTACATGTTATACTTCTTATCTTAATACATTTTTATGTCTTTAACAGTTTATTTGCTTAGTATATTTACCATATAATTTTACTCATCTACTTATTCTACTGACAACATCTTATTTACGTATTTCTTATATTATATTCTTATTACATTTTACTTATCTTATATTCTAGTTGGACGATTTAATTCTCTTGGGCTGTTGTTCTGCCCTTTCAAGAAGTGTGTGTATTCCACTTACTTTGTGGTCTACTTCTTTGAGGTGGTTCCCAGTAGACATGTGCGCCGATGGTCATTTGACCGGCGGCGGCGTCTGGCGTCTAAATTGTCGGCGGCGGCGGCGTCATCGGCGTAATCGGCGAGGATGGTCAAAATAAGTAGAATAGAAGACTTTCAGAAGCTTTTCAATTTCGTCATCGTCGAGGGCAGAATTCCGAAGACATGGAACATAAGTGAAGTGAAAGTGAGGTGATTCTGTTCTTTAAAAAGGGTGGGTGACAAGACCCTCTTGAAGAATACGAATATTACGAATCGTCGCGCTCGCAAGTTCGACGACTTCCAACCTCCCGAACAAGCCGCGTTCCGAAAAGGCTTTTGCACCATAGACCACATCCATACGTTGCGGCAGGTTATACAGAAGACCGGGAAGTATAATCTGCCACTTTGCTTGGCGTTCGTGGTTTATGTTGAAGTCTTTGATTCGATTGAGACCTGGGCAGTGCTGCAGTCTCCAGAGGTGCACCAAGTAGACTAGGTATATCGAGGTGTTGAGGCACTTATAAGAAAATGCCACCATGTCGTGTCGGCCCGAGTACCTACAGAATCAGAGCACAGATCCCATCCAACTACAACGAGGTGTGAGACAGGGAGGCGTTATTTCTCCGAAACTGTTCACAGCTGCGATGGAGGGCATCTTTAAGCTCTTGGACTGGAAAGGACTCGGTATCAACATTAATGGCCAGTACCTAACACACCTTCGTTTTGCCGATGTTATAGTTCTTATGGCTGAGACCATGGAAGTCTTGAACACAATTCTCGAAGATATCCGTAGTGCCTCCCAAAAAATGGGTCTTAGAATGAAGATAGATAAGACGAAAATCATATCGAGTGCTCATGTTGTACCCACTCCAGCTCATGTTGGGAACACTACATTCGAAGTTGTTGACCATTACGTATACATAGGACAGACAGTGCAGTTAGGCAGTGGCGTAACTATAGGGTGGCAGAGCGGGCAAAATGCCACGGGCCCCTGGCCCGAAGGGGCCCCCCGTCGGCTCGAGAGGCCGTGACCACAAGAGGAACATAACATTTAAGTATTACAAAATTTAGCAAAATAAACTGTCAATAGGGTTCATTATCCTAGCCAAACTAATACAAACTTAAAGCGGAAATAAGAATGCATGGGATGGGAACCAAAAGCTCGCATATTTACTGTCTCATAAATACCTCAGAACAAAAAAAAGGACTAGATGCTCGTGCGGCTCTAAAAAGTTGAAACATGAAAGTGCACAGATGGTCGGTCAATGGTCAAATTCCTTTGTTAATATAATGGGTAGCTAAAAATCACTTGTTCTAAATCTCTGTATCCAAAAAGGGTCCATTCATTACGCAACAGTCATAGTAAGTTTGTTGTGAGAATTGGTTGTTTGTTTGACATTGTTTTTTAGTAGGCGTAGTTTTCGTTTTATCGTTATTTTAGTAGTGGAAAAAAGATATTACTATGTTCTAGAAAGTATTTAAGTGGGAGCAAAAAACGAAAGAGGAAGAAGGAAACGGAGGAAAAAAATAGTTGCCTAAAATCAGTCGGTAGTAATGTAGTAGTAATGATGTATTTATTGACGATAAGTCGAGTGAACAGTGCTTAGGAAATGAATAAAGGGGTGCTGAAAGTGCTAAAATAGCAGAGCCCGACCCTAGTGAATATCCAGATCCTGAACAAGTAACAATTTTTGAAATTTACTAAAAAAACTTCTTTAGAACTCTGAAAATAAAAACAGCTTTAAAATTGACAAAAACAGCTTCAAAGTTAAAATAAAATATTCAATAATATTCAAATCGCTTATCAATTTTAATAAAACACGTCTATTGAAGTCGGAAGGGGCTGGAAGACAACTTTTTTTTTAAATAATTCTAAAAGCCTCACCCACATTCATTAGATGTGTTTTATTAAAATTTTATATGCTTATTATTAAATTTTAAAGCTGTTTTTTTATTTTCAGGTTTTTGAATGAGATTTTTCTTTTTTATAGCTTTTCTATTTTTAACTTTCCGTGGTAGATATGTAAGAGTATACCTACTTTAATACTTTTTTACTTTAAGTATTGTTATAAGGTTTCTTATTCTGTAAGGAACTTAGGTCGAAAAACGAAAAAATATTTTCTTACTTCCATACAAAATGAATTGGTGAGCTGACCGACTTTCTGTGGAAAGGCGAAAAAAAAATCGTTGTTCGACCTATGTTCCTTGGAGAAAGTTGTTTAGTTTTAGCAACATTATCACCTGTTCCAATATCATAACATCATTTGGTTTGGTATAACCTTATATAATATTTTCAATGGTACAATGCCCATAACTCAATTTCAAAATTCAGGCTGTTTGTTTTTAAGGAGTTCCGTTGTGCCTTTTTAGTCCAAGTCTAGTCCAGAACGTCGCAGATCTTAGCTTAGCTCGGTTTGTTTTGGATTGTCATAAATCTACCAATATCTCAATCACTAAGCATATCCTATTTGTCCAAGGATGGGAGGTTATTATAACCTCAAGAGATGTCATGATTCTATTTTAGCTTGAAAGGGTAGGTACTATAACATATACCCTTTCAAACTAAAATAGAATCATCTGTAAATCGTTCATAAACAAAAAGAAGTTATGCCTGAAAATCCGTAAATACTCGTGCGATGGCAAGCTTAATAATTGTTATTTTTCAGAATTATGAAAAAGCTGCTCGCCCTTTTACTGTAAAAATTGTAAAGAACCACACCTGAACTATGTTCCTACAGATAAAAAATAAATTAATAAAATCGGTTAACAACTGGCGAAGTTATCGTAAAACATTCATAAAAAACCGTTGATTTAAGATCCTCCTCCTTTTTTTGAAGTCGGTTAAAACTGATACTATAACGTCTCAATTTTTACATGGGAGGGCCCACAGAACACTTGGGAGAGGGCCCCGGTCGATGAATTTGCCACGGGCCTCAGATGGTATAGTTACGCCACTGCAGTTAGGTATGTTCGACTTCGAAAAAGGGATCTCTCATCGAATCTAGCTCGGATGGGCAGCATTCGGGAAGCTTCGACAAATCTTCGCGTCCAACTTACCTCAGTGTCTCAAGACAAAAGTCTATGACTAGTGTGTGTTGTCAGTGTTGACTTACCGCGATAAAACGTGGTCGCTAACTATGGGTCTCATAAGAAGGCAAGGTCACCCAGTATGCAATGGAGGGAGCCATGGTCGGCATTCCCTGCGTGATCGAACAAGAAATGAGGAGATGCTTAGGAGAACTAAAGTAACCGACATCGCTCGGAGGATTGTTCAGCTGAAGTGGCAGTGGGCGGGACATATTAGCGAGAAGAAACACTGGCGGTTGGGTTGAAAAGGTAGGAATAACGACCGCACAATGGACGACGCTCCTTAGGTAGGCCCCCCACAAGGTGAACCGACGATCTGGTGAAGGTCGCGGGAAGCCGCTGGATGCGGGCAGCGCAGGACAAAACGTTGTAGAGATCCTTGGGGGAGGCCTATACCCAGCAGTAGGTGTCGTGCGGATGATATGATAAAGATTAAATTATAAAATCACTATAAAAAACCTCAATGGCAACAATCAAACTAATCCAAAAAAGAGAGGAAAAGAATAAAAAAATATGAGATATTATGTACCTAGATACAAGTTATTTCAGCTTTTTGTACTTGTTTCTTACACATGTTACACTTGGATTTTGACGCCGATGACGCCGACGAAAAGTTCGGCGGCGGCGGCGCGGCTAAAATGACCGGCGGCGTGCGCCACGCCGATCGGCGCACACGTCTACTATAGACACCCCACAAGTATTGGTTTGATGAAAAAAAATATTTTCAGTTTCAGTTCCATGTATGGGGAGCCCCCCCTTAATCTTTTATTTTTTTTATTTTTGTATAAAAATCGTAGAGCGGTTCACAAAATACACCTGCCTACTAAGTTTCAACTATGTAGTCCTAATACTTTTGGAATAAAGTGGCTGTGACATACGGACGGACAGACAGACAGACAGACAGACAGACAGACAGACAGACAGACAGACAGACAGACAGACAGACAGACAGACAGACAGACAGACAGACAGACAGACAGACAGACAGACAGACAGACAGACAGACAGACAGACAGACAGACAGACAGACAGACAGACAGACAGACAGACAGACAGACAGACAGACAGACAGACAGACAGACAGACAGACAGACAGACAGACAGACAGACAGACAGACAGACAGACAGACAGACAGACAGACAGACAGACAGACAGACAGACAGACAGACATGACGAATCTATAAGGGTTCCGTTTTTTGCCATTTTGGCTACAGAACCCTAAAAAAGAGAGAAAAGGAATAAAATTTCATGATCAAAATGCAAGTTATTATAGCTTTTGTACTTGCTTCTTACACATGGATTTTGACGCCGATGACGCCGATGAAAAATCCGGCGGCGGCGGCGTGGCCAAAATGACCGGCGGCGTGCGCCACGCCGATCGGCGCACACGTCTAGTTCCCAGTAGCACCAGTTACGACGCTAAGATCTGTTAGGCCTGACCCCATTATCTCACTTAGGTCTTTATGGGCCTCACAGATATTTTTGTTAACTGTGTTGAGTGTCTCGTCCATGCTGTCCAATTTTTTAAGGTGCTTATTGTTGCCATATGCAATGTCACCCAGACTGGTCTCAATTTCTTGCAGCTTGCCCATTAACAGCTCTTGGCTAGGTGTTGCTGCCTGAATTGTGGCTGTTTCCTGCGATAGGGCAGTGAGAGCCATAATAGTATCTTTGAGGATGCTGTTCTGTTCGGTCATACTGGACATCGTGTTCCTACCGCAATTCGCAACGAGCGATTTTACCTCCCATATCTCGTCTTTCAGGGATTTCAACAGATCGCTCGATGCCGCTTCCTCACTTACACCTTCTGATGCTTGGGGTGTTGTTTCGGTCTGTGCATTGGTCTCTTCCGTTTTTCCAACCCGTTTTGCCAACTCGAAAAGGGCAAGCATTTGGGCATCCGACAGGTCCTCAAGATATTGTTTGATATCCCGCCTCATGCCCACAAACTCACGGATCTTGTCCGGTATGCCCTGTATGGCGATCATACTTTGTGTGAGGATCTCCTCTACAGGGCAGTTTGTGAAAGATGGTTGAACCGTGCCCTTCTCGAGCTGGTTCCACAGCCTTACAGATCTCCTCTTTGCATCACGCCCTCGAATGAATGAGATGCCCGCGTTGAGATGGCATGTTGGGGTCGTTTTGGAGCCGAATGGACTGGCTCCTGGTGAAGTGCTAGGGCGCTGGCTTGGTTGAGGTTTGTTGACAGGGGTATGTACAAATGCCATGGTACCTATCTACTATCAAAACTATATAAATAAAGGTTTAGGACAACAGGGAGAAGTTTCGTCAATTTGTAAGAGTATAGTGTACAGTGTATACAAGTGTAAAATAAAAATATATAAAAATATAAGTCCCTCGGGTTATTGCGACCTGCGCAGTCAAAGTAATTTGTCCAAAATATTTTGTTTTAGGTAAAATACCTAAAAAAACAGAAAAGATTGTTTTTTCAATGTAGAGTCACCGAATGTGTCTCTACGTCTCTATATATTTAATACGTCCGAGGGGGTGATAAAATACACCCACAAGTGAAAAAAGAAAATTTTTAAAAATTTTTTCCTAAAAGTTATACTTAAAATACTAAAAACAAAATGGCGGCCGCACTGGCGGCTCCGACCGAGTCGCGTCCTAGGGGGCGATTGTAGCCCTTAAGGGGCTCTATAACTGGAAACTAAGCCCGTTTCTCTAGGACCAATAGCTTCGGAGTTATCCCACGGGTAAATTCCGGGTAAATCGTACCCTATTCGGGTAAATTGCCCGTATCTCCGAAACTATTGGTCCCCTAGAACTGGGACTTTGGATATTCCCATAGAGGGGCCGAAGACCTATCAGATGGTGGGGTCACCTAAAAATAAAATTTTAGGTGGCGATAGGGTAAAATTACCCTACCAGGTGAAAAGAGGTCTCTCCGGCAGCCTCTACGGAAAAATCCCCAGCCCTGTAGCCCAAATAGTTTAGGAGGTACGGCCTTCCAAAGTTTTTCAAAATGGCGTCCAAGATGGCGGACGCCAACTTTGAAGGGTCGTATCTCCGCCGCTATTGGGGCTAGAAACCCCGGGTTTGGGGCAGGTGGAGTGCCCTGGCGAGATCTAGCTCGCGCGATCGCTAGGGGTAGGGGCAAGGTTCAAGGTTGGATTTTCGGGATTCTGAGGATGGGAAGGGGTGGGGGGGAGAAAAACAAACACCCTAGCCTAAGACGCAAACTCTCTAGCTCTAATATTGCGGGAGATATGGTGATTCCAAAAAATTCCAAAACGATTCCAAAAAATTTTGGAATAAATCCCACGCCTAAACTATTGGTCCTAGAGACCCGGGGTTTTCTCTGAGAGGGTTGGGGGATCGTGGGCTACCCCTTCCACGGCGTGGAATTGCGAAATTCCAATAATGTGGAATTTCGGGGAAATTTGCCCGGGGCCCGAAAGATGGTCTAATACCCCCCCCTAAACCGAAAATCCCGGCTCTCTAAGCCCAAGGACTTGGGAGATATGGCCGATCTAAAAATTTACCCGATTAGGGTAAATAAAAACAAAATGGCCGCCAATCGGGTAAATCCTTAGTTTTAGCCCTAGGCCCCTGGTGTTTGGGCTTCCTGGATGTCCGGGGAGGTGTCCTAAGCAAATATGGACCCTCCAGCCCCCTGTCTACTACCCTAAAAAAGCTAAGTCAAATTTAAAACTAAAATTTTGAATATCTCCCGCAATACCTACCCTAAAAATACAAACAAGGTGTCAAAAAATAGCACATACAGAGGACAATAATACACTAAAAACAGATTTAAAATTACCATAAACACGGAAGCAGAAATTGAGGGGGAAGTTTTCACCCCTAACTTCGAAAAATTATATCTCCGGTTTTATTGGACCGATTTCAAAAATTTAAATTTTGTATAAAGGGGCCTAATGGGTTCTAAAAATATAAAATGTAAGCAAATCTAATCATAGGGAAAAATTTCGAGATATAATTGTTCGAAATTTCAAATTTAAAAATCTTAACTTCTATTGGTCCCACGACGACGCTCGAAGTTTCGGGTGACTCGCCGTGCTGCGCTCCTCCTGATGTTGACCTTTTCACCACCCGGCCGCCCCGGGAAGACCGACCTCGTGGTGACAGGTTATGTTGTTTTTTGCTGATATTTTGGTGGATATTGCTGATAAAAATCAGCAAATCACACCAAAGCGTAGAGGGCGCTGCTGCGCACACGCCGATAACTCCAAATCCCACGCGTCTCTACAAATGAGGACGCAGTGGGCGAAAAACTGGTCGATTTTCACACAAGTTTCACTAAACTTTCACTTTTTCGTGAATAACACTTTGTACTGTGATCCGATTTTCACACACTAAACACCATCGGATGCGCCTCGTCAGCGCGCAACTTTTGACGTATTGCACACCTTTCTACGCCTCGGATTTACCACTTTTTCGATTTTTTAACCGTGGAGCGCACGTGGTTTTGATGCTTACACCTTGGCAGTCGGAGCCAGAATAATTGTAATTGGTTGACGACCACTCTCAAACTTAAAGTTAAAAAAATATGACCGAATACAAGTGGACAAACGCCCTTAGCGTGCGGCCCGGCAGGGATACCCACATTTCCCTATGTGGCCCTTGGTCGGAAAAGTGTAACGACCGCTGTTCTATAGTTACTTAATGTAAGGTTCAAGGTAAAAGACGCTTACGGTATTGATAGACCTTAAAAGGGCATTCGATACTGTCTCCATTCCCATCCTTGTTAATAAATAGAAAGCATAGGTACTATTCGGGTTGACCCGCTGAATTCACTGATTACCTGCAAGGGCATGCACAGTATGTTATTAATCGCCTCTCACACGAGTTGTCGGTCCAAAGTAATGTATGGGGTTCCCTAGGGAATCGCACTTGGTCCCACATTATTTCTTATTTATACAACACAGTTGGTCAAGAGAAAATATGTAGGAGGTAAGTATATGTCGCTTAAACTTATTTAGCCATAAACCTATATAATATTTATGTCCTGCAATGATGTTGTACATACAAATTATAATCCACATCTCGATTTAATTATTATAAACCTATTAAAAAACATAATCCGGATTGGTGGGTGAAGTTACTACTTATACATATAGTCACGTACGTGTTGTCAACGATTCTTTACGTGAATATTAAATGCCAAATAAAACGCTCTTCTGATAAATAGGCGACCAATGCAATGTCTGAATACCTAGTTAAACAAAAATAATTCGTGTGATATTGTCAAAAATTATAATCTACTTAGATACCCAAGTTTGAAGATAATAAAATAACATTCTAACGTTCATCAACGAATCAGACTGTTTATTTTTTTCCAGAAGCCGAAAACACCAATTGCGAAATTGAGAAGAAATACCAAACCGACCTACTGCAGATATTTACAGTGATTATATAGAATTCTACAATCATGCCATTCCGATGGCATTGCAACAAATACATGTGCTTCTTCTGTTGCTGCCCTCTCGACAACATCTTTAAATTAAAACAGCACACTAAGTCAGAACACGAGGAACCTAAACTGAAAAATATTCTTGCCGCTCCCAAAAATAAAAGAATCAAGCTGGACGTATCAGAGATATCTTGTAAACGCTGCTCGAAGTCTGTGCACAGCTTAGAAGATTTTCTGGCGCATGCAGCAACGGTACACGACTTGAAATTCAATAGAGACCTCGGCAAAGAGTTCTTTATTTACAAACTATCCGAAGGCGATTTGAACTGCTTGGAATGTGGGGAGTCTTTCAGGTTTTTCGGTACTTTGATGATGCATACGCACAAATACCATAATAAATCGAAATACATATGCGAAATCTGTGGCCGAAGTTATGCGTCTAAATTGAGCGCAGTGTCACATTAAAAGTATCCACGGCCCCCACGAATGTAATAAATGCCACAAAGTGTTCCCATCTCGTAACGACTTGAAAGTTCATTCGTATAGCGTTCACAAAGATGGCGAGTTGAAATGTCCGAAATGCCCGAAGATCTTTACTAGCCGGTATTTGAGGAAATGTCATCTCGCTTTGGATCATAACGTGCAGAGCAGTCAGCACAAATGCGATCTCTGTCCAAGAATTTTTCCGAATGCCTCCATACTGTTAGTCCATAAAACACGAGTTCATTTAAACGAGAGATCTGAAGCCTGTGGGATTTGTGTTTTTAAAGTTTTTGATAAAGAGGAGTTAAAGAGACACATGGTGCGACACGATGACTCCAGGCCTTTTCAGTGCGATAATTGTGAGAAATCGTTTAAGAGAAAGAAGACTTTGATTCGTCATAAGCAAACGCATTTGCGATAAATAAGCGACAGTAGCTTTTCGAGACATTTTCATTTCATAATATCAAATTTTTATTAATTAGTTTCAAAAGGTAATATGTTTACTTATGTTTTACTTCCGACTTAATATAGGTAATAAAATTAATTAAAATATCCAACATATTTTATG
The DNA here is from genome assembly GCA_943789525.1 of Agriphila geniculea. Taxonomy (NCBI): domain Eukaryota; kingdom Metazoa; phylum Arthropoda; class Insecta; order Lepidoptera; family Crambidae; genus Agriphila; species Agriphila geniculea. Next base: position 14,968,536 of record OX038891.1, read on the forward strand.
TAGCTATCAATATTAGCTAGGTACCTAAATCCCCACTGCTGGGGCATAAGCTTTCCTTTATATACAAAAAAGAAGAGCTGCAAACCACATGTGGGCCAAATGTGGAACGATTGTATTGATTAGCGACTGCGAATGCAGCTAGGGCCAACGTGTCTTCCAAAGAAAGAAAGAAAGAAAATACATTTATTACACACAATTTAGTACAAAGCACGGAGAAGCCCGAGATCATAAATTGCTGAACACCCATCCGATGATTGCTTTAGTGATGCCTCCATCACTAAAGCCGCTAAAGGAGCGCTTGTCGATGGCGCAATCGTAGTCTGTAAGCTCTAGGCACTGCGCCATTAAGCTCTTAAAGCTATACAGTGCCTTTGGTCTTCTGCTAGCGATAATTTAAAGGCGTAAAATACACTTCATTTTATCGACAAAAATACCCACATGTTGGGGTCTATCCCCACTCCTGTTGGAATGGCCGCCATGTTAAATTTGACTTTTATTTTAGATGACCCTGCGGAAAAATATTTATTTGTCCGGATTTAGAAGTCCTACAGTTATAACAAAAACACTGTTCGAAAGCTAATAATACCACCTATTAATTTAAAAAAAGTATGTCTAATATGTATGAGGAGATCTCTAAAGCCATGCATAGCTACAAAACCCACTACACCGTCGTGATGGGGGACTTCAATGCAAAGTTGGGGAAACGATGCGGTGATGAGCTGAGAGTGGGGCAATTTGGAATTGGGCAACGGAATGACAGAGGCCAGATGCTAGCCGACTTTATGGAGAAGGAGAACCTCTTTATGATGAACTCATTCTTCAGAAAGCCGGAAAGCCGGAAGTGGACTTGGGTCCTTCCGGACGGTACAGTCAGAAATGAGATTGATTTTATCATGTCGACGAAAAAGCAAATATTCAATGATGTCACTGTGATCAACGCCGTCAAGACGGGGAGCGATCACCGATTGGTACGTGGCACATTGAATATCAACATAAAGCTGGAAAGATCTCGACTGATAAAATCTAGACTCCGACCATTGCCGGCCCATATTCAAAACCCCGAGAGCTTTCAACTCGAACTCCAAAACCGTTTCGAAGCCCTTGAAAACAGCATAGATGTGGACGATCTAAACAATATGGTGGTGGATACTGTCCGTACGGTAGGGTCCAAGTTCTTCAAGACCCGCCGTCCCAAGCTAAAGAAACTCTCCGACCACACACTCCTACTCATGGATCAGAGACGTGAAATGAGGCTCCAGAGTTCAGTAGATGCTAATCGTTATCGACAGTTTAATAGACAGATATCTAAGTCTTTGACGAGCGACCTTCGCCAATTTAATACGAATCGTATTAAAGAGGCCATCGAGCGGAACAAAGGCTCCAAAGTGTTCGCGAGAGATCTGTCTATTGGGCAAAGCCAGATGACGAAGCTGAAAACCGACGACGGACGCATCATCTCAGCGAAGCCTGAAATCCTGAGGGAGATCGAGAGTTTCTATGGGCAGTTATATTCCACGCAGACACCCGTTGAAAGCAAGGCTAAAGACCCCAGAGCCAAGCTTACCCGACACTATACCCAAGATATCCCGGACGTCAGCATGTACGAGATTAGTATGGCTCTCAAACAGCTGAAAAACAACAAGGCGGTGGGCGACGACGGAATCACTACGGAACTTCTGAGAGCGGGCGGTAAGCCGATACTTAAAGTCCTCCAGAAGCTTTTCAATTCCGTCATCGTCGAGGGCAGAACGCCGAAGACATGGAACATAAGTGAGGTGATTTTGTTCTTTAAAAAGGGTAACAAGTCCCTCTTAAAGAACTATAGACCCATCTCACTTCTGAGTCATGTCTATAAGCTGTTTTCGAGAGTCCTTACGAACCGTCTCGCTCGCAAGTTCGACGACTTCCAACCTCCCGAACAAGCCGGGTTCCGAAAAGGCTTTAGCACCATAGACCACATCCATACGCTGCGGCAGGTCATACAAAAGACCGAGGAGTATAATCTGCCACTTTGCTTGGCGTTCGTGGATTATGAGAAAGCCTTTGATTCGATTGAAACCTGGGCGGTGCTGCAGTCTCTCCAAAGGTGCCAAGTGGACTACAGGTATATCGAGGTGTTGAGGTATTTATACAAACATGCCACCATGTCGGTCCGAGTACAGAACCAGAGAACAAATCCTATCCAACTGCAGCGAGGTGTGAGACAGGAGATGTTATTTCTCCGAAACTGTTCACAGCTGCGTTGGAGGATATCTTTAAACTCTTAGACTGGAAAGGACTCGGCATCAACATTAATGGCCAATACCTAACACACCTTCGTTTTGCCGATGATATAGTTCTTATGGCTGAGACCTTGGAGGACCTAAACACAATGCTCGAAGATCTCCGTAGTGCTTCCCAAAGAGTGGGTCTTAAAATGAACATGGATAAGACGAAAATCATGTCGAATGCCCATGTTGTGCCCGCTCCAGTTCATGTTGGGAACACTACACTTGAAGTTGTTGACCATTATGTATACCTAGGACAGGTAGTCCAGTTAGGTAGGTCCAACTTTGAGAAGGAGATCTCTCGTCGAATCCAACTCGGATGGGCAGCATTCGGGAAGCTCCGAAAAATCTTCGTGTCCGATTTACCTCAGTGTCTCAAGATGAAAGTCTATGACCAGTGTGTGTTGCCAGTGATGACTTACGGCAGTGAAACGTGGTCGCTAACTATGGGTCTCATAAGGAGGCTCAAGGTCACCCAGCGTGCAATGGAGAGAGCCATGCTCGGCGTTTCCCTGCTTGATCGAATCAGAAATGAGGAGATCCGCAGGCGAACTAAAGTAACCGACATCGCTCGAAGGATTGCTCAGCTAAAGTGGCAGTGGGCTGGACACATAGCGAGAAGAACCGATGGCCGTTGGGGCGGAAAGGTTCTGGAATGGCGACCGCGCACCGGACGACGCTCCGTGGGTAGGCCCCCGACAAGGTGGACCGACGATCTGGTGAAGATTGCCGGAACCCACTGGATGTGGGAAGCGCAGGACCGATCGTCGTGGAAATCCTTGGGGGAGGCCTATACCCAGCAGTGGGTGTCGTGCGGCTGATATGATGATGATGATGATGTCTAATATTTTAACTTCAATACATCATAAAAAAATACTGAAGTAAAATTTTATACGAAATTTGTGTTCTTTTTTGTGTCTGTCCACCTTTTTTGCATTATTCAAATACACAGAAATATTATCTACAAATCAACTTCAAACTTTATCGCTAGTTTAAGACCAAAGGCACTGTATATTTTGATCTCAAATCTGCAACTTATCTCTGTACTGTAGGAAATGTTCCGACGGACGGAGAAAGTCCACATAAGTAGCTGATTTAGTGCCAACATTTTTAGAGTCTGTCTAACGAAAGCTTGCACGTAGTTGGAAGAGGGATCAATTTTGCGCCTTATTATATGAGTCAGTTTCCAATAACATATTAATTTAATATGGTAAGTGGCGTTGAATGCCAGCTTTCGTTAGACAGACTCTAAAGTTTTAATAAATGTAATGTTCAAGGTAAAAGACGTTTGCGGTATTCATAAACCTTAAAAGGCCTTCGATACTGTCTTCATTACCATCTTTGTTAAAAAATAAAATACATAGTAAATAGGTAGGTGCCTATTCGGATGGATCCGCTGAAATCACTGACTGATTACCTACAAGGGCGTGCACAGTATGTTAAAAATCGCCTATCACACAAGTTGTGAGTCCAAATAATGTATGGGGTTCCCCAGGGAAGCGCACTCGGTCCCACATTATTTCTTATGTACACAATAGTTGGTCAAGGGAAAATATGTAGGAGGTAGGTATATGTCAATTAAACTTATTTAGCCATAAACATATGTATATTATATTTATATCCTGAAAAAATGTTATACATACAAATAACAATCCACATCGCGATTGAATTATTATTATTTTCGACATCAGCCATTTTTTATGTCCCCAATGCTGCTGGAGCCCAGGCCTTCCATATGGGTCGGTAAGAAGGATACTATCCTGGCCTACTAGGCCATAACCTACCAGTACCACGCGGGCCCAATGCGGATTGGTAGATGTTAACGACTGCAAATGCAGCCAGGACTAATGGCTTAACGTGCCTTCCGAAGCACGGAGGAGCTCGAGATGATAAATTTTTGGTCACCCATCCCATGACTGACCCTTGTTAATGTTGCTTAACCTCACATGCAATATTGATTGCCTTAAGACGGTTATTAACGAAAGAGGCGCCGCGGTGAATTTTATTTAATACTAGCGGCCGCCCACGACTTCGTCTGCGTTGTTATCCATCGGGAACAATACTTTTTTTCTGGATGAAAGATACCCTATGTCCTTCTCTGTACCCATGACAACATGTATGCAAAATTTCATGATGATCGGTTCAGTAGTTAAGACGTAAAGCCGTAACAAACAAAGAAACAAACGGACTTTTGCATTTATAATATTAGTAAGGATTGTAATTCTTATACACAATTTTAATAAAACTTTACCTTGAATTTTTAGGGCCCATACTCTAGTATTTTTAAACGGTATCATTACATTCTCTCGTAGTCACTGCTAGAAGTAAATAGCAAAACTGCTAAAAGTGGCCGTTTTTGACACATTTGCTATCTACTTCTACAAATGACTACGAGGAAATATAGTGATACCTTCTAAAAATACTAGACCACGGGCCCTGAAAATTCCACATAAGTTTTATAAAAAACCTTTTCAACACAAGCACTTGTGAATGTCATAGAAGCTACGCCATCGGTTCGCAAACCCTAAGCGGGAGACCTTGTAACGAGAAGAACCGGCAAGAAACTCGTCAAGGACTGCTTTTTTCTCCCTGTATATTTCATACAGAGTCGTCAACATTGAAAAATGAGCTCCACGTTTAAAGTGAGGTCATTTTCCATCACAATAATTAACAAAAGTTTGCACACAATGGGTAGGTAGTAAGAATGAATAGTACAGATAGAGATGGTACTATGGTTCATTTCAAATAACTTGTGATACGGCGGCAACACCCCCCCCCCAAGGTCATTTTCGGTCATTTAAATTAAATATGGCAAGTAAGATCTATTCAAAAAGAGTGTTTTATTTTGGTTATATCAGGGTTTGTTTACTTCTTTTTTATTTAGTTGTTGATTTTGAAAAACAAGAGGATAAAGCTACTTTAATAATTTTACTAAGTTATAATAAACATATATAATTATTCCTGTATCGCTAATAATAAATTAAATATCGTTTCAAACAGATTACATCCTTCATTATTTCTACTTTTTGCCACCATGAGCGCTGCGATCGATTATTATACCTTCGCACCCTTCCAATAGTACTACTAGCTACGGCTATAGCAACTTCTTTCAGCTGGCGTGGCCTACTCGATTTGACAAACAAATGAAGTTCGTCTCAGTGCGAATCTAGTGGGCCACGGCATCGGTCTTCGAAAATCGAGTTGGCCGCGCCCGCTGAGGACACATTCTGTTAAGTGAAATTAGTTATAATAGAACATTATAACCCGGCTAAAGTCAAGAGATATAATGTCTTGCTTTCGGTAAGGTTTACATGACATATAATTCGGCATTGTCGAGCATGTGGTGTGAAAAATGTATTAGTGACTGAATTCAAAAAATTACTTTTTTGGCAAATCGCATAAAACTATTTGCAATTACCTAGGACTTGCGCTGTTTAATTTGCCATAAATGTCACATTATCTAATTGTAAGAGCAGGAAAACACTACTTTTTGATGAGTTTGAGTCATTTCATAGACGGCATTGTTACAGTCATGCCAATGCATTTAACTCATTTTACGTAAATTTTGAGTTAGGTCACTATAATATTAAATGTGTTATCTAGGCTTTAGGCACTAATCTAGGCACCTGTTGGTGCGTAGGTGGCCCAAAGAAGTCCAATTTCACGCGGGCAAAAGCTAGTTTATAAATAAAATAAAATTGTAGCATCCATCACACATTTTATTACTCAACACATACAAAACTATTGAATAAATTACAGTTTGAAAATATTTACAATAGGTAGGTATTTACATGAAACTTATTAATTAGTAATTTTCCACCAAAATCTACAGGGTCTTTATAAATAGCCTTATAAAGCCGAATATGGTAGATAGGATGGCATGTATATGTTACCGGCAATGTATGAAATGCAGGCATTGTATACAATGCCTAGGCATTGTATACAATGCCTGGCCTTTTTAGGCAATGTATGAAATATAATGAATATTGATATCTATTTCACACATTACCTAGGCAGTGTATACAATGACTAGGCATTGTATAGAATGCCTGCTGGTCCACCGGCAATGTGTATAATAAAAAGATTTTCGAGAATAGATTCGAGGGGGGATCGAGGGGGGCTTGGGGAAAGCTCGAGGGGGGGGGGGGCTTGAGGAAAGCTCGAGGGGGGGGGCTGGGGGAAAGCTCGAGGAGGGTTCGATGGGGGGCTCGAGGGGGGCTCGAGGGGGCTCGAGGGGGCTCGAGGGGGCTCGAGGGCGGCTCGAGGGGGGCTCGAGGGGGGCTCGAGGGGGCTCGAGGGGGGCTCGAGGGGGGCTCGAGGGGGGCTCGAGGGGGCTCGAGGGGGCTCGAGGGGGGCTCGAGGGGGGCTCGAGGGGGGCTCTTTGGAATCGAACCTGTTTTACTCCTGTAGGTCCCGCGTATAGGTTAGAAATTTAAGGCGAGCGCGGAGCGCAGCGGAGCGTGAGCCTTAAATTTCGAGGTTATTTTTTTATAACAGACAACAGAAATTTGAGTTTGGAATCGAACCTGCTTCACTCCTGTAGGTCCCGCGTATAGGTTAGAAATTTAAGGCGAGCGCGAAGCGCAGCGGAGCGTGAGCCTTAAATTTCGAGGTTATTTTTTTATAACAGACAACAGAAATATACTTATTTTACACATTGCCGGTGGACCAGCAGGCATTGTATACAATGCCTAGGCAAAGTATAAAATGAATTATATTTCATACATTGCCTGATCGTTTTAGGCATTGTATACAATGCCTAGGCATTGTATACAATGCCGGATTATACACATTGCCGGTAACATATACAAACCCCGGAAAAAATTATAAACCACCACTTTTATGAAAAGAAAAATTGCCTTTATAGTGACCACCCTAGACTGAAATCGTGTTTTGCTTTTGCCCATTAATGCGATTGATTATCGAATACAATAGTGTATTTGCATCTAGGGTTGTCAATTTTCATTTTTTCATACAGATAAAACAAAATTTCTCGGCTTATACAGGGTGCATTTGAAATCACTCTCCAAATTTTAAGGATGTGTTCAGTGCATGAAATTGAACAACTTTCTCTAAGAAACATAGGGTCAAATATGTAAAAAAAATACTTTTCATACAAAACAAAGAGATCACGTGATCAGTTTAGTATGGGATGACCAAATTTTTTTGGCGTAATTCGACATGTTTCATGGTCTGTTCGTTCAACCACACAAGAGGTTTTGGTATTAACTAAACATAACCTTGTATATGGATTATGGAATGAAGTTGATGAAGATGGCGCTGGTGTATCTATGTTTTCTATATTGACTATTATTTGTAATTGATAGCAAAAAAAACAATAAAATAAAATAACTCTTTACAATGTTAAATTTAACTATTTACAGATAGTACAGAAATACGTAATCACAGAAAATATAAAGACGTACAGAAGCCCATCTGCGCGAGGACAATCAAATAATAAGCTACTCTTGCTGCACGGCAATAAAGTACAATTTCAAACTGCACAGCTCTGCGTGCCTATTATTATAAGCGCCTCCGAAGCGCTTCTATTTCTGTCGCGTAGCTCTGTCTCAACTGACACGCGACACCCCTCGCGCGCTGGCTCGACTGAGTCAGCCGTGAGCAGTAGGCTAATACAAGGTGTTTGGTAAAAGCCTTATAAACCCGAATATGGTAAATAGAGACCATTAAACTGAACAACTTTTACTATTGGACCAACTTTTAAATCGCGAAAAATAAATAAAATAAATAGCTGTTTCATACAAAAATTAATAACGAAAATATCAAAATGTATGAAACAGCTGATTTTTTTTCGCGATTTCAGAGTTGGTCCCATAGTAAAAGTTGTTAAGTTTGATGGTCCCTATCTACCATATTCGGATTTATAAGACTTTTACCAAGCACGTATAAAAGTTTATCGCGAAGTGACACCCCTGACATAATAATAAATAATAACGAAATCACAATAAAATACACCTTTCTAAATCGAGAAAATAAATAAAGGATTAGCAACCCTAGTTTTCTTTTCAAAATCCATTAGCTGACAAAAACCCATTTTAATAACCAAGAAAATATTTTTTCTTTTTTTAATACCAATACACCAACCAATACATTAAAAATAAGCGTTTGCTCATACTACCATAAAAAACACAGTTTTAGAAAAAAAAATCGGTTGTTTGGAAGTGTCATATTTTGCAAATTACTTTTGCGAAAATCAAAATAGCTGAGATGTTTTGCAATTATTGTGCAAAAAAAAAACCGGCCAAGTGCGAGTCGGACCCGCGCACGAAGGGTTCCGTACCAAAAAACGGCAAAAAATCACGTTTGTTGTATGGGAGCCCCCCTTAAATATTTGCTTTATTCTGTTTTTAGTATTTTTTATTATAGCGGCAACAAAAATACATCATTTGTGAAAATTTCAACTGTCTACCTGTTGTCGTTTTTAATATAAAGCAAAAACGGCAAAAAAATCACGTTTGTTGTATGGGATCCCCCCTTAAATATTTATTTTATTTTATTTTTAGTATTTGTTGTTATAGCGGCAACCAAAATACATCATCTGTGAACATTTCAACTGTCTAGCTATCACGATTCACGAGATACAGCCTGGTGACAGACAGACATACAGACAGACGGACAGCGGAGTCTTAGTAATAGGGTGCCGTTTTTACCCTTTGGGTACGGAACCCTAAAAATCGTAGTACGAGTGAGGCCTGAAACTAAAGCTACAGATAGATATGCTTATTAGTAGCATGCTAGAATAAAAAGCACATGCTTAAAATAAGCATGCTTTTAAACCGATACATTTCAAGAAAATGAAGGATGCTCGAAAATCTAACTTATTCGATGAGCATGCTCGAAACAAGCATGCTTATAACTATTTTCTTTTTTAGGGTTCCGTACCCAAAGGGTAAAAACGGGACCCTATTACTAAGACTCCGCTGTCTGTCTGTCACCAGGCTGAATCTCATGAACCGTGATAGCTAGACAGTTGAAATTTTTACAGATGATGTATTTCTATTGCCGCTATAACAACAAATACTAAAAACAGAATATTTAAGGGGGGCTCCCATACAACAAACGTGATGTTTTGCTGTTTTTTGGTACGGAATCCTTCGTGCGCGAGTCCGACTCGCACTTGGCCGGTTTTTTTTATTTTATTAAATCCACTCTTACATCTATTTTACAGGATTACAATACAACTAAATAGCAAGGTTTTGATACACATGCTATTAAGTAGCACTTGCTCATTATCATGCTTCTGTGCTAGTAATGATCATGTCTATATGTAGCTTAACCCTTATTTTACAACGTAAACGAATATCACCCTTATGCTGACTATTTTAAAGTATGTTCTTGAGTGGAACGAACACTGTTCCCTTCTCAATTACTTTATCCAATCACTTTTGACGGCTGCATCCGAAATATCACCTGGAATAAAAATAAAATAATTGTAATAATTGATTGGAAGAGCACTACACACACCCGAAATCCTCACCACTGAAGAACAGACCCCGAATTACGTAAAGCTATCACTATCCCCTCCAATTGCTAATGCGCTAGAACCTTGTCATATTAACATACACGTTAACGTCACCCGCAACTAAATGTCATGAAACAAGAAAATTCTGATAGGTAATATAATATATTATTGAATTATTATTTTCAATAAGATAGGGTCTACTAGGTATATAAAAAAATTACCATTGTTTTTCGTTTTTGAAGTTAAAAACATGGCCGCCAGGCGCATTACCAATTGGCGGGAATAGTACTTCAAATCTATTATGACACTATGTTTTCCTATGAAATAAAATAAAAATAAATAAATAATAATAACCTGTATTTTGTTCAGAATGCCTTCTTCGTCCGTTGTGGCAGAATGGATTCCTTGGCGAAGCTGAACAACGATAGTAGGCTATATTTCTTCGACTTCCTGGATAAGTAATCTGTGACCACGTTATTGTCGCCTGATAAAAAAATATGGGAATTAATTAATTGGGTGACTGGAAATACTAAAGAGCGACTGTTAATGGGATACTTAAATACTAAACCCGGCAGCGGTTTATTTTGTTGGCGACAAAATAACTAAACGGGCGACAAACTGTGGATTACAAATTAAAAACCCGCCTGCATAAAAAGACAAGTCAACTGAAAAGATGGAAACAAGATTAAGTATTAAAGGCAACATTATACCATGCAGTCAGAGGCATGCATAAAGAAAGTGACATTATGAATGATTTGAGTTTTATGCCTCCGACTTAATTTTTTTGAATTTATTTCTTTTTAGTTATAATTTATTACAATCATGATATACCTTTTTGAAATCCTTATAATGAGCCCTTTAATTTGACACCCATATTGCAGTATTCTAAAAAAAAATTTTTTTTCCACTACGTATATAATAACACCGTGCAGCCGCCATGTTGGTTTTTTTATTAAAATACTTTCTTAAGAAAACTTGGGCTGGCAAGACAAATCAAACGATATGTTAATCATGGAAATCCGTTCAGCCCTTTAAAAGATATGAGGTAATAAAGAATATTACATACAAACATACCTACATACAAGATACGCGCGAAAAACATAACCCTTTTGCAGTCGGATAAAAATACGTAAAACGAGCAACTACATGTGGGAGATAAATAATTTAAATAGCGACAAAAATACTGAGTGGGCGACTATTTATACCAAATAGGTAACTAAATCGGATTTAAATCGTTTGCTATCTACATAGAAGTAGATAAACGTATTTAAGGTGGTTATACCACCAAAAGTGGCGCCCTCGGAGGTTTTTATTTAATCAGTCGTTAATAGAAAATTATTTTAATAAAACTTACGTGGAATTTTTAGTGCCCATGGTCTAGTATTTTTAGAAGGTATAGTAGGTAGTCATTCGTAGAAGTACATAGCAAATGTGTCAAAAACTGTCACTTTTAGCAGTTTTGTTAGTGTGATGATTCCTGACATGACCACGAACGATTTTTTTATTTTTTTTGTGGTACATATTCATAAAAATAAATGTACTTTAATGTACTTTTGAACAAAAAAATTGTACTCGTCTAGTTTCGACGTTCCGGCATACCTAAAGTGGTCGTGACCGGGACGAGTTTTCTGGCACGACCACGCTAGATTTAAGGATATTTCGATCAATTTAAGGATATTAAGGTGTGATACTCTGCCGCGGAGCCACCTCTTTAGAAATCGATCATTTATATCTTAAAATAATGTATGTTAAACGTACAATACGTACGTATGCCGTTTATAGATGTACGTGCATTATGTAATAATAAAATAAACATTGTTTGTGGCTCCGCTGCGGAGCATACTCTCTAGCGGAGTCACTAAGAACATGTACACCGGAAAGATAAACGCTACTGTTTTTTGATGAAAACTGATGTACGAATCGTGTTTATTGCGTACGTGTCGAAAAATATCAATAAAAGACAGTGGTTTTATTAAATTTAACTAGACTAAAATTTTCATAAAAAGCGCCTGGTTATTTAATGTAAGCAAAATTTTCTGTAGCCGTTACTTTATTTTAAGATTAGGGCGAAGAACTATAAATAGATATTATTACCGAAAAAAATTAGCGGGTTATTTAACTATCTCTTATTCTACAAATACCACATTCTACAAATGTCAACTTCTGCAAATGCCACATTTTACAAATGCCACCTTCTTCAAATGCCGACTTCAACAAATGCCACATTTTAGTTAATATGAAGAAGTAATATTTTCAATCACTTCGTTTCAGTCCAACTGCTTGTTTTGAATTAAGCGTGTCTAAATATAGAGCACTTACTTTAGCCAAATTTAAACGAGGTAACTACTTAATAGTTTGGAAAGTGTTCAAAATAAACAGATAATTTATGTATTTGCTTTTTGTCAGTTATGTTAAATAACAAATGTGTAAACACATTTTTAGTGTATTGATGCAATAGCGTACAGGTACTATGGGCAATAGCGTCGCTTAACCAGTTTGCAACAAAATTCGTGTGCGCGCGTATCGCCCCTGTACGAGCTAAACTTATGTGACAGCGGGCGCGGCGTGCAAGCGATTTTAACCTTAGCAGTGGTTAAGCGACGCTATTGCCCATGGTACATATCTAACTTTTATGGCGTAATACTTGCTGTCTTGGGACAGAAACATATTGTTTTAGGTTTGTTGAAGTTCTCTAGTTCTACGTTAGTACTATTATACGGAGTGTTTGGTAATAGACTTATAAATATATAGGTATATAACTTTTATTATGGGACCAACTCTCAAATCGCGAAAAAAAACAGCTGTTTCATACAAAAATTTATGACGCAAATATCAATGTATGAAACAGCTTTTTCGCGATTTCAGAGTTGGTCCCATAGTAAAAGTAGTTTCAGTTTGGTGGTCTCTATCTACCATATTCAGCATTATAAGGCTATTACCAAACACCCTGTATATTCTGTGGTTCTACTCGTGAATGATTAACTGAACATAAGTTAAGTTAAACATTGCAGTCTACTTTACCCTTTATTCTGATCTAAGTTGTAATTAAACAAGAATGCAAGAATGCAAGAAGAATATTTTTTTTACCTACTTAGTTTTTGTTTTTAAGTGAAACACCTTTGTAATAAATAAAACACCCCTTTATTGAAGTAATTAATAGTGTGTAATACTATTACCCACAATGTGTTCATAGAATAAAGCTTTTATTTAAAAGTAAAACTTGTATGGTGAGATACCAACATTGTGTTTATACAATAAAACGTTGCTTGATGTGAAAACTAGTGATTGATTTATTGTTTGTTTCGATCCATGGACACTTTCCTTTATATTTAACAAAATAAATAATGAATAGCATAGTTAAAAAGAACGCTAATTTTCTTCAGCAATAATATTTATATTTATGCACTTAATCATAAAAAAATCTGTTTTTAAAAACACGTTTTTAAAACGGACTAAATTATTACAAAAAAAATTGAACTAAAAACATTAAAACGGACTAGTAAAAACAGACTAAAAATTAAAAAATAAATTCTTCTGTAAATATTTATACTTTAAATATTTATAACGTTTTTAGGTTTAAAATTTCTGTAGGTATATAACTACAGAAATTTTAAACCTAAAAACGTGGGGCACATTTTGTAAAATTTATCATCCATATTGTCTTTAGCATGCGCTCCAGATTTTAGGTTTAAAATTTCTGTAGGTATAAGGTTATAAATATTTACAAAAGAATTAATTTTTTACTTTTTAGTCTGTTTATACTAGTCCGTTTTAAATCTAAACTTAAATTTTGTCAAAACAATCGGGAACAATTAAAAATGGATATTATTGCATCAGAACATTCAAATAAACAATTTAAAAACTTTTGGAAAAGTACTAAGAAACTAAATGGTAAAGTTAGTCTGTCTACAAGTATAGGAGGAGTTAGCGATCCCTTAGATATTGCAAATAAATTCAAAAACCAATTCATGGTGAAACCATTGTCTAACTCTAAACAGGTGTGCAATGCTGAGCCCGGTGGTGATAAGCAAGAACCCATCGGAATTAATGCAAAACAGGTGCATTTATGTATTAAAGAGATGAAACGGGGCAAGTCACCTGGTCATGACGGGCTCAGCATTGAACACCTGCAACATGCTGGTGTGCATGTAGATAGATTATTAGCTATGTTGTTTACTTTTTGTATTCGTCATTGTTATTTACCACAGAATCTGATGAGGACTGTTGTTGTACCTATAATGAAAAACTCCACCGGGGACATTGCGGATGAATGTAATTACAGACCAATATCCTTAGCTACTATTATTCTGGCTAAAGTGCTGGATAGTGTTATTAATAGCTACTTAAAGAATTGTATTCAGTTGCAGGACTCTCAGTTTGGTTTTCGTGAGGGACTATCTACAGAAAGTGCTATAATGACCTTAAAGTTCTCTGTTAATTATTATGTTAAAAGGCAGACTCCTATATATGCATGTTTTTTAGATCTCAGCAAGGCTTTTGATCTTGTTTGTTATGATAAGCTTTGGAATAAACTAAAAGATATAGGTGTCTCTACTGAAGTTATAAATATGTTGGCCCATTGGTATGGTAACCAGAGAAATGTAGTGAAGTGGGGAAATGTATGTTCAGAAGAATATTCCTTAGAGTGTGGGGTAAGACAGGGTGGACTGACTTCTCCATTGCTTTTTAATATATATATGGACAAGCTCATCGCTGGGTTGAGCAGCACACATGTTGGCTGTTACATAGATAATGTCAGTGTGAATAATATCAGTTATGCTGACGACATGGTGCTGCTCAGCCCATCGCTGGGTGGCCTCAGAAAGCTCCTGCGAGAGTGTGAGGACTATTTACAGGAGCACGGCCTAAGGTACAACGAGAAAAAGAGTGAATTCATGATCTTTAGGGGTAACATTAAGAGACTTGAAAATGTGCCCCCACTACTTTTAAACGGGGTTCCTATGGGCCGTGTAAGTCAGTTTAAATACCTCGGTCATATTGTGACTGAAACCCTGGATGACAATTGTGACATAGAAAGGGAACGCAGGGCGTTGTCGGTTCGTGGAAACATGGTGAGGCAGAGGTTCGCACGGTGTACAGTAGAGGTTAAGTTAACTCTATTCAAAGCCTACTGTCAAAATTTTTACACCAGTGGTCTGTGGTCCAATTTTACCCAGCGTGCCTACAATGCCCTGCGTGTGTTATACAATAACATCTTCAGATCCTTGTTGGGGCTCCCACGTTTCTGCAGTGCATCTGGCATGTTCGCCGATGCTAGAACTGATGACTTCTATGCTTTGATGCGGAAGAAGTCTTTTTCCATCATCAGAAGAATACGGGGGAGCTCTAACGGCATTCTGAGGATGTTATCGGAGAGGTTAGATTCTCCTTTGTTTGCAAGGTTCACCGATTTGCATGTCAAAAATGTCAATCGGTGCAGCTTGTTTTCATTATTATAATTTTCAATTTGATTTACTAACATAATGTGTAAGCCGTTTGTTACTAACAATATATGGACCCTTGGAAGTCTGAAATAAACAAATTTTATTTTTATTTTATTTTATTTTATTTATTTTAATGTTTTTAGTCCGTTTTTTTGTAATAATTTAGTCCGTTTTAAAACGTGTTTTAAAAAAGTTCTTTTTTCAGTAAATTATTATTTTCTGCTTTTTAGTTAACGAGCTAAGACTAAAAAAATATACCATCTCCTACTCTCGTACTCGCACTCGTCAAGACGATTCAAACGAGCCCAAACTCGATGGGGTTGCATGGTTTTATTACAGAGTCCCAGTGGCCTTCTTCCGGCTCCATCTTCAGACCCTGGAAACTATTTCCCAACAAAGTACTCGTCAAAACGATTCAAATGAGTCCAAACTCGATGGGGTAACATGGTTTTATTAAAGAATTCCTGTGTCCTTCTTCCAGTTCCATCATCAAATCCTGAAAACTGTTTCCCAACAAAGAACTCGTCAAGACGATTCAAACGAGCCCAAACTCGATGGGGTTGCATGGTTTTATCATAGAGTTCTTGTGGCCTTCCTCCGGCTCTATCATCAGATCCTCGGACACTATTTCCCAACAAAGTACTCGTCGAGACGATTCAAACGAGACCAATCTCGATGGAGTAGCATGGTTTTATTAAAGAGTTCCTGTGTCCTTCTTTCGGCTCTATCATCAGACCCCGGAAACTATTTCCCAACAAAGAACTCGTCAAGACGATTCAAACAAGCCCAAATTTGATGGGGTTGCATGGTTTCAATATTGAGTTCCTATGGCATGGCCTTTCAGTTTCATGATCAGACCCTGGATCGTAAAGAGCCCAAACACGATGGGGTTGTATGGTTTCATCATAGAGATCCTATGGACTTCTTCCGGATCCATCATCAGATCAGTTCAATGACACCATAATATTCAATGAAATATTATGGTCCAGTTCTGACCTCTGTTCAAAGTTTCAAGTTTTTAGCTCATCGGGAAGCTAGTACAAAATCGTTCACAAACATTTCGCGAAGAAACAAACAAACGAACGAAGGAACACACAAACGAGAAAGCAACCTAATAAAAACGTGTTTATTAACGGCTACAGAACATTTTGCTGACAAAAAATAACCAGGCGCTTTCTATGAAAATTCTAGTCAAGTTAAAATAAATAAAACCACTGTCTTTAAATGATATTTTTCGACACGTACGCAATAAACACGATCCGTACATCAGTTTTCATCAAAAAACAGTAGCGTTTATCTTTCCGGTGTACATGTTCTTAGTGGCTCCGCTAGAGAGTATGCTCCGCAGCGGAGCCACAAACAATGTTTATTTTATTATTACATAATGCACGTACATCTATAAACGGCATACGTACGTATTGTACGTTTAACATACATTATTTTAAGATATAAATGATCTCGATTTCTAAAGAGGTGGCTCCGCGTCAGAGTATCACACATATTAAGAGGTACAAATTGTAGAAAATATATGTACTCAACTTTAGAAGTCCAATTACAGGTGAATTAAGCGGTGTCAGCAGTATTATTCAATTTCTGTACCTTAGATAGGTTTAATGAGCTTCTAATGACATTCACATCAAAAAAATGTCCTGATTAGGCGGCAGGAAGGAAAGAAGAACAATCGCATGAAACATGAAAAACTGAAAATGAAAGATTACATTTCTTTAGTATATAGGGCTAAACAAAATTAACTACATTCCTTCTAGGGGGTTATTCTGTTGCTTAAATACAACATTTTGTATAGGACTAACATCCTTATCACAAAAAAGTTCACTTCCCCATACAAACTAGTATCAGCTGATCGGCACTTTAGTATGAGGAAGTGAATTTTTTTTAGGATTTTGATGTTGGCCCCATACTAAAAGTTGTTGTATTAAAGCAGTAAAGTCTCATAGAATCTCAAAGAAATTAAAAACTAAGAAATGTTGGAAAACAATTTTTTTTGTTAGTATACTAGCGCCCAATGTGAGTTAACGGTTGCCTGTTGTACTAGCCATATTAAGATGGCTAGTACAATTACAGATACAACGATACGTACAATACGGATTACAAGATGGTTATAATAAAGCTACTTGTATAGGACAAATACTGCTAAAACTGCTTAATTTGACTTCTAAAGTTGAGTACATATATTTTCTACAATTTGTACCTCTAAATATTCCTAAATTGATCGATATATTCTTAAATCTAGCGTGGTCATGCCAGAAAACTCGTCCCAGGCATGACCACTTTAGGTATGCCGGAACGTCGAAACTAGACGAGTACAATTTTTTTTTTCAAAAGTACATTAAAGTACATTTATTTTTATGAATATGTACTACAAAAAAAATAAGAAAATCCTTCGTGGTCATGTCAGGAATCATCACACGTTTTGTTATCTACTTCTAGCAGTGACAATGAGGGAACATAACATCTTAAAATACTAAACTATGAGCTCTAAACATTCCGCGTAAAGTTTTATTAAAATTGTGTATTAGAATTACAATATCAAATAAAATTCTTTCATTTTTGGTGAAGGTGCCACCTTAAGTTAGAATTTTATACTAATTAATTAATTTTCACTGACCGAGTAAACTTTGTCGCTCATCGGTAGTAGGTAGTACGTAGTCGTTGGCTGATAACGACACAAACAACGCTAGTGGTACTATCCATAGACACAACGTGAAGTATGCCAGCACCTGTAGATGTAAAACTCATCATTAAAAGTATGCCAGCCATGTATGAATATGAATATCAGGCCTTGTGGATAAAGTAACATTATGTTTTTATTTGGCTGACAAAAAAGTTAAAGAAATTCTGACTGAAACAACAATCTGAATGGCAACTCTAATGACTCTGACGGAAAACACCTTTATTTGATTAATAATAATAATAATAATAATATAACGCTTTATTGCACACTAGAAAAAGACATTACAAAGAAGAAAACAATAAACATAGACAAGTACACAAAAGGCGGCCTTACTGCTATGTAGCAGTCTCTTCCAGGCAACCTTGAGTAGAAAAATATTAAAGGGAAGAGGACAGATGGGGAGTGGGTGCAAAAGTACTAGAAGGACAACAGATATAGATGTACATAAATAAAATAGAGAGCGAAAAATGTGTAAGTATATAAAATGAAAGTTGAAAGGGAAATATGAGAAAAAGGTGGTATTAGGTGGGAGAAAGGAAATGTCTTCTAACTTGATCCTTGAAAGATCTTAAGGTACGAGCTTTACGGATGTCCTCTGGAAGTGCGTTCCACAAACGGACAGCATGTACAGAGAATGAATAAGAAAGGAAATCAGTGGAATGACGGGGCATATCGAGGGTGAGATTAAAAGAAGTACGTAGTGAGGAAGTGATTAAGCCAATTGTTACGGAAACGGTATTAGAAGGCTTCCCAAATGATAGGGCTTCCCAAATGATAGGGTTTCCCTATCGAAAGTGTTTATTTGATTAAGCCTTTTGTTAGGGAAACCATGTTAAAAGGCTTCCCAAATGATAAGGTTTCCCTATTGATAGGGTTTCCGTATCGATAGGGTTTCTCTATCGATAGTGTTTATTTCATTAAGCCAATAATTGGCCTTTTAATACGCTTTTCCTAACAATTATTGCTAGGGAAAGCGTATTAAAAGGCTTCCCAAATGATAAGGTTTCCCTATCGATAGGGTTTCTCTACCGATAGTGTTTATTTAATTAAGCCAATTGTTTGGGAAAGCGTATTAAAAGGCTTCCCAAATGATAGGGTTTCCGTATCGATAAGGTTTCCCTAGCTAGGGTTTCCCTATCGATAGTGTTTATTTCATTGCCAATTGTTACGAAAAGCGTATTTAGCGGATAGGGTTTCCGTATCGATAGGGTTTCACCAATGTGACAACTATCTTACTTAAAGCAGTAATGTAAGTGCGATTTCAATTGATTTCAATCGAGAATTGTTAGCAACAGACTTATGTAATCAGGGAGCTGGGCCTTGTTAATAGTTTTTTTTTTATTAAGCTTACAAAATAAGTTACATTTACATTCAATAAAGAAATTATAATAATATAAACCTAAAATGCTACTCTAAATATGTAGGTTTAATCCAAAAATAAGGAACTATTTTTAAGTTTTAGTACTTAATATTAACACATGCCAATTCAATTAAACTAAAACACCAGTACAAAGTGATACCTACCTACATTTTAAAAAATGATAAAAGACATTTTTTCATAATATATTTAAATTACTAGCGGCCGCCCGCGGTTTCACCTGCGTGGTTCCCGTTCCCGAGGGAATATAGGGATAAAAAGTATCCTATGTTTTAATCTAGGCTATCTACTATCTGTGTGCCAAATTTCAACCAAATCCCTTCAGTAGTTTTTACGTGATTGAGGAACAAACATCCAAACCCACAAACTTTCACATTTATAATATTAGTAGGATTTTTTGTGCTATACAACTGATATAGATATTATTTAACAATTCAAAATTAAAAGCAAACCTACATACCTCTGAAAAGCTGTAATACACAGTTCCAAAGAACTTAAACGCCAGATAGTGGTGTAGCACCAGCGTAGAGACCGTTGCGATGAACGTCAAACTTGTCACTCGGACAACTGGAAACTCTTTCAAGAGGACTGCGTGTAACACCTGCTGGAAGAGACCCAGTGCATTGAGGTGCAGCGGTATGTCTTCAAGTAGAACTAGCAATATGTGGATTGCTGCTGTGATCTGGAAATGAAACAATAGTAATAAAACACTTTACACACTAGGGCAGAAAGCATTGTAAATGGAAAAACAAAATTTACAATTTATGTTCTTATTTCAAGAGATAATAGTTGGATAAGAAAGACATTTTCCAAGATCTTTATTTTTATTTATTCATTCATCAATGTTTGTATATATTACGGCTAATACCTGAAGTGCGGCTAAACCTAGTTTAAACCAGCTAAAACTAGGTGTTGGTTCCTTTATGGAAATGAAAGAGCAGAGGACTGTATAAAACTGATATATATTGGAACATAAATCAAAATGTATGGAAAGCCGTTATGGTCGCCCGCTCGCGCGCTAGGTGGATGGCCAAGTGGGGGGCCGTCCGCCGTCCGGTCCCTGCTGTTGGGCCTGACCGCCGACCGCCGCCGAAGAATCACGAGCGCGCCGCCCGCGCTCCAACACTAGGTGTAGCCAATAGCTGTTGCTTCAACCTAAGTGAACCTGGTTTAGTCGTAGCTAACACTTAGTGTAGCCGGTTAAAACTTCTACTAAGGGGGAGTAATTTATGGGGTATTAAGAAGATTTCTGTTATAAAAAAAAACCTATATCGGACCTACAGGAGTAAAGCAGATCGGTCACACCTAGTTTTGACTAACAGCTATTTAGTTATCTAGTTAGCCAGCTAATACTAGGTTTAATCACACTTCACGTATTAACATAACATATACACTGGAGGTGCCCATACGGTCGATTGCGATCGACCGGTCGATCACCAAGGATGACAGATTTGCACCCAATGTAGTTTGCTTATGCAATTTTATTTCTTGATAAATATTTTGTGGATGAATTGGTCAAAATGTTGATCTCTTAGTCATAATTTTTGTTAGGTTGATCTCCTTAAGAAAAAGTATGGGCACTCCTGATTTGCACCAATACACTTAAACAATAACTTATAATATAATAGGTCTTTACCTATGAAATTGCCGATTTGTATGGAGATTTTTCAAGAAGTTGCATTTTTCATAATAGCATTTTCTTTGTTCATTTAACAACCATGAACACTCATGTAACAAAACTTTTATGTACTAATGTTTGAACACTATGCTAACTTATTTCCATTTAAGATAAGCGAAAAAATAAGTTTTGGTTAAGTTACAACCCCTTCGGTCACCCTTTTTTTTGCTCACAAAAAAAGAGTCACTTTCAAGATCTTTTTTTTAATGTCACGAAAGCTAAAATATGGACTTTATTTTTACTGATAGTTAACTATCATGATCATAATTCGATGTAATATTCACGATTTTGTTAAAATTTTAAATTATAGAAGTTATTATTTTCTCTGTATGTGACAAAATATCGGCAATTTCATAGGTAAAGACCTAATATCTAGGCAACAAACACTTATATGATGTGAGTCCCTGTCTCTTTCAAAGATCGACGCGCGACTTTGATTGGGTATAGCAATACAATACTTTTGTATGTCTATGATCTATACATAAGAAGATAAAAAATAATTGTTATTAGGAAAAGTGCCAAAAATACTCACAATAACTGTCCAAGATATCACGTATTTCGTCATAACAGTGTACTCTTCTACTAGTTCCGCTAAATAATACAATCCCGCCGCTGAAATAATATATTTCATTGGTAATTTACAGAAAAACAATCCTTAATTTGCCCACAACAAAATGATACGATTTTCTTCCAATATTACACTTTTATCACATCCAAATTGTAATTAGGGGTTTCGAGATTGATTTATAGTAAACATTGAAGTTTTCTATTAATAGTAACATTTTAATTTAATTTTTATGGGCTCTGCCAAGGTATACTGATAAAAAGCTAGTTTAATTTCACCGTTTTCTAAATGAATGCTTACCTATTGCTAGTGTTACAAATAAAGCTTGAATTACGAGAGACAATATACTCAAAAAATATAGAAAATACATTTTGTTTTAATAGTTTTGTGAATTTGTTTTGGTCGAATTACGAAAATAAACCTAACCAATTTGAGGTTATACGCGTTGTCTGTCACTGTCAGTTAACTGTCAACGTCAAGGGTGTGTCACCTGTGTCAAAAATTATAGATGCGTTCACGAGCCTAAAATTATAGTGCACTCGCTGCAACCTGCGACTCCGTTCGTTTAGTCTATAAAATTGAATCATTTGGCGGGAACATAGAACTGGGATAAAAAATATCCAACGTGTTAATCCAGACTTTCTACATTTTTCATTCAAATTTGTTCAGCCTTTTTTGCGTGTCAAAGACGTATCAACCATCCGAAATTACAATTAAACATCTATTATAATAAATGGGATAATTAATATTAAGAAAAATAATACAGTGGTAGGTATTTAGGGTATTTTTTATTTATATTATATGATATTATTAAGTACCTATTATGAAATTACAACCAATAAGTAATATTAATTTTATGAAACATGTACATAAGCCTCCGCATAGATTTGTCCAAAGGCATTTGTAACTCTGCAGCCGTAGTACCCTGAATCAGATTTTTTCACTTTTTCGATCTTCAGGTTGTTTGATTTGGAGATAAACGCGTTGTGTGATATCACTTTCGCGTCGTGGGTCCAAGCTATGTCACCGGAGAACGTATTTGTGACTTCACAGGGCAGGACTAGATTTTCGCCTTCTTTGATGTTGACCACACTTTCAGGTTTTTGTTGGAATATGGGTGGACCTTTTGGAAAATAAAGAGAATTTAATTATTTTTGTAATAAATATAAAATAGGCATAAAAATATATTCGTTGGTCGCAACTATCGCTTGCTCGCTAGTTGTTGTATTTAGGTAAAAAATTGTCAATTCAAGTAAAAGTAATATTATTATTGATAATATATGACAATAGTAATAAATACATAAGTGTTTGGACAATTTTACACAGCACCATCTAGCCCCAAACTAAGCAAAGCTTGTAATATAGGTGCTACACAACTGATATATTACTTATTTACTTTTTAAATATTAACATTATTATTAACTAGCTTCCGCCCGCGACTTCATCCGCGTGGACATTCGGAAAATCTCTAGGGAACCTTTGACCGGGATAAAAAGTACCTATCCTATGTTTTAGTCCATAAACTATGTGTCAAATTTCATCCAAATCTGTTTAACCGTTTTTGCGTGATTGAGGAAAAAATATACAAACATCCAAACCCACAAACTTTCACATTTATAATATTGTAGTAGGATAGTAACACCTACATCAGTCACAGAAATTAAAATTCATTATTCCAATTTCTGCCTGGCCGGGAATCGAACCCGGGACCTCTTGAGTGGTAGACTGGCATGTTGACCACTGCACCACTCACGTCGTCAGTTATTTATATTATTAGTATTTCCTTTCACTTTTCATTATTAATTATTTTTTAAATAAAATAAATATATTAATTATCTTAATATAAAATCAGAGGCGGCGTAGCATGGGTTGTACCCGGGGCGGTTTTGTATTTAGCAGTTAGCACCCCCAAAATAAAACAACAAATACTAAACGTGCTTACTAGAGCCGGATTTAGAGTGTGGAGGCCCTGGGGCAACAAGGGAGTGGAGGCACCTAATTATTTTTCAAATAGGTTACATAAGATTTTTCTTGCAAGCATGTCCGCCGTTAGGTCTAAACGCCCGTGTGCAATAGAGATTATGCCGCCCCTTTATCTACGACTACCTCCACTGACCTTGTCAGAAAGGAAAGATTTCTTTTGAGGGCTTAACTTAATTTTAACTCTTCCCTGCGCTTAGTTTATGTAAAACTCTACACAAGTGGGTGGTTTTTATTATCTTTGTACTCACTCCTCGTGTACAAGACTAGTTCGCGCGTGCGAAGCGCGCCGCGCGATCCGGCACGCCATCGCCAATATTAACTAATAAATTTTTTTTTTCAGTTTTAGTTCCATGTATGGGGAGCCCCCCCTTAATCTTTTATTTTTTTATGTAAAAACCTTAAAGTGGTTCACAGAATACCTTCCAAGTTTCAACTGTGTAATCTTAATAGTTTCGGAATAAAGTGACTGTGACATACGGACAGACAGACATGACGAAACTACAAGGGTTCCGTTTTTTGCCATTAAGGTACGAAACCCTAAAAACGGCCGCGCAGCGCGATTTTTAGTTAGTTTCATCCACGGTCTTGTGTGTAATAAATGATCACGCAGCGCGATTTTGTTAGTCAGTTTCAATCGTCGCGTCATCAGGCAACAACATGATTGATAGTCGATCGGTGGTCGAGCTTTTTGGCGTCCCACACAAGAGGGCGCCCAGTGCGGTCGCACCGCCCTAGGGCCGCCCCTGACTCGAGCGAAGCCACGGAACGCACGCCGGGCAGATGAGATGCGCCAGACCACGAGTTGTCACAACGCACGTTGTCACCCCTTGGTGCTTGGTACCCGGGTCGGACCGCCTCCACCGCCCCCAAGGGGGGGGGCCCTTACGCCGCCAGTGTATAAAATTAGCATTGTGACTGAATGTCTAAAATTTAAAAATTCAATAAATAAATCAATCTACTCACTGACAACAGTGAGGTGCATAGTATGGTTTTGCACTGCCCCTACTCCGTTATCTATGACGCAGGTGTACCGCCCCTCGTCTTCTGGGAGCGTCTCCTTGATCAGCAGCCGCTTGCCTTTGCTGCGGTTGTAACGGGTGACGCGGTCTCCTGGGCTATTGTTTACGTTCACGCCATCCTTGTACCAATCCAGGTGAGGCATCGGGCTGTAAAGAGACAACAGTTTAAATTGTCATGTATTTTCGCACGGTTCTTGTTTCATAAAGCCAAAATTGAAACACGATTATGACGTTAACATTATAGCAGAATTCTAAAAGAAAGTGGTTAAGAATCATAAAGGTTTGCTTTAATTTTAAAATTGATTCTATTAATTTATCACGTCTTTTAAACGCTTTGCAATTAACTGTAATAAATAGTAAAGTTACGCTTATTGCGATCCTTGACATGACTAATCTACCTATGATAATAAAAAATAGGCATTCAAACATCGATATATTGATGACTTTTTTATGACTTAATAACAAATAACTTTACAAATGGAATTTATTACAATGTCATTATTTTGTCGGTTGATTTATCGCCTATTAAAACAAACCATAATTTAGGTAGCATATTACTAAAACCACTTGCAGTTATTTTTGTTTAGAACATAACAGCGAAAACTTTATAGGCGCTGGAAAAAAATTACACACTTTTAGATCATTAACCTATTTGGCCTATTTGGCTCCAATTTTAGTTCTTACTTAAATAATAAATACCATAGGAAAAAATTCGCTGCGATAAAGACACACAACAAATGAAGGGTAAGGGGAAAGAAGGGTCATAGTCAGTTGAGTTCAAACTGAGTTAATAACGCCATCTTTAAGAAAAATAAACTTGCTATGACTTGACATATTCAGAAAAAGACAAAAAAGAGCCATTGTCAACACTAGCGTCAAACTTTGTACCGAAACTAGCTAGGTAGCTAGAAAGATCATTGTACACTTCTCTTCTTCTTCAAAAAAAACATCTCTCCTTTTTACATCATGCAAGGGCATAATGTAAAAAGGAGAGATGTTTTTCTCACTCACTCCGATGATCCGATCCTTCTTTCCCCTTATCCATAACATTTAAAATTAAAATCCTATATTTATACTACGTTTCAGCGTTATTAAATGTATGTAGCACTCACTTGCCACCGTAAACGCAGTATATTTCAGTGACGTCGCCGACCATCGCCCTCTTGTCCCCGCTCACGAACTGCTGCACAACTTCGTTATCGGCTGGCTTGTCATCATTCGTGAGACCTTCTACCGACCACTCGATCACCGGTGCTGGCTCATCTAGAGCCGGAGATGAGACTAGGCAGACGAAGTTGAACCTGAAAATAGCTTTAGCTTTAGGAGGGTTTATATACAGGGTGTCCTAAAACTTTGCCACATGAAGGGAAAGTACCTTAAATATTGAAGATAGGAAATTTTACTGAAAGAAGACTTCATTTTGTTTTTAAAAGATATGGAACTGCATTCAAAGATTTTTTTTAAAATCGCATACAATTCGATACAAATTGATACAACCAGGCCCCTATTTCACCAAATTGACATTTGTCAGTGACATATGTCGGCAATTTTTACAGTACATTTCTCATTTTAATAGGGGACAATTTGTGTTATGACAATCTCATATCAAGAATTACTGACAAATCTACAAATATGTCGCTTGTAAAAAATATCGCTGTTTCACAACATACTTGTCCCTAATTAAAGTAATGACAATTGTAAAATTAACCGACATCTGTCACTGAAAAATTTCGACTTGTTGAAATAGAGCCCAGTAATTATTAAAATTTACAAGTTACATTTCATGGTCTTCCTTTTGTTTAAGATGCTTTGTCACTGAAAAAAAATAATCCTTATTATTACTAATAAGGATTGGTATCGTAAAAAAATAATAAAAAAATATCATTTTTGTTGGGTTCGATTACTGTTAAGGCAGGCGATTTTTCAAAAAAATTTTAAATGCAGTTCCAATTATTTTTAAAAACAAAACGAAGTCTACTTTCAATAAGCTATCTTCAATATTTAAGGTACTTTCCCTCCGTGTGGTAAAGTTTTGGGACAACCTGTATACTACGATTTATCCTTATGTTACGATACGATAGACTAGAAAATATTGTTTAAGCTATAAAAAGTACCAGCAAACCTCTTCGGAGTGCACTACAAGAATTTACAATATCGTCTTTATTTAAACACTTATTTATGATTTTTTCCATTGGTGGCGCTAGTGTAGCGCATAAACCCTCTCTGCAAACTAGCGCCGCCATTGGAAAAAAATCATAGTGCTTAAAGATGAAATTGTGAATTATCTCTCTGTAGTGCACTCCAAAGAAGATTTGTGGTACTTTTTATCGCTCAAACAATATTTTATAGTCTGTCGTTTAGTTAGTTTACTGGAGTTTTTTTTTTGCAAAAAGTGGCTACTTTTTGCAAGAAATCTAGTCATAGCTTAAAGACAGCATTGGGAATGATAAATCTAACGCTAGAATAAACCGCAAAACTTTTAGGAGTGCTCTATTTCTGTAGATAATTCACAATTTCGTCTTTATTAAGCACTATGATTTTTTTTCTCGAAATAAGTCTAGAATTAAGGTAAACCTAATAAGACTTGAAATAAGCCCTACCACCAACCGAATCGAGTACAAAATGTATTCTCCCTGGGAATCGAACCCAGGACCCCTGCATCTTACACGGGTAGGCGAACCACTAGACCACAGAGGTGGTAGAAGTTGGGTTAAGTTAGTTATTTGCCACCATAGGCGTAAATCAATTGAATATAATCTTACTCCTTGCTGACGTCTTCATCAGTAGCATTCGAGAAGAACAAATCGCCCTGTGGTGAGAAGATCCTTGAGTTCAGGAAACTCTCCAGCTTGCCAGTAGCAATAGACCTTTTCTTCCATTCCACCTTTGGTACTGGATAGCCCTCAACTGGCGGGCAATGTAGCTGAAAAGGTCTCCCTTCCACGGGCTTAATTTTTTGGTTGGAGAAAAAGAGAGAACACATTGCTACTTCTGTTTGGCATAAATAAAAACTTACCAAAGGAAAGTAGCAATGTATCACATCCAACTGTCAAATGGAAGCGATTACGATAGCCATGTAAGTTAGCCGGTACGGCCCCAGAGGGCTTATTACAAAAATGCATCGCGATAAGCGTACGATGTTCGTCCAACTCCGTGACATTATTAACTCATGTATAGGGAATATAGGGATGAAATAAAACAATTTTTAACGGATACTAGCGCGGTTTTATTGAAAGTACTTTGGTAATTAGTTGGTATTTGGTTTGATTTTTGGTTTTCCCAACCAAACCAAAAATCAAACCAAATACCAACTAATTACCAAAGTACTTTCAATAACACCGCGCTATTATCCATTAAAATTGTTTTATTTCATGTCTAGTGAGCGCGTAAGCTTGAGAAGTGAATCATGTATAGGGTTCAAAATGAAGTTAATCGATCAACGATCATCGTCCGACCACCGTGATTCTTTTTCGTAATAGGCCCTCTGAGCAATTATTGTTTGGAACGAAGCATGATAAGATAGAATTTGTGTTATTATTAGTATACTAATACTTATGTACATAAGCAATTATAATAATAACCACTACTCTTGGCTGGACCCAAGATACCGAAAAATATGTTAGTTTTCAAGATTGATCCGATCGGGAATCGAACCCATATCTCAGTCAGACTCAGTATGATATTGTACAAAAATATAGATTATGCGATCAAATTGACAATAGACAATGATCCACTGCAACTCCACTCGAGAATGTATGGCAAAGAAAAAATACAGATTAATACACATAATACGTCATTTTGTACCGCAAGCACTCTGTAGTTGTGGGTATGCATTACAATGTCAAAAATTCATAATACATACGACCGAAATATCGACGCATAAAACACCTATTTTCAAAATACCGAACATACTAAATGTCCAAATCCGATAGACCGAAACATGAAAGACCGATTATCAAATGACCGAAAGTTCGATATCCCGAAAGTTTAAAACCCCGAAAGTTAAAATGTCGATACCTATAACTTACTCTATCTCGTGACCTGTCTACGGTTTCTAAGTCCCAATAGACTTGTTTAGACTCATTTCCGGCAGCTAAATTTGCTATAAAGCATTTCAGGCGAAGCCCAAAGACACCTCCACAGCCAATTCGGTATTAAGTAGTTCGGGGTATAGAACTTAGGTATATTAACCTTCGGTTTTTTAAGCTTCGGGATTTAGTATTTTCGGTAAAATGTCCATTCGTGATTTTAAACGAACGGCCAAACAACCATTCGATCTTTTGATTTTCGGTCTTTCGCCCATAGGTCTTGTGAAATTCGGTCTTTTCTACTTCGGCATTGTAATGCATACCCGTAGTTATTTACTTCAGTTGTACAGTCAGCAACAAAAGTAGCTTAACGCTTTAGTACTTTGCTATAGCAATTTTTTTGACAAATTTATCATAGTTCGAAACATTAATCAAAAAAGTTGCTAAGATTTGTCTTGGCACTTTGGTACTAAAGTGTTAAACAACTTTAATTGGTGACCGTACATTGTTAAATTAATCGAATTTCACCTACCTTCTGTAGTATTAGCGAAGCATTGGTACAGTCCTTCATCACTGTCTTTAGTCGCATCTATCACCAGCTTCTGGTCATTTTGGACGACATTTGAATTCTTCAAGTCACTGTATACGGATGTCCATTCAAACCTGAGTGAGGAATTTTTATTGTAGTATCATAAACTATAGTTAAATTTGTTGTGAACTTATGAAAGCTATACCCAGTAGCCAGTACATACTGGTACGTACAATTTCAGCGTGCATAATAAGGTACTGGGTACGTACCCAGTACCTATATTATACACGCTGAAATTTTAATCTTTTGGTTCCTGCTGTGGGGTGGTTCTACTCATGATTCACCCTCTATGTATGTACTATCTATGTACTAGTTGCAACTACTAGCTTGTACTAGCTATCAACTATGTACTAGCTTCTACTTACGACTTCGTCCATGTGGATATTCGAGAAAATCCTTAGGGAACCTTTAACCAGGATAAATAGTATTCTATGTTTTAATTTAATCAAAATCAGATCAGCAGTTTTTACGTGATTAAGCGGGTACCCACCAAGCGCGCTGCCCCCTTCCCTATATCTCCCCTCTCTCCTCCTCCCCCTCTCTCTCCCTTCCCTATACCCCTTCCCTCCCTCTCCCGTGAAATTCTGAAAATACCAATTGACGTTGCGTTATTTTCCAACTTTATGGCCTATTTACTTCAAAAATGAAGGATTTTCCATATATTACTTCATCCCCCTTTCCGCCATTTAGGGGATGGCATTATCAAAAACGCTGAGACACATATTAATTTTTATGTTAAAGTCAGTATCGTACCTACTCTTGAAACCTAATGGGTACACCAGTACTGAGAATACCCAATAGCTCGAGTCCGCCATTTGCTGTATATTTATTTTTGTACTAGCTTGCACCCGCGACATCGTTCGCGTGTACATTTTTTAGAAAATCCTTAAGGATCCTTCAACCATTAATCACAGTACGAATCACGAAAGATGATCATAAATGGCGCCCATCTTCGCATCATAACTCATAAAGAAAAGACTTAAGACGAAATATTATTTGTTATACATATAGATACATATATTATTTTGTAAATATATATGACATATTATTTTGTCTTAAGTCTTTTCTTCAGGAAGTATTGATGCGAAGATGGGCGCCATTTGTGGTTATCTTTCGTGATACGAACTATACAGTATGTAAACATCATCACGATTAGGTTAGCGCTTTTACGTTATTATTAGCGCACAAACATACAGAGAAACAGATAAAAATTCCAAAAATGTTAGAAATGGGTTCTACTGGTTATTTTTAAACACCCCAACCACTTTTTTTTTCAAAATATTTCCTTTGTACAGACACAACTTTTCTACAGTTTTATTATATGTATAGATTTGCAATAAAAAAGGTTAACTTACTTTGCTCCAGCGCTGTCGCCGGTTTCGATGGTACACTCCAATTGAAGTGGCTTCCCCACCCGGAATAGAACTTCCGCAGGTTGTTCCTTCAACAGCAGGGGCTCGCTTGTGACCAATGCTGAAAAACAGTAATTATCTAGTGTTTTTTAGGGTTCCGCACCTCAAAAGGAAAAATCGGAACCCTTATAGTATCGCTTTGTTGTCTGTCTGTCTGTCTCTCAAGAATCTTTATCTCGGGAACGCGTGGAGGTATCGAGTTGAAATTGAAACCATGTACTTGAGTCTACAGACCCTTGATGCTGTTAAAAAATCAAAAGATACGGCCGTTTAATGCCGCAATACACGTACATTTCGACACTCTCAAGGGAATCAAAATTCATAGGGTACCTACTCTCCGTTGACATAGAACTATGAAATTTGGAAAGTACTGTCTTATACTAGAAATACAGGGAAAAATCTGAAAACTATACATTTGTAATTATATCATAAAAAATATAAGTATTCTTTATTTAAAGCACCGCAATCAATCATCGCGTTTGTACGGAACCCTCGGTGGGCGAGTCGGACGCGCACTTGTCCGGTTTTTTTTTACAGGACATCTTTTAGCTAACAAGAAGAATATTAGAGTTAGTAAATTGATAATGCTAAATGCGATATTGTTTAAATATAATAATATTATTATTTTAGGTGAATACTGTAAACGCGAATATAAAAATACTTACAAAAAATTCCAACGGCAACAATCGTGAAGAAACAGTGTTTAAAATCCATTTTGCTTTAGCCTGAAAAGCTATAAAAAAAAAATTGTGAACATACTTAATCAAACAATAAAAAAACAGAACTCGATTGTGAAAAATATTCTCACCCTGAACGCGTCCGTAAGATAAGTATAGAACTACTTGAAGGCGGGAAAACAACTACAGATAAGTCAACACGATCCGCGCTTTTTATAGTGAAGAAGCGCGGGAACGTTTGACGGGATTGACGGTCTTTTCAAACAAATAAAACTAAAAAATATTTAATTGTTGCAATTTGTATATAATTTGTATAAAAAAGGTGTAAATAATCAATATTTCATTGTTGTAAATAAAATAAAACTGTAAATATGGGGAAGAAGAGTGGGCGAAAACGAAAGAAAAAACTTGAAGACGGGAGTGGAGGCGAAGGTGGAGAGTCCGACTTCAGTGATACCTGCTCCACGAAGTCCCTGGAAGAAAAAATGGAAGAGGATAAGTACAAAGATTTTAGAATCCCAAATTATGTTCGGTTTTATCCAGAACAAGGCGGCAATTTCGAATATGTTGTATTCATAGAGAGTACGAAAAGTGACCAACCTATAGGCAACCGTGACATGATGTCATTGGCTAATTGTTTAAAGAAATACAACAAGGGCGTCAAACAATTGCAAAGAATTAACAAACACAAGATTGGAGTAATTTTTGAGCGGCCAGGCCTGGCTAATGCGGCACTACAAAATAAAAAATTTTTGGACGCTTACAGTTTGGCTGCCAGCATCCCTGCGGCGGCCAGCGAGGTAACAGGAGTAATTACACATGTACCAATAGATTTATCAAATGAAATGATTTACTCCGCACTGACTACAACCAAAAATATTGTGAGTATTAGGCGATTCATGAGAAGGTCAAAGATGGATAATGGGCTAATCAAATTAGAACCCACAAAAACAGTTTCAATTACTTTTTCGTGCCCGGTGCTTCCTGAAAGCGTCGATCTCAACAGCTGGCGCTTCGAGCTGCGTCCTTACATTCCTCCAGTGAAGCAGTGCCTCAAATGCTTGAGGTATGGGCATATTGCCAAATATTGCAAGAACTCCGAACGCTGCTCCATATGTGGTGAGTCTCATAATTTTAAATTCTGCTTGAAATCATCTGAAGAAGCCATCTGTTGTCACTGCAAGGGAAATCATGTTGCCATCTCATCACAATGTCCTGTTAAGAAAGAGAAAATACAATTAAATAGAGAAAAAGCTCAAAGCAAAACATATTCTGCTGTATTAAACGAGAAGTCATTCCCTCCTCTGAAACAAAATCCCATTGAAATGCTAGCTTCACTCCTGAATTCTGATCAAATACTGAATATGGTTGTTGAGTCTGTTGTTAAATTGATAACAATGAATAAAACTAATGATACAATTATTTCCACTCAGAGTATTAAAGATACTCTCTTAGAAACAATTAAAAAAAATAAGAAATAAATTATTTAATTTTTTTATGGATATTTTAAGAATAGTTCAATGGAATGCTCAGAGTTTACCTGCACATAAATATTTATTATTAAATTTTTTGCAAGAGTATCAGATTCATGTAGCTTTAGTATGTGAAACATGGCTAAAGCCTCACATTCGTTTTAATATGAAAGGTTATAATATAATTAGATTAGATTCTGGTACAAGACATAATGGTGTAGCCATTTTAGTTCATAATAGTTTACAATTTGCTAAAATAGACACTTCTTTTGATGATTCAATTCAAAATATAGCTGTGCGATTGCAGTATGGCAACAAAGAAATTTCGCTTATGTCCTTGTATAGTCCTGGTAATTGTGATGTTTCATTTTCTAAAATAAAACTTAATAATTTAATTTCTAATTTACCGGGCTCTTTGTCGATTGCCGGCGATTTTAACGCATGGCACACAGCATGGGGTTGTAGTAATATTGATACACGTGGTCGTGATATTCTTGAAAGCATCGACGACAATAACTTGGTTCTTCTGAATGATGGTCAGTTGACAACTGTTGGTTCTAGTAGATGGCAAAGGAATGCTTTGGATCTTACTATGGTATCACCTTCTCTGGCATTGCAATGTGAGTGGTCGGTCCATGACGACCCTATGGGCAGCTATCATTTACCTGTAATTATAAACATCACTATTAGTAATAATAATAATGATTCATCTGATTATCTTACACCTCCTACTTCTTACAATTTTCGTTTAGTAGACTGGCAAAAATATAGCAAAAACGTTGATTACTTATTACAAAATTTTTACATTGATCAAACTAATCCATTAAAATGTTATTCTGATTTGGTTGCGTTATTAGATCTTGCATTGCAGCAGTCAGCTATTATCAGCAATAGGTCTTTCTCTGTTGACCAATCAAATCAATCGGTTAGGAAATTTCAGTCCAGAATCCGCAAAAAACGTATACCACTACCATGGTGGAATAAAAATTGTGCAAAAGCAGTAGAAGATTGTAAAAAGGCATATATTGAGTTTAAAAACAGTCTTACAGAAGAAAGTTTTCTTAAGTTTAAAAGGCTACAAGCTGTTAAAAAAATTGTTTTAAAAAAAGAAAGAAACTTAAGTTGGCTTTCATTATGTCAGTCACTAAATAGATCTACACCCATATCTAAAATCTGGAGGATTGCTAAGAGGTTTAATGGTCAACCTGTTTCTTTTAAAAATGTTTATACAGATTGGATTCCAGAATTTCTTAAAAAATATACACCAGATACTGTTGAGGCCCCTTTACAATATGTAAATAGTATTAATCCTGTACGTAATAGTAATTATTTATTAGCACCATTTAATTTTCAAGAATTTAAAAATGCAATTTTTTCACGACGAGATACAGCACATGGCCTCGATGGTATTCCTTATAAAATGTTAAAACATACTACAGATAATGCCAAAAATATCATTTTGAAAGTTTATAATTTGTTGTGGTCTACCTCTGCCATACCTCTGGATTGGAAAAAGGATTGTCTGGTTCCTATTCTAAAACCGAACAAAGATAAAACCAAAGCAAATTCATATCGGCCAATAGCTTTAACATCATGCATGGGAAAAGTGTTTGAACAACTTCTTAAACAAAGGCTTGAATTCTTCATTGAAAGTAATCATCTTTTACCTTCAAATCAGTTTGGTTTTCGTAGGGGTAGATCCTCTAGAGAGAGTATAGCACATCTTCAACTTGATATTTTTGATTCTCTCAAACAAGATAATGTTCTTATTGGTGTCTTCTTCGATGTCGTTGGTGCTTTTAATAATGTGAATCACCATATTTTAGCTGGTGAACTTCTTTCTCTTGGTATTCCTGAAAAATTGGTTAATTGGATTTTTGAATTTTTGCATGGTCGTGAGGTTTATGTGAAATCAAATAATCAGTTAATTGGACCAAGATATTCATACAGGGGTGTGTGTCAAGGGGGCATATTATCCCCATTGATATATATACTATATGTACATAAATTGAACTACATATTAGGTCCACAAGTTAAAAATTTGCAATTTGCTGATGACTTAGTTATTTACTTCTCTGGATCTGATATTCGACAAGTATCCTCTATAGTTAATTCTGCTCTTAAAAAATTAAATAATTATTTCAGTTACCTAAACTTAGATGTAAGTCCAGAAAAGTCTAAAGTTGTTGTGTTTGGTGAATGTGATTTTGATGTTGATATTGTATATAATAATATTAGTCTGCCATTGGAAAGTGAAGTCAAGTTCTTGGGTGTCATATTTGCTAATAACCTTTCTTGGAATAAATATATAGAATATTTGCTGGGTAAAGCCTATAAGGCATTCAATGTCATTAAAAGTTTATCAAAAATTGATCCTAAAATTCTATTAATGTTGTATAAATCAATTGTGAGGAGTCATTTTGAATATGGCTTTTTTTGTTTTGGGTCTGATCCCAAATTAGTAAAAAAATTAGATATCCTGCAGAATCATAATCTGAGATGCATTACTGGTGCTATGAAGACTACTCCCATTAACTCTTTGCAGGTGGAATGCAATATACCTCCACTTCAATTCAGATTCAAATTTTTAAAATCAAAGTTTTTGTTAAAACTACTTTCACTGTCTACTCATCACCTACTCAGAAAAATTGAATTTCTCTATACAACATATTCTCCTTTGAATGTACCCCGAATCCCCTATCTGTTTCATGACTTCTCGGATATCGTAGAGTTCAATCAGCAGTATAACATTCATAAAACTGAGAATAATTGGATATGTTACACAGGATCTTATGATACACATTTTTGTGACCTGAATATCCACATTCACCCTGATTTAAAGAATAAAGAAGAAGTATATGAAATTACTGATAATTTCCCTCAGCATAGACATATCTATACAGATGGTTCCAAAAATAATGATAATGTTTCGATGGCTGTTTACATACCTTATTTGAAAACGGGTCATGGAATTAAACTCCCGGGCCAAATGAGCATATTTTCCGCGGAGTGTCTTGCTATTCTTGCTGCGCTACAGTTTATTGAGGAGAACACCCAAGAATGCACTCAATGGTTAGTCCTAACAGACAGCATGAGCTGTCTCAAAGCTTTGCAAAATACCAGATTTGATACCGGATGTAACTATATTCTACAAGATATTAAAACAACCTACTTCAAGCTCAAAAGTAATAATATTGATATAGTTTTTATGTGGGTTCCGTCGCATATTGGAGTATCTGGAAACGAAAGTGCCGATAAGTTAGCTAGAGCCATTACAAATGACGCCGCAAATGTCAACATTGACATTAAAAATGTTGCTATACCGTACTCTGATTTACTACCAAGACTTAAACTTTTGTCAAAACAAGACTGGTCCACTCATTGGCAAGAAACTCTAACAGTAAAAGGAACTTGGTATGCGAAGATTAATAATGTTCTTGGCTGTCGTCCTTGGTTCACAAAATCAGCAGAATACCATAGCAGAAAGTTTTATACTATCCTAACACGCCTGAGATTTGGACACTGTCGATTTAACTCACATTTACATAGAATGCGTATTATCACATCTCCAACATGCACTGAATGCAATTTAGGTGTGGATCATACTCTTAATCATATATTTTTTGATTGCCCTGCTTACAACATTCAGAGATTAGTCCTGGTGGACAGATTATTAGAAATATATAAGACATCTAATAGCATCCCGCGCGACATTCAAGACATTCTCACAAATCCTGAAACTTATAAGGATTTATACAACTTTGTTGTATCATCGGATTTGGAACTATAAACATGGATAAGACTTTGAAGATTTATATCACACTGAAGATGACAAGGAAAATGGAATAGGAAGTGGCTACGGCCTTATATAACCCGGACACAGAAAAAGAAAATTGAAGAAGTGGCTTTGGCCTTACATTACCTGGACACGGAGAAAATAATAATTAAAGAAGTGGCTTTGGCCTTACAAAACTCAATTACAGAAAAATGAAATCTAGAGGCTGGAATTCTTGTAGTTGAAATTATTTTAAATAAGACAATGGCTGTATGGCTCTGCCTTTGCCTTTCCCAACTGACGGGAAGAAGATATTATAAAAAAAAAAAAAAAAAATTTATAGTGATAAAGGCATAGAAATATTAATATCTCGTTGTATGTAGGTAAGTAAGTACATTTAAGGTAAAGTACCGCATTATGCATTGTATCTACAAACCTAGAAATAATACAAAGTAAAGGAATACCTACCTACTTCAGAAATCTAAAGTTCCTAATCATAACATTGCGCGCGAAAGTTCAATAGAAGAATAATGAATTTTCGCGCGCAACGTAATCTCATCGAGAAACTTTTTATTTCCAATTTCATTGTCGACCTCCATGTTCAAATGGTTGTTTGCACGCTGGTGAATGGTATTGACTTTTCTCGTACCGTGCGTCGTGGGCACGACGCACGGTACGAGAAAAGTTCATCGTGGCTCGCGCGTCGCGTGTGGGCCTTGTGCGTGGCGCACGACACGATGCGGTGCGGCACGCGCGTCGTATCGTATCGTATCGTGTTTATGCGTGTTTTAGGTTGAAAATGAAAAATGTAGAAAAGGATTGAATGAGAATCAGCAACATTTTTTGCTTAGTGGCTTATCAGAAAGCTCGAGCGGTTCATCGTGAATCGCTCAGCACAGCAGGCGTCGAGCGCTCTTTTCGATTGATTTTCGTTCGACATCCCTTTGTTTTGAGTCATATGTCGAACGAAAATCAGTCGAAAAGAGCGCTCGACGCCGTGTTATACTCCGTCGCAGTACCACGACGCCAAAGAAGTGCAAATCCTACTTAAAATAAATGTACATTAATTGTTCGTAATTTGTACGCCATTAAAAAAATTGTACGTTACGTATTTTAGTCTAAAAAAATGTCGGTGTGGTACTGCCATGGAGTATGCTCTGCCGCAGTACCACTCGTTTTTCTCACGAACCAGAGACAGTTTGCATGTTTTTTTAGCTGAAAAAAATGTACATTAATTGTACGTTCTAGTATCGTACAAGAAAATGGCCAAGTGCGAGTCGAATTCGAGCTACAGGGCATTTACAATTTTCCAAATACAACTTGATAAATCGTCAACAAAAAAATAAGTTGGGGAGAAAAAGTTGTTGGATGGAGTAGATTACACGAATTGTATAAGCCTTACCGTCTTTTACAATACAAATACAAAATTTATGGAAAAAAAAATTTAAGCAAAACACGTTTTAAACGTACTAAAAAGTATAAAATAATTTCTCGCGTAAAGATTTATGAACCTATACAGAACTTTTAAACCTAAAAACGTGGGGCGCATATTGTGAGATTTATCATCAACTAGCGGCCGCCCGCGACTTCGTCTGCGTGGAAAGTTTTTTGCTATCCCTTGGGAACAATACTTTTTTTCGGAATGAAAGGTAACCTATTACGTCCTTCTCTGTACCTCTAACAACGTGTATATAAAATTTAATGATGATGACATGAAGGCGTTACAAACAAATAAACGGACTTTCGCATTTATAATATAATTAAGGATGGTTTTTGCATGTGCCCCACATTTTTAGGTTTAAATCTGTAAAGGATTATAAATCTTTACGGGAGATTTATACCTCCTTTTTAGCTGTTTCAAAAACGTGTTTTTATAAAAATATTTTTTCAGTAAATTATCAAGTGCTTATTTTCTGCTTTTTAGTCAACGAGCTAAAACTAAAAAAATGCACCATCTACCCAATGCGTGTGTACTGGCATTGGTCATTATCGAGCGCACTGCAAGAGAAACGGTAAATGGGAATGCTATGATGATATGGCAAAAAAAGTGACGAGATCAAAATTAAATCAACAAATTCAATGTCATCTTCTAATGTATATTGTTATGTGAAGTTGTTGTTATTAAAATAATTAAATGCAGTGTATTTTTTGTATTTGTATACCTACCTACGTCTAGGGTAGCTAGGTCAAACACTTAAATTTCATGCAATCCAATCCAACAACTCTTCCTCTCCCATCTCCCCACAATAATGATAACGATCGAGGTGTATTTGAAAAACT
This sequence comes from Agriphila geniculea, assembly GCA_943789525.1. Taxonomy (NCBI): domain Eukaryota; kingdom Metazoa; phylum Arthropoda; class Insecta; order Lepidoptera; family Crambidae; genus Agriphila; species Agriphila geniculea. The sequence goes on from OX038891.1 coordinate 15,007,278, forward strand.
GTAAATGCTCTGTAGCTCGAATTCGACTCGCACTTGGCCATTTTCTTGTATGATACTAGAACGTACAATTAATGTACATTTTTTTCAGCTAAAAAAAACATGCAAACTGTCTCTGGTTCGTGAGAAAAACGAGTGGTACTGCGGCAGAGCATACTCCCTGGCAGTACCACACCGACATTTTTTTGAGACTAAAATACGTAACGTACAATTTTTTTAATGGCGTACAAATTACGAACAATTAATGTACATTTATTTTAAGTAGGATTTGCACTTCTTTGGCGTCGTGGTACTGCGACGGAGTATAACACTCGACGCCTGTCGACCGATTCAAAAATAGGGCCCCAGAGCACCGTATGCGTGCTTGATATTACTTCAACGCACGCTCACCCAAACTAGCGATGTATGTTATGCGGGCTCCACATTCGCGCCGTGAACGCCCGTGAAAGGCGTGAAGCGCGAATGTGGATGGTTTTCGCGCCCGTTCACAGGCTTCGCGCCTGTTCACGCCTTGTTCCCCGTTCCGTGTCGGTATTTGCGCCCGCTTCAAAGGGTTCGCGGTGCGCGAACCTCCCGTGAACGCAAACGCATCCACACTCGCGCGTGAAAACAGTACCGTGCCTTGATGTTTTTTATTTATTTGCGGAGTACGGTGCGTCAAAATGAGCGTCACTTGGACGAACGAGCAGGAAATTGTGTTGATTGAGTGTTATCATGCCGAACCCATTTTATGGGATGCTAAATTCGAACATAGCAGTGCATAATTCGGCGTCCATTCTCGACGAGCGCGCGAACTAAACTGTGAACGATAGCAAGTGTGGAGGGTCATGCTTTTCACGCCGACTTCACGGCAAAATTACGGTGTGAATTCACGCCGTGAATCACGCAGGAGTCTGGAGCCCACATTAAAGATACGGTGACCTGATACGCCAAAATGGACTAGTCTGGACCAAGCTTTACATGCCGTCATTTTCAAAATCTTTCGCTATTAGCGCTATCCAAGAACCTTATATTCATATTGAATATAAAGTGCTATCGCACACAGGCAACTTAGTCGCCCAGCAACTGTTTTGTCTCTGTCTCAAGTCCACAGGTTTAAATGGAAGCGCGCACACGAAGCGACGCAGTCGTCGGCAACTTTTTATACAAATTATGTAAGAGAGAAAATAGTTGCGGAGACAAAAGTCGCCTGTGTGCGGTAGCGCTTAGGTACATGACCAATACGCCGCCGATACCTATTGAAATTCATTTCAGCACTGAATTTCAAATTTACAATGTGATGAACCAGTCCACCACGCAAATTTGGAACCTCGTAGTGATGATAATATTTTAGAGCATAAGTGTGTTTATGTTTTGTGAAGGTACCTACTAAATAGTTTTCCTCAAGCGTTAATAGTATTTTTTAGTAGGTAAGTTATAGCGGTTTAAGAGTAATTATTTAAATCGACGACCCGAGTGGTGCAGTGGTCAACATGCCGCCTACCACGCAAGAGGTCCCGGGTTCGATTCCCGGCCGGGCAGAAATTGAAATGTTGAATTTTAATTTCTGTGACGGGTCTGGGTGTTACTTGGTGTTACTATGTACCTATATAATAAGTATACCTAGTCTGGCCATAAATTTTGTTACATATGGAAAGTTAAATAAGTGACTCAATGAGTTACGCACTACAACCATATATGTATCAAATGAAAGGGTATAAAATACAGATTTAAACCACATTAAAATTATTCGAAATGTCCTCCTCTTGCTTGGATACAAGCCTTCAATCTGCGAGGCCAGTCATCAATCGAAACACGCACGACGTTCATGTCAATAGCGGTGACTGCTTTAATCAGGGATGTTTTAAGTGACACCAAGTTGCGATGGGGTTTATCGCAGACCTTCTCCTCTAAGTACTGCCATATTTTGTAATCCAAGGGATTCAAGTCTGGACTGGAGGAGGGCCAATCCTCATGCCTGATAAAGTCGATTTCTCGGGCCCTGAGCAAGTTTTGGGTAATTTTCGCCTTATGAGCGAGCGCAGAATCTTGCTGGAAAACCCAGTGTCCGTTTTCGAAACTTGTTTGTGAAAGAGGTTCCACAATGTTTGTTAGGATTGTGTTTTGGTATATGAGGGCACTGGTTTTCACTCCTTTTTCACAAAAAAACACCTCCGTTGGACCCAAATAGGAGACCCCAAACCAAACCATGAATTCTGAAGGGTGATGATCACGCTGAACACGTGGCACATGTGTGCTTGCTTCTTCACTAGAGTGTGTATACACTTTATCAATTAGTTTGTTGAAACACTCCAAAACATTAAAAATTTTTTCGCCCAAAAAATAAATCTCACGAATTTTTTTCCCGCGTACCACATTAACAAAACCCGGCATCTTTCGAATATGATTTTCTTCAGCCATGCGTTAAGAAGATGTACTGTTTTTTTCTGTAAGCATGCAGTCCTAGGTCTTCATTCAACACCCTTTTAACAGTGATTTTGCTTAGTCCCATTTGCAGAGCCAAAATTGTTTGCTTACGGACAGGATTTCGTTATTTGCGCTTTCACTGCTTCGATGACCGCTGGAGTCCGAACAGAATGAGGTTGACCGCTCCTCTGATTATCTTCTAATCTTGAATCTTCTATGAATCGTTTGATAGTACGATAAATAAATCGCAGTGGAATTTTCAAACTTTTCAGCAGTGTGAAAATCTCTGTTGGCGCTAGACCGCAACGATGCAATGAAATTACTACGACTTTGTCTTCTTTGAGCGTCCCCTCCATTTTAGAAAATGAAGAAAATTCCAGAAACTATATGTTTTTATTTTCTTTAAATGTTCAAATTTCGAAAACCCGCAATATTTTTTTCGGCTTGCATTCTAAATTTGAAATTTTAACTAAGTAACAGAACTTATGGCAAGACTAGGTATATTTAAAAAGTATATAAGTAGTATATCAGTTGTCTAGCACCCATATTACAAGCTTTGCTTAGTTTGGGGCTAGATGGCGCTGTGTGAAATTGTCCAAGCTTTTATTATTATTATTATTATAATTAAATAGGTTTTAGTAGAAGAAGCTATGATCTAATTCTATGACTAGACATCACGTCACGTCACTATGCAAAGTAATATGGTAGGTAAGGTATAAGTATTATATTCGATTCTTGGAAAAACGTATGAATGAAGAACAATCTGTTAGCAAGACTTACTTAACTTATTTTATATTGATTTCTATCATTTACCTCAATGTCATTGTTAATAATACTTGACACACTTTTACGATGACCTCCGTGATCGAATGGTTAGAAAGCAGAGTGTGGCGTCATCAAGGATCCGTGTTCGATTCCTGGAAAATGTTGAAAAACGAGCTTTTTATTACGTCCGTTAAACCGAGTACAATGTTGAGAAATTTCGAAATTCGGGGGCAATTCTGCTAAGGAAATTACGAAATACTCGACCAAAAACCCACGCACGCACAAAACGATAGCGTTTACATTTACGGTTTTCGCAGAAGCAGTTAGCTTTTGACACAAAAAAATAATAGTGCGGTTCGCTTGTTTAAGGACAGGGACAGGACGGGGACCCTATACCGGCTAACTTTTCGAACTTCGGCGGGTCTACCGAACTACAACTGAAATCAGATAAATTACGTCACGCGTTATATTTCACGATTGTTGACCTCCTTCCCCGTCCTTGTCATATTTGTGAGTCCCCCTCCCTAGTGTGACGTCACATATTTTACATCTAGAAATTATTATTGAATTAAAACAGCACCCAACAAGCAAAAACGTCATATAAGTTCTGACTTGTACGACTTTAAGTCGGATAGCAGTCTTACAATAGTAATGAGATGACTGCTAGGTCATATAGATGTCTTAAATCTAACTTTTTAGTCGTGCGATAAATATGTCATAATAAACTGGTCATAGTAACGTCGGCACGACTTAAACTATACGACGTTATATTAAAGTTTTAGCCAAAACGTCTGTACGACTTGTAATCGCATTGGAGTCAAGTTTCGACTTTTAAACGACGTTTAACAAAATGGCGGCTTAACTTGGTCTTCAAATAACCTTAAAATGACTTTTTGTCTTTAAAACGTCATATAGAGATTAGTGTGCGACAAAATTAACATGGCTGACATTTAAAAAAATAAACAAAATTTTATTAATAAAAAAAATATGTTTCAATCGCAAAACTACGAAGGGGCATGAAAATATGAATTGTATTTACATAGGTATATTATCATAAGACTTTAATTCCCAGACGAACTAAACGGTATAAGAGACAAACACAGTTAGCAAGATATGAAAGTTTATGTAATACTCACCTTTTATATCCTTGTAATAGATTTATTTTGCACTCAGTAGCACTACCATGAGTTTACAAAAACCATTCTCGATATCGACCGCGTTAGCAATTTGTATGGGAAATTGAAGCAGAGCCTCTAGCGGATACGCGAAGAACTAAAATCTATAGTAAATGTGCTCATCATCCACGAGTTTATTATCCTCGCTAATGTGAACTCGATACGGGGTAAATGTCCCATATTTCGGCATGTTAAGACTTAGGATATTCATTCTAAATGTATGGGGAAGATGGCGAAATTAATAGTTAAGTTTTAATGTGGCTATGTTATACCTTTAGGTGAGTACATTATAAAAATAACTCTACCCCTCTCCTCTCTACCACGTCACCCCTCCCCCCTAGAAATGTGACCCGTTTTACAGATTTTCTAAATTTTCAGGAAAACCATACAAGCTAGGACAAAATGGTCAATAATTCAATTATTTACTGATAAATTACCTACAAATAAGTCTAACTATTCATTTTGATACAAGTTATAGTTTCCAAGCTATGGTGTGTCAAAATTTATGGTAGTGACTGTACACGACAAAAATAATAAAAATCCGGCTATTGCTTAACCAAAGGTTTCCTTCACCAGGATTGATCTTTGTGTTCCTAAGATCGGTTTACGAAGTGGAGCCACCTGGATTTTTCATGTAGGTGGGGGGGAGGGGAGAGTTCAGCCTTCATGAAGTCTAAAGTTAGTAACTGCCTAAGTATAGTACTAAGCCAAGTTTGGTATCATTTTCGGAAAAATCAATAACGTAGAATTAATTTTTGATTTAAAAAATGCCATCTTAGGTTAGGTTTATGTTTACGTGATCGAGTATTGTGCCCCGATTTATGAAATTGTGACATTTGCCTCTAGTTTCGCTGATATAAAAGGTACGCGGATGGGCTATATATCAAATTGTACGTCTGCCAGAGGGCTTCAAAGTGGAATTTGAATTCCTAAAATAGGTCAGTAACTTTTTGAGGTTTCCAAAATTTTCGAAAATTGCAAATTCTTGTCGCCGACTTGGATCGAGAATTCCCCATTATAGTTTTATTATTACCCACAAAAAAATCCGCGCGGCTATACAGGGTATCCCAAAACTTTGCCACACGCAGGGAAAGTACGTTAAATATTGAAGATGGGAAATTTTACTGAAAGAAGACTCCATTTTATTTTTAAAAATAATTGGAACTGCATTCAAAGATTTTTGGAAAATCACCTGCCTTAACCAGGAATCGAACCCAACAAAAACGTTTTTTTTTTTAAATTTATTTTAACGATACCAATCAAAAGGGTTACTCATAAGGATATTTTTTCTTAAGTGAGACAGCATCTTAAACAAAAGGAAGACCATGAAATTTAACATTTAAATTATCATTATTACAAATTTGTATCAATTTGTATCGAAACGTAAGCGATTTTAAAAAATCTTTGAATGCAGTTCGGTTTCTTTTTAAAAACAAAATGGCAAGATGATTAGATTAATCGTGCTATTGAGTTGTATTGTTAGAAGTGTAAGGCATGAGACAATTTTGTTAAAATTAATTATTCCAATACACCTGTCGCGTACTAAGTGGATTTTTATTGAATATTACACCCTCGAGCCTTGGCTGCAACCCTTACTCGAGGGTTGTTCAAAGTTTCTTTCAATAAATTTTCCTATTTTACATATTTAAGGTACTTCCCCTCGTGGCAAAGTTTTGGGACACCCTGTATATCTAATTTTTATAGTGTAGTCGCAATGACCACTTTTTGTTCAAATTAGTCAATCAAAACTGGAGTAGAATCGAAAAATGATTACATATTTTGTTTCATAATATTAATCCTTATCCAACTATATAATTTAATGATCAAGGTTGATTATTTACATGTCAATTCTTATTTAAATTATTCTAATCGGACCTTTCGTTTGGAAGTTACTACGGGCATAAGGGATCAGTTGTACTATTTAACTATTTAAAATTTTATTCAAATTGACTTTCTGTGAGCTTAAGAAGTAGGTTCAATACGAGCGCTAATCTTATGGTGGTGACAAGGAATACACGCCATAAAGCTGTCTGTGCCGACGACTGAGAGTTTTGAACATCGCATTGCCCTCAGTCACGGTAATGGATAGATACCGTAACCGTGTCTCAGTTCAGTTACCAAAATGTTGGTACTTGATTTTTAGACAGTTTATGTGTTATAGATTTTGTACTAATGTAGGTGTAATAATTAATAATTTGCGACAGAAAAAAAAACTAAACGAAATAACGTACTAACCCGAAATATTGGTCGTTTACCTTAGTTGGTGTACTTTGCAATTATAATCCGACTAAGTAAAAAAACACTAGTTAGTGCGTGTATACCGAATGTAAGTGAATTTTGAATTTATGTTGGTTACTATCTTTTTACTTTCCTCTATGGTTCCTATTTATGTCAAATCGAAGATGTCAAATGTAATTTTCACGTTTTAATAATTATTTATTTTGTGTTTTCTTTGCGTATTTTGTTGTGCAATAGCTAGCTTGTTAAGATTGATAAGAATAAAATTAGAAGCAGTCGATTAGAGGAGTTTATGGAAAGGTGAAATAAAAGGTTGGTACTTGATACAAATCCTTGGACGATTCGTCCAAGTACAAATCATTAGAAAACTCAGATAAACCTAAATCCAACCAGGAAAATACATTTATAAAATTTTTATAAAACTTACGCTGTTTTAGTTTAAGCTTCTCTTAATAATTGTTTCTTAATATTTATGATTAGCTATCCATGACCTTGATTTGTTTTTACTATTGGCTATAGATGCATTTATTGCAATTTTTTAAAGACGACCTGCCCCCATGCTCCAATTGCCAACCTTACTTTTAAAGCTTAAAATATGAGCAATAGACGATTAAATAACGTGTCGCAAGCTTATGTAAATCTCAGACTTTGATATTGTGTGACAAGCTTACGGCACGTAATAACGTAGCGTTCAAACGCATAGAATGTTGGCCATTTGAGTAGGGGGGACAGAGCGTGATTACGATAATAGCCTAGGTCTTATTTCAACACGGTAGAGCTTAATGAGAATCCCGCAACTTATACAACTTATGGTTTACTTATTTCATTACAGATAATGTGTGTATCATCCAACAATCGACAAAATATCCAATTTTCCTTCCAAATTAATAAAAACATACAATTTGGACGATATACAACCTGGCAGAGCGACATGCGGCAGATACCTACGTTTTTTTGTGTGCCTTATTCAAATATGATATTAAATAAACAAATAAGGCCCAAAATGATACAAATCTATGAGTTAAAGTGAGATCTTTTTTTTAGAATATATTATAACATGAATCTTTACTTTGTTATAATAAATATTCAAATTTATTGATAAGATGTTTTTATTTAATATGGTTTCATATTTAACCTCAATTTAACATAAAAAAGTTATAGGCCTTAATTTAATAAGTGTAATCGATTTATTACGGCCAAAGTCAAGTTTTCGGAAAATTACATTTAGTTAGAACTGTTTTCTTATATTCCTACTGTTAAATAATAAATTAAATAATATTTAAAGACTTAAAAGTAAATAGACCTTATTTGTATCAAGTACTTATTACCTTGATACGGACGGAATTAACATATTTGCAACTAAGTAGATTATTATTTAGATTTAACACAATATTTTCTAATTTTGTAATATGCTTGATAGGAAAGTACTTAATTAAACTTTTTTATATTAGTTTCAAAGTGGAGGAATGCATTACGTTACGGCGTATTTGAATGGTGACCTTAGTAAGCCCACTGAATGGAGGGCCCACCTAGAAGGGCCACTATTCAGCGTTGGGCACAACCTGACCCACCGCCTGACTAGAGGATTTCTAACACGGGTTTTCATATTTATCGGTTTATAATTTGCCCTTGATTTCGTCGCATTATGCAGCTGTGACGCACATATTTTATGCTAAATAAGCCCTCAAAGACATTATTTAGACTATTTTAGACACAAAAAATACTAAATTAAATTAAAATAGAAGTATTCACGCCAATGACTGTGTTGTACCGCGGTTTGATTACATTCTCTTTTGTTGTACCTATTTTTTACATTCCTCTATGCCATAGAGGATAGTAAAAGGTATACTCATTGATCTCACGCGTCAAAACGCAAGTGAGTAACTTTACTACTATCGTTACGGTATTTCTCGATACCATCTGTCAATTAGTAACTCATGGTACCGAATTGCTATGAAAAAGGCCAAAACGTTACTCGATGCTCGCTAGCGAGTATAGTAAACTATTGTAGTTTACTATACCAACTCATGGTAGAGCTACAGATCTCGAAACATAACCACAAACACGAGTCACTGACAAACATTAAAAATCAGTCGTACAAGTGTTGTTACTTGACTCATATACAACGTTTTCGTCATTAAAAAAACATCTGTATGACCACAATATAACGAAAGAGTCGTTGTAAAGTTTTGATGCGACTACTGTACGATAAAAGTGGTAATCTTGTGACTTTTGTATGACCATTAAACGACAATGTAGGTCGTATAAATGGGGCCCTTTTCGCGTTGAGCAAACGTTGTTATAACGTAAGTGTGACCTATCTTTTGCGACCAGTGATAATAAGATAACGTTTGTACGACCATTGTACGACGTAAAATTGTTAGTTGGGCAGTTCCGAAATTCGTTTTATTTCAATTTGAATGCTTTTGAAATGTGACGTCACGAAATTTAGGACTCCTCCCACCCCCTTGTCACACAATGTCACATTTCGTCGACCCCCTCCCTCCCTCTTTACGTGTGACGTAATTTATGGATGGGCCCCTACCAGCCTACCACCAACCAAACAGAGTAAGTATGTACAAATTTTACTCTCTCACTAGGAATCGAACCCCTGAGTCTTACACGGGTGGGCGAACCACTAGGCCACAGAGGCGGTTAAAACTTTCCTCAGATATAATAGGTCCCCTGAGTTACATACGTAATCAATTGATGCCTAAATTATGTTGCTAGGTAGCTTATAAAAAGTACTTACATAACACTGAGTTGTTGATTCACACCAAATGCCTTACTCTACAAGCTCTTGAAGCAAAAGCATGTGAAGTGGTGGGGTAGGAGTGGTAAGTAGTTTGATTGAATTAACTAACTTCATGTACAGTAGCGTTGTACTTTCACAATCTTAAAGTAGGTAGGTACGTACGAGTAAAATAGGTATGTTGCGTATGTTTCAGTTGCGATGAGTTGTGTGAGACTGTATGAATGGTAAGTAGGTAGGTAGGTACATTATTCTAACCAATTACCTATCATACGAGACTTTTGTGCTCTTTCATGAATAGTACCTACCTAGTACCTACATTATTCTTAGCAAACACCTAAGTACTTACCTGTCATACTATTTGTACTTAATTAGGTACTTATAAAGAGAATGTTTTTTTTCTGTAATCGTACATAGAAAAAGTTATATTTTTTAACTAAAGAATTTAAATATGGCAGGTACTTTTTACCACAGAATACATAATAGTACAAGAGTACAAGTCTTATACCGCCATTTTCATGTTTAGCCGACTATCAGCCCCCCTACTCAAATGACCAACATTCTATTCGTTTGAACGCTACGCTTACTATTAAGCGCCATCGCACACGGGAGACTTTTGTCTCCGCAACTATTTTGTCTCTCACATGGTTTGTATGAAAAGTTGCAGACGACCGCGTCGCTTCGTGTGCGCGCTTCCATATAAACCCGTGGACTTGAGACAGAGACAAAACAGTTGCAAGGCGACTAAGTTGCCCGTGTGCGATAGCGCTAAAACTTTAAAATAAGCAGTAAACCATAAAATTACGTGCTACGGCACTTGACAATTCCATACAATACCTACATCGAAGTCTGTGATTTACATAAGTTTGCGACATATTGTGATTTAATCATCTATTAGTAAGCGTAGCGCTCAAACGAATAGAAAGTTGGCCATTTGAGTAGGGAGGCTGGTTTGTTATGATAAGTTACAATGGAATCCAATTGTGGCAAATATTATAAAATCACTCGTTCGTTCCTCATAGTTACACGAAGATTTTTGCTTTGCCTAAATATGTCCTTTAAGGAATTTTGACACGTTTTGTGGAAACAAAAGGCTGCCTTCGAATTTGAAATCATAGGTAGACAAAATGTTTTAGACTGTAAACTCGAGGATTTGTTAAGATAAGTAATATTACAAAATTTCAATAGATAACATAAGACCATTGTCTTTTCACTGTCGGTTATCCCCCACAGCCACAGGTAAACATTTTCCAACAGTTTAGTTTTCCTCATTAATTATGATTGATCACGACACGAGTGTTACATTACACCTTGTATTGAAAATAGAATACCTACACAAAGTATTATATTATGCAATTATTAGCACTTGGTCGGATTCGCTAAATGTAGGATTAAGATAGTAGGTACTAAGCTTAACTTCAGAGGGCCTAGGTACGAGTTAGTGTTTTTACTTTTCACATACTTAGTTTTCTATCGTTTTCTCTCTTTCACATGCGTTTATTGAGATGAAGATGAGTAGTACATCCGATAGTTGTGAAAAGTGATGCGAAAAGTGGAAACACCAACTCGTACTAGGCCCTCTGTCCTCTCCCAATTTTGTGCAACAAGTTTTTCAACCTAACGTTTTTTTGCAAGAAGAATAGAGATGTGAGAAATTTCTTTTTTGTCTACAGGGTACTATAAGGCTTTATAAGGCTATTACCAAACCATCATACTGAACAATTTTTTCTATGGGACCAACTCTGAAATCGCGAAAAAAATCAGCTGTTTCATACATTTTAATGTTTTCGTTATTAATTTTTCTAGTCCCCCTGAATATATCTAGAAAGTCCCCCGTGGATCCCGTGTACGCTCCCCCCTCCCCCCTCAAATATCTCCCTGATTTTAGTTTTTTCGATTTATCTCAGAAACAGTTGGAAATAGAAGAAAGCCCTTACGCGAAGAAAGTTGTCAACGTAAGATATAATAATTGTTATAAAATATCCAACCCGTCGACACTTCAATCATTTCGATGTCAGCTGCAGTCTCTGAAATATACCTACAGACATTTCACCAAGAAAAAATTATTGGCCATAAATCATTTTTTGTACTAGATTTGAAAAAAAATGAGTGGAGTTCAAGCAAAATAATCTGAGTTCATATAAATCTTGGTAGGTACACAGAGTAATAAAACAAGGTATTATACATTGTTATAGCAGCATTGATTCTCGATTCACAGCGAATGGTGTCCAAACACCACAATACAATTTTATAGTATGAAGAAAGCAGGAACTATGCAAATGTCGTTGCCTTTTAGGATTAAGATAAGGTACTATGCAAATGACGTTGCCTTATAGGATAGGATTAAGATAAGACACTTATGACGAAATCAAATTAAATTAAAAAAGTAATAACCTGTGTGATACCCACATACAGAAATTAAAAATTAAAATTGACCAAATCGCCAGAATAGGATCTTGCTCAAAGCCTTTTGCTCCTACAACTTTTGGTTAGTTATTTTATTATGCCGGAATTACATATTCGCCGAAAATCAGCACAATTCATCGTACGTTGCCGGTTTTGAAAGAACCTCTTTGAAGCATTTGTTACAAAACCGGCAACGTACGATGAATTGTGCCGATGTTCGGTGAATATGTAATGCCGGCATTACAGTCGCGTCCTTCGCACACCAAGGAGAGTGTGAAGGTGCGGGTACGTTTGTCTAACGCCACGTGTTAACACGCCATCAGATGACATCGGTATCAGTACATTATACTTCAGATTCGTCCTCGATATTAGTATATTAACACATGTAGTACCGCTTGCATGTATCACCACTTAGCACGTTATTTTAAAGCAATAACCTAAAAAACCTAAAAAGAGAAGGTTTTTGACTTAAAATTGACAGATATTTTGACATTTCCGGTCCAAGTTCGCCCTGTCACTGCTACACGCCAACCCATAGAAATACAATGTCAAAGAACAACAAAGTCAATAAACAGGTGATCCGAAAACGAATCAATACATTTTATATGAGATACGTAAAATATGAATTAGATTCATAAAATATGACTATATTATGGCAAAGGAAGATAATAAACTATGTTCCATACTGTTTTCTTTGTCGATAAACGAATAAATGTAGCGAAATTTGGTTTTAGAGAAATGTGTGGCAACTGGCAATATCTTATTTACCTTTGAAAAGTGTGATTACTTGGATTGTTTCTTTTTGTCACATCACAATTAGTTAGAGCAGAAGACACCATAGCTCCACGATACCTTTATTTGGAAGGAAACATCTAAAATCATTAAGGTGCAATTCCATGTTTCTCATGCCCATGACAGAAAAGGAAGTAAAAACAGAAGTGTTGAAACTAAACAACACAAATACAGAAGGCTATGATGGAATTAACACTAAAATAATAAAATCATGTATTGAACAAATAATATCAGTGTTAACCTATCTTATTAATAAATCTTTTTCCTCGGGAACATTTCCAGACTCTTTAAAGCTGTCAGTTGTCAGACCGCTTTTCAAGAAAGGTGAAAAAGATAATATAAATAATTATCGCCCTATTACACTTGTCCCAATTTTTTCAAAAATTTTTGAAAAGTGTATGCTTAAGAGATTGATGGCCTTTTGCAATAAATATAATATTATAAATAAAGATCAGTATGGTTTTCTAAACGACAAATCAACAACGTTAGCTATTTTTAATTTAATGAATACAATTTTGGATAAAATCAATAATAATTTCTGGACTACAGGACTATTTTTTGACTTGTCAAAAGCTTTTGACTATGTTCCACATAACCTACTGTTAGAAAAGTTGGAAAATATAGGTGTGAGAGGTATTACCCTTCAATGGTTAACATCTTACCTATCTAACCGTAAACAATATGTTACCGCGGATAGAGTTATTAAAAATGAATTACTATCATTTTCCTCTAGTTGTCGTGAAATTAAGACTGGTGTCCCACAAGGGAGTGTGTTGGGCCCTCTTTTGTTTATATTATTTATAAATGACATATTTGACATAACCAACCATAAATGTATACTATACGCCGATGACATTTCTATAATTGTGACGACTGAGAAAAGAAATAATACATTGACTGATCATGAGACTGACATAAATAACACTATTGACATATTAATTGAATGGCTGAAATCACATAATATGAATATTAATTTAGATAAATCCGTATTTATTCAATTTAATCAATCTGAATATAGCCATCATAATATTAATTTGAATAATATTAAAATTAACGAGGTGACAAATGTAAAATTTCTTGGTATTGTAATAGATAAATTTTTGAACTGGAAACTACAAATTGAAAATGTATGTAACAAAATAAACAAATTTAGTTATGCTCTGCGTCAAGTTACAAGAGTAACAAATAAAAGAACTGCGATTTTGTGTTACCGTGCTTATGTAGAATCGATCTTGCGATACGGACTGATGGTATGGGGTAATAGCACGGATTGGAACAGAGTATTCGTAGCACAGAAGAAATGCATAAGGGCCATATATGGAATTCTACCTGACGAATCATGCAAACCGATATTTAAAAACCTAGGTCTTCTGCCCTTTCCCTCGCTTTACTTATACGAAATATGTAATTTTGTGCACCGAAATAGATATTTATTTGCAAAAGCATCTGATGCCCCAAACACTAGAGTGCGAAGAGACAAACATAAACTAGTCATAAGAAATGTACCAAACACAAGAAAATATAGTAAAAGTTGTCTTGTAATGTGCGTTAGAATATACAATAAGATTCCCAACAATCTGAAAATATTGAACAACTTTAAATTTAAAAAAAGTCTCTTCAAATGGCTAAATGAATATAATTTTTATAGCATTAAGGAATTTTTTGACAAAAAGTAATTTTATGACATTTATAATTAACTATTGACATCTTAGAGCATTGATTGACATGTATATTATTATTATTGACATTTTGAGACCTAGTTTTTATAGAATGCACTGTTTTTCCTTTTTATCTTTTCGTGTACCTATATTAATAATTTGCATGCTATTTTAATAGTGAAACATGAGCACGTTTATTCACTTAATGTTACCACCATTTCATACCATGTTTGATGTGAATAAATGATTATGATTATGATTATGATTTGAAATTCTAATTATGATTAAAAAATATTTTAAACAGACTGTGATTGCTCATTTGCTAGGCGGGACGCTAGGGGCTCTTACTGTAAAAAATGTTGGCACATGTCACTTGATCCTTTGTCTCTTTTTTACATAGACCGTGTCCGTATGATGTTAACTTCTCTTTTCCACGCTTTGTTGGTCTTCTTGAGCGCAGCGAAAATTTTTCTATGTCTATGCGCCAACCACTTCATTCGCTTTTCGTGCTTCGCCACGGACGCACGTATACAGTCTCAAAGTGAGACTTATTTAGAGTTAGATTTTTACAGTGAAAATTAAATTATAGTTAAGCATTTACTTCGTGAAGAAAGAAAAAGTTTTCAAGACGGAAGAGGACAAGAAGAAGAAGTCAAGACGGAGGAACACTTTTAAATGCCGTTTACTTGGTTAAACAGCATAATTGTCTGCTATTTATCTGATGCGAACTTACCATACTGGGTATTTTCTGTCAGTTTTTTATTTATCTGATGCGAACTTACCATACTGGGTACTTTCTGTCAGTTTATTTATTTGTCTGATGCGAATTTACCATACTGGGTACTTTTTGTCAAAGCATTGTGTTTAAGACACAATTAAATATCTATTGCACTCGAGATAGTCATACTGGACTATTTCACCGCATAGATACGTCAAACAACGCTACTGCAGCAACTCAAAGTGCCGTTGACGACGCGACATTGTAAAAAAGCAGACTACCCTCAAAGGTTGCCACGTTGTTGGAACCGCTGCCGAGCACCAATCGGGTGACTCCGTCGTCCGCTGAATCGCCACCATCCACTTTCCAGGCAGGCGGCCGCTGTGCTGGAGCTGCAAGAGCAGCCCTGACAACAGCGTTGCTCATCAGGTATGAATTTTGACATCATGATATCCTTGGTGTTGAGTTAATCTCAACGGTATTATAGTGTACCATCGGTACTAAGATAAATTTATAGTTTACAAAACTGACAGAGTTAGCTATAAATGCTAAAACTTAATAACTTAATGGAACCAGATATTTAGTTATACAGCAAATAGCTCATACCTGATACTTCATACACCTATTATGTGAAATAGCTTAGCTGCTGAAATAGCTAGCTGCTGGCATGCTGATAGAAATTTCAACTAAAAATGGAATAACAGAATCCTTACATTTTATTATCTATAAATGAATCATAATTGCAATGCAATTATCCTACTAATATTATAAATGTGAAAGTTTGTGGGTTTGGATGTTTTTTCCTCAATCACGACAAAAACTACTGAACGGATTTGGTTGAAATTTGGCACACATATGGTAAGTAGCCTAGATTAAAACATAGAATGCTTTTAATCCTGATATTCTCACGGGAATGGGAACCACACGGGTGAAAACCCGGGTGGCCGCTAGTAAATCATAAACGCAATTTATGTTTGTTGGAATACAGTAAAAAAATTTAATCATTTGCCTTAACTAGGAAACCTTGTATTTCAGGCGGGTAAACCTAACATGTTGAACTTGTTCATTACTAACTATTTAGTATGTTTCTTTCTAAGCTATGGCCTTGAACAAATTATCTCTATTACTTTTCAAATTTAATTTGTGTAAGTGTGTACAAAATAATGTTTCTGATGTGGGAAAATTATTAGCTACAAGTGTCAGTGAAGTTTTAGGCAGCTTTCCAATACAAAACTATATACACCTTTTTGTGACAGTATTTCGAATTTTTTACATAATGTGGGGCATTACGACGTTCAATTATACCGTACACGATCAACTCTAGTGTAGCTGAGGCTGCTCACTTAAAAGGCCACCGACAGTTCAGTCGAATATGAATGATGCATTGGCCACAGGCCTGATGTGAACGATATCCATCAACAAAAAAACTGTAAGTATATCGGGTGCAGTACTCAATAAAACAATTTTAAAACTGATTTATATATTTATTTGCCTTAAAAACGACAACAAAAGACGTAGGCAGGTATGTCACATGCTTCATCTCCGACGGCAAGCGAACAGCGAGACGCGGCGAGGAAGCCCCATCAGCTGTTTGTTTCGTCAGTCACAGCAGACTCGCAGACGGGCATTACGGCCCATCCAAATAGTTGCCGATGATGCATCATCAATTTTTGCCTTCAATCATCATACGTGAGGTAAGGACACCCGTTAAGATAGTGTATTCGTGAGGGTGCGTGCTGGTGTGACATCTGTCTGTATTCAGCGAATACAGGCAGTGGTCACCGACTCGACTACAGGCGCAAAGGTCCACTTAATCGTTTGCGCCGGTAATCGTCTGTGTGAATATACCATTTAGCCGCGCTACACAGGTCACCCAGATTATTTTTATATTTTTCTATTATATATATATATATACTATAGTATATCATCTCCAGTCGAGCAGAATGCATAACAGTTATAATACATACAAATAATAGTATTGTTACAATTTGTTGAAGGTTCAACGGAAGGTGACATGAGTAAAAAAAAAAAACAGTTTATCATATCAGCCTGCCTAGCATGACCGATTTATATCGCGTGATATAGCGTTTTATCACGTTTAACTGTCAAAAAGACAAAGGAATTTGACAGTTGAGTGTCGATAAAATGCTATATCACGCGATATAAATCGGTCATGCTAGGCAGGCAGATTTAGTTAAGAACTGTTTAAAATTTAATTTAGCTTTTATAAAAAATTACGTACTCTAAGTACTTATAAATAATTTTATCATGATTAAAAATGTAACTTATTGTTTTTAAAAACACAGTCTAGACATCCCATTACCTTTAAGGTTTTAATATTGATAAGGAAAGTGATAGTAATATACGAATTTAAAATCATAAATTTTGGGCATTTTAGTGCCCATATTTTTATTACAAAACTACCGCCGCCGGCTATAAAGTTTTTTAAATAGCATGATTTCCCTGTTATTGGACAATATTTACTATTTACTATTTATAAGGGTCTCAGAACATTTTTTAAAGAAATGAAGTTCATCTTTTTATATACAATGTTATTTTTTTATATACAGCTACCGTCGCAACTTTCCATTATATTACAGATGTATTAGCAATTATGATCTTTACAAGACAAACGTTCACAAAACTGCAGAAATCACTTAGTTGAATGTCATCGATACTTACACAGAATTCCGCGTAAGTCTAATTAGAGACGACATATTTTCTTTTGGGCCTTTCAACAACGGGGTGGACTAGGAGACACTAGTGGTCACATCAGGAATCACAAATTGCAAAATATTTGCATATCAATTATCTAGAACATGCAGTTCAATATGCTTTCATTGCAATTTTTCTTATTGTATTCAGTGCGGGGTGTTAAGTATTCTAGATATTATTATTCTGATGCTAAATAGACATTATTCAATTCATAAATTCAAAACTAATCACCAGTTTTGGTTTTTATTTTCCAGATTGAGATTGAGTAAATTCAAATGCAATGGAATTCGAATTAAGCAGTGGAGATAAAATGCAGTAGATTTTCTTTTTCTCTATTTCTAGCATTTGATTTCAAAAATATTTATTTTCTAATTTGAGATTATAGCATTCACAATGCTATTTTGGTTTAGTATTGTACAAAGACTATTCGGACACTAAGATACCTATTATTTTAATTCTTTTCCACCAGTTTTTTAAACGAAGGTGTAACGATTGTGCCATCATAATCGTCACAATCTTGAGCCTCGGTTTGGCACCTCTTATTTACATGTAAGGTACTTCTTCGTATATCTTATTCTAATATAAAGTATTAACATTCTATAACTTTTAATTTCAGGGACGGAAATTAATATCACAAATAAATTGGTTTTCATAACATTATCAATTATTTTACAGGTATATTTTTTATGTTATTATTGAAGCTACTGTCTGTTAATACTACCAGGAAGTACAGAGTTTGATAACAGAAACGGTTCGATTATTTAACAAATACTAATATAGACATAATAAACAAAATTTTTTTTTTACAGATGTGTATAACACAATTATCAGTATTACATAATACTGCGTTCATTATTGAATGAGCTAATCTCAAGGTTTGGTAAAGAATTTAACTAAGTACGCCTTTGCGTAGACTTCATTGTACAAATACAATGGATATCTTAGATTACTTAAGACATTTTATTACATATTTTCCAATTTTATTCTTTTTTTATCATTTTTATCTTAAAAGTTTAACTTTGATTACCTTGCCTATTGCACAAATAATGCAAACAATACAAAAAAAAACAAGAATGGATCATACATATTTATATTAAATAAATAGTTCATAATCACTTCTTATTTAGAAAGAAATTAAATTCTATATGTAATGTAACTAATAGATTGCTGAAATGAAACATTTAATGAAATGAAGTAGACTTGTGTTGTGTCCAACCAGTTTTAGTACTCGAGGTATGCCGATACCTTTATAGCCCTAACAAAAAATGTTACTATAGATGTTCCAGGTAACACGGCGAAATGGTCAATGACTCCGCTACATTTGTAAAATATTAAAACATATTATCACCGATAGTCAAACTGAGTTTTCCAAACCAACCTTGTATATTTATATGTATATATGTGCGTGTATATACAGGGTCACTGGAAATATGACGTATTCCTGCTAAGGGGTTATAGATGAGGTCAAAACAAATATTTTTTGTTACATAACTTTTTCTCAAAAAATAATAGTTTTTGAGTTAATTGAAATTAAGTACATTTTTACCAAAAGTACGTTTTCAGACACAAAAATTTAAAATAAAAGATAACTACTCATTCGATTCCGGATTTTTTACTATTTTGAGATAGAAAACAATCTGAGTGTTGATAATGAATAAAACAAATTTCATAAAATGCAAGCGTTTATAAAAAAATCAATCCTTAAATGCATTTTTTATTTTTATTTTTTTAGATTTTTTAGAAATAGCTTCTAATATCTTAAAAAAAATCCTTGTAACTAAGCTTGCATAATATTTTAAAAACATCACCATCTATTCAGCTTTCAGTTGAGGTATAAAACTTAATAATAGCTTAAATAAAAAATGAGAAATTAAGACTTAACTAAATAGCAGTCCCATTTCATGTAGCAAAAATTTCCTACTTCAAGCGCTTCGGAGGTGGCCGTATTATCCTACTTATTCCATAAATGTAAAAGTTTTCTTGTTTGAATGATTGTTAATCAATCACGCAAAACGGCTGAACGGATTTGGATGAAATTTGGCACACAGATAGTTTATAAGCCGGATTATAACATAGGGGGATACTATTATCTTGGTTAAAGGTTCCCTAGGGATTTTCTCGAATGTAAATGCGAATAAAGTCGCGGGCGGAAGCTAGTTTGCTATAAATGATCGTGATTACTAAAAATACTTTCGTCCGAGTGAGTTTGAAATCGGATTATTTTCCGCCGATGAGTAAAAATTTTATATAGACAGCATCAAAAATAACCATGCATATCAGCCATTTTTAATGACCCGCTGCTGGGAAACAGGCCTTCCTTTCCTTTTGGGATAAAGCGGACGGGCCATAACCCACCACGTGGGCCCAATGTGGATTGGTCGGTGTTAACTCAATGTACCTTACATTGAGCCCTTGGTTCTGGCTGCATTTACAGTCGTTAAGACTGACCAAACCACATTGGGCCGACGTGGTAGGTATGGTCCGTCCGCTTTATCTATCCACAAGCCAAAAGGAAGGCCAGTTCCCCAGCAGCGGGGCATTGAATATGACTGATATGCATGGTTATTTTTGATGCTGTCTGTATAAAATTTTGACTCATCGGCGGAAAATAATCCTGTTTCAAACTCACTCGGACGAAAGTATTTTTAGTAAGCACGATCATTTATGGCAAACTAGCTTCCGCCCGCGACTTCATTCGCATTTACATTTGAGAAAATCCCTAGGGAACCTTTAACCAAGATAATAGTATCCTCCTATGTTTTAATCCGGCTTATAAACTATCTGTGTGCCAAATTTCACCCAAATTCGTTCAGCCGTTTGACGTGATTGATTAACAATCATCCAAACAAGAAAACTTTCACATTTATGGAATAAGTATGATAATACGGCCACCTCCGAAGCGCTTGAAGTAGGAAATTTTTGCTACATGAAATGGGACTGCTATTTAGTTAAGTCTTAATTTCTCATTTTTTATTTAAGCTATTATTAAGTTTTATACCTCAACTGAAAGCTGAATAGATGGT
This sequence comes from Agriphila geniculea, assembly GCA_943789525.1. NCBI lineage: Eukaryota > Metazoa > Arthropoda > Insecta > Lepidoptera > Crambidae > Agriphila > Agriphila geniculea. Next base: position 15,027,923 of record OX038891.1, read on the forward strand.
GATGTTTTTAAAATATTATGCACGCTTAGTTACTAGGATTTTTTTAAAGATATTAGAAGCTATTTCTAAAAAAATCTGAAAAAATAAAAATAAAAAATGCATTTAAGGATTGTTTTTTTTATAAACACCTGTACTTTATGAAATTTTTTTTATTCATTATTGACACTCAGATTTTTATCTAACCTAAAATAATAAAAAAATCCGGAATCGAATGAGTAGTTATCTTTTATTTTAAATTTTTGTGGTTTGAAAACGTACTTTTGGTAAAAAAATACTTAATTTCAATTAACTCAAAAACTATTAATTTTTTGAGAAAAAGTTACATGACAAAAAATATTTGTTTTGACCTCATCTATAAACCCTTAATAGGAATACGTCATATTTCCAGTGACCCTGTATATATATATATATATATATATATATATATATATATATATATATATATATATATATATTGTACCAGCCATCTATAGGTACCGTTTTTAGTATATGTAATCATGTAAAACGTTCAGAATGATGTTAAAGGGTGTAGCGACCAAAATCGCTACAGCAAACGCTGCCGCTCATGAGATGCGCCAGAGTCGAGAATCATACGATGCTACGTCACAGCCATTGTTCGCGCGCCGGGCTGCAGAACGTCTGCGCGCGACACGCTGCTATTGGATGACGCGCCCGCCGGCGCGGGGCGAGGCGCCCCCCAGCTCATTAGCGTCTAATTACCTTTCCCACTCGGCGCGGGCGCAACCGCGCAGGATATAAGAAGAGATCCAGTATTGCAAGACACACTTCATTTTCGCTTCTCGGTCGCTTAACTTTCTTGCCGTAAATAATTGTAAATTTTGTTTTTCTTTGATATAAAGTTTATTTCAAGTTTAGTTTTGCTTTTGCTTAAATTATACCTACTTCTAAAAATACTAGCGCACTAAAAATTTAGGCTTTGCTTGCTTCCGCGCTTACAGCTATCCCGGGTTCGATTCCCGGAAGTATTTCCTGTAGGAGTTACGGAGTCCTACACTGGTGACCCTTTTTGAAGAATCGCGTTGTAGAATGAACGACAAGGAGGAATTTGTGGAAGCCACATCGGAGCCAAGCGGTAACGGTAATATAGGCGGTGGTCCAAGTGCAAGATCCAACAACAATAGAAACCTAGGCGGTGGTGGTCCAAGTGCAAACCCTAACAACAATGTAAACATAGGCGGTGGTCCAAGTGCAAGCACTAGTTCGAGTGATGTCTACCGTGTGGGTGTTCGTGTTCCGCCGTTTTGGCCGGAGGAGCCTGATGTGTGGTTTGCTACTGTTGAAGGTCAGTTTATTCTGTCTAATATTACTAGTGACACAACGAAGTTTTATTATGTGGTTGGCCAATTAGATCATCAATATGCGGCGGAGGTGAGAGACATAATAGTGTCCCCGCCGGCAGTAAATAAGTACGAGAAATTAAAGGCAGAGATTATTAAGCGATTGACCACGTCTAAGGAACGGAAGATTAAACAACTGCTCATGCATGAGGAATTAGGTGATCGTAAGCCATCACAATTTTTGCGTCACCTACAGAACCTAGCAGGCGCGACGGTGTCAAACGATCTCATGCGCACCATATGGGCCAGTAGATTGCCTTCTAATTTACAGACAATCGTTGCTTTACAGAAGGACAGCTCCCTCGAAGCCGTGGCGGACTTGGCAGACCATATTCAAGATATCGCGCCACCGTGCGTCGCCCAGGTAAACACCCCACCCACTACCAATGCAACACCACCAGCAATGCCTGGTACTGCTTACGCTGATTTATGTAATCGAATAGCAGAACTGACGCGGCAAGTGGAGTCAATACGAATAGGGCAGCAACGGAGCTCTCGTCCTTCAGCATACCCACACAGGCGCGGTAACGGCAGGTATCGCAGTCGATCACGATCGAGGTCTAGATCCAGATATCCACCTGAAGGCCACCCGCACTGTTTCTACCACTACCGATTTGGGTCAAGAGCACACAAATGCGTCGCTCCGTGTACTTATAAGGCGGGAAACGAGAAGGGCAGCCGTTAGTGGCCGAGAGTGTCTGCCCAGCGACGACAGGCCGACTTTTTGTTACCGATCGTAAGACCAAAATTCAATATCTTATAGACACTGGTTCGGATTTATGCGTGTTCCCTCGCTCTCGGATTAGCGGGCCGCGCACCAAAACCAAGTATGAACTATTTGCGGCGAACGGTACAGTAAAAAACCGACTTCAAAAAACCTACCTCTAAAAAGCAAGAAATAATATTCGTAATAATAAAACACGTCTATTGAAGTCGGGTGGGCCTGGAGTACAAATCCCTTTTTTTTATTCTAAAAGCCCCACCCGACTTCAATAGACGTGTTTTATTATTACGAATATTATTTCTTGCTTTTTAGAGGTAGGTTTTTTGAAGTCGGTTTTTTGTTTTTTTAAACAATTTTTTATTTTTTTATTTTTAGTGTAGGTACCTTTTGTATTAGGTAGTGTAGGTATATTATTTAGGTAGAAATTAAAATCGGCTCAGCCAAACGTGAGTTAATCGCGGAGAAAGATACATACATGCGGGTCAAACTGAGAACCTCCTTTTTTAAGTCAGTTAAAGAACTACACTTAGATATCCCTTTTCCAAAAAAAAAATAATTATCTTATTCAGTTCATAAACAAAGAAGTTATACGACTGATCATCGAGCTAGTTCACACAAAATCATACTATTTTCGTGCTTTTTTCAAGATTACTTGAAAAGTACTGAACCGATTTCAAAATTTTAAAAAACGGGACCAACTTGACAGTTTACCTAATGTTATAACGTTTGAATCATTTCAATCGGTCCAGCCGTCTTCGAGTAATCGGTGTACATACAAAAAACAAAAAAAAAACGGGTCGAATTGAGTACCTCCCTCCTTTTGAAGTCGGTAATAAATACTTATGGCTATGTTAATTTAACCCTAGATTTGGGCCTGCGTCGTGCATTCGAGTGGCGATTTACAGTAGCCGATGTTTCAAAAGCGATAATCGGCGTCGATTTCCTGAGCTTTTACAATCTGTTGGTTAACTGTCGCAACCAAAGACTGGAAGACCAGGTTACATCACTTACAGCTCAGGTCACTCGTCATATCCTTAAGGAAAATATTTCGTCGATACATACTACGCACGGGAAGTCTGTCTATCTGGACATCATTCGGGAGTACCCTGATATCACACGCCCTGCTGGTAAGCTCAACGCACCGAAGCATAATACGGTACATCATATTAGAACCACACCAGGTCCACCTGTTTCCAGCCGACCACGCCGCCTTGACCCGCAACGGACGGTCATAGCAAAAAAGGAGTTCGATGACATGTTGAGGAGTGGAACAGCTCGCAGGTCAGAGAGCGCATGGTCTTCCCCCCTGCATTTGGTGCGTAAGAAGGACGACGGCTGGAGGCCGTGCGGTGACTATAGAGCGCTGAACGCCCGCACGATCCCAGACCGATATCCAGTCAAGCATATCCAAGACTTTGATCATCAACTTGCGGGTAAAAAGATATTCTCGACAGTGGACTTATCAAAAGCTTATAACCAGCTAAGCGTAAACGAAGCCGATATCCCAAAAACCGCCATCACCACCCCGTTTGGATTATTCGAATTCCCATTTATGACATTTGGGCTTCGAAACGCTGCACAAACGTTCCAACGTTTTATGGATGAAGTGCTGAGAGGGTTGGATTTTTGCTACTGTTATATTGATGACGTGTTGATCTTTTCAGAATCAGAGCTCCAGCACCAGCAGCACCTGCGCTTGCTCTTCCAGCGCCTATCAGAATACGGTGTGCTTATAAACACATCTAAGTGTGTGTTCGGCCAAGACCAGGTAAAATTTTTGGGATATACAGTTACAGCAGCAGGTGTAAAACCATTGCAATCTAAGGTCCAGGCGATCCAGGAGTACCCAGTACCGAAGACGGTCAAAGAGCTGAGGCGATTTTTGGGTACCATTAACTTCTACCGCAGATTTGTGCCCAAGGCTGCATCATTACAGGCACCGCTTAACGAGCTGCTGACTGGTCCGAAGACCAAAGGATCCAAGCCCATCACCCTCTCTCCGCAGTTGATGGAAGCCTTCGAGAAGTGTAAGGTCAGCCTAGCACAAGCTACTCTTTTGGCTCATCCCGACATAAACGCTGAGTTGTCCATACACACGGATGCTTCAGACACAGCAATAGGGGCAGTGCTACAGCAAAGAAAAGAGGACGTTTGGCAACCTCTCGGGTTCTTCTCGAGGAAACTCAGCCCAGCACAAAAGAAGTACAGCCCCTACGACCGTGAGTTGTTAGCCATTTACGAGTCCATTAAGTACTTCCGGCATATGGTGGAAGCTCGGCAATTCACTATTTACACGGATCACAAGCCACTGACTTTTGCATTTAGTGCCAGCAGAGACCACTGTTCACCTCGCCAATTCAGGTATTTGGATCTCATTAGCCAATTCAGCACCGATATACGCTACGTGGCAGGGAAGCACAACACAGTCGCAGATAGTTTATCCCGTATCGACGAAGTGGCAGCGCCCATAGAATACCAGTCTCTTGCAGAAGACCAGTTAAATGACAGCGAGTTGATGCAGCTGTTACAAGTCGATTCTAGCCTCAAATTAGAAAAAGTAAGACCTAACGGCGCAGACTTCGAAGTTTACTGCGACGTTTCGATGGGAAGTCCTAGGCCATTCATTACCAATAAGTTTCGCCGCCAGGTGTTCAATACATTACATAGTCTCAGCCACCCTGGGGCGAAGGCAACGGTGCGTCTCATAACAGAACGGTTTGTATGGCCAGGTATTAAAAGAGACTGTAGACAGTGGGCTCGAGAGTGCCAAGAATGCCAGCGTAATAAGATTTCAAGGCACACAATGGCACCGCTAGCAAAATTTAAATTACCACCTGCTCGTTTCCGGCATGTCCAAATGGACATCGTCGGGCCCTTAAAAATTTCTCTTGGTTACAGGTACTGCCTCACGTTAGTCGACCGCTTCACCCGTTGGCCTGAGGCATTCCCGCTCCAAGACATCACGGCGGAAACCTGCGCAGCTACTTTCGTGTCAGGGTGGATCGCCAGGTTCGGTTGTCCGGACCACATCACAACTGACCGGGGCCGCCAATTTGAGTCCCGGCTCTTCAAACGCATTGCATCACTAGTCGGGGCACAGCATCACACAACAACTGCTTACCATCCTGCAGCAAACGGGCTAGTTGAGCGTCTACACAGGCAGCTTAAAGCCGCCATTATGTGCCATAACACAATGCAGTGGACAGAGGCACTGCCTTTTGTGCTTCTAGGTCTCCGCAGCGCATGGAGGGAGGACCTGCGGACTTCCACAGCGGAGCTGGTCTACGGTGAGCCCCTTCGCTTGCCTGGGCAGTTCCTGCAGCCAACTACAGGGGAACCAGTCGACATCACCGATTTTGTCGATCGCCTCAAACAGCACATCGCACGGTTGCGTCCAACACCGACAACATGGCATGGTACGCGTCCCTTTTACGTACCAAAGGACCTGCATCAAACCACACACGTCTTCATTCGTGAGGGTCCCGCTCGCAGATCATTACAAGCTCCTTATGCCGGCCCCTATAGAGTATTGAAACGAGGACCTAAAAGCTTCGACGTCGAGGTGCAAGGCCGAGCTCAATCTATTTCTATTGACCGCCTGAAGCCAGCATTCATCGCAGACGAGCAGAGGACGACGCCTTCAAGCTTACCAACCCCTGTTGTTACAGACCAAGAAACTACAAAAACCACAAGGAGCGGGCGGAGAGTGCGATTTCCCGAGTACTATCGATCGTAGAAACGATCTCGGCGGGGGAGTGGTGTAGCGACCAAAATCGCTACAGCAAACGCTGCCGCTCATGAGATGCGCCAGAGTCGAGAATCATACGATGCTACGTCACAGCCATTGTTCGCGCGCCGGGCTGCAGAACGTCTGCGCGCGACACGCTGCTATTGGATGACGCGCCCGCCGGCGCGGGGCGAGGCGCCCCCCAGCTCATTAGCGTCTAATTACCTTTCCCACTCGGCGCGGGCGCAACCGCGCAGGATATAAGAAGAGATCCAGTATTGCAAGACACACTTCATTTTCGCTTCTCGGTCGCTTAACTTTCTTGCCGTAAATAATTGTAAATTTTGTTTTTCTTTGATATAAAGTTTATTTCAAGTTTAGTTTTGCTTTTGCTTAAATTATACCTACTTCTAAAAATACTAGCGCACTAAAAATTTAGGCTTTGCTTGCTTCCGCGCTTACAGCTATCCCGGGTTAGATTCCCGGAAGTATTTCCTGTAGGAGTTACGGAGTCCTACAAGGGTATTCTTTTCTTTTTTAAAAAGACTAATACGCAAGAAATGATATTTCCATTTTCTTATTTTAATGCTTTTAACATCTACATGTGTTAATATACTAATATCGAGGACGAATCTGAAGTATAATTAATGGTTAAACGAACTTACCTGTAAGTGAAGTTCTATCATAATTATACGAAGGATTCGTCCGAAGCTGACGCTGAAAAGCTGGACTACGATGGCGCTGCCGTCAAGTAAACATCAAGCTCTGTGTATTTAAATTCATAAAAATAAAACGAATAACGTTTTAAGTTATTATTATGGTTTAAAAGTGAAGAGTGTGCACAAGTGTTATTTCTAAAATATATGAAGAATATTACGTACAATAAACAGTCATAAGTGATAGTCAAATTTCGTTGATAAACAATCAAATACCAACAAATGGCAATTATTAGCAGTGAAAATCAATATTTTAATCAGTGATAAAGTACGAAACATTAAAACAAAACATCTAATCGCTGTCTAAGTGCTTTTCTCACATTTCAATCATTAAAGACAGTTAATTTTATTCAAACGTGAACCAGTGCTAAGCCATTATAAACCTTATACACTGCAAACAATCATAAAATAAGTGACAACTTACGCCATCTATTGATTGTTTGTGTAACCACGTTAAGACAGTCAAGAAAAAGCAACAAATAGCAATAACCAGCGCACAATACAACCTATTTTTTGTCGCTCAATCATTAGCATCCGTGGTGTATAGAGACAAGCGATAGACCGGAGGAAGCGATGGCCCGCAGTTCGATCCTCGGTGAAGACTTCTATTTTCATCATTTGATTTTTTATTAATAAATAGGTACATTATTATTTATTACTATAATGGATGAAAATGTAACTTATCGAAAAGTGAGACGAAGTAATTCATTTCACAATATTTCTTCCACTTCGAGCATATTTGACTCGACAATGATGAGTCTACCTAACACATCGTTAAACAATACTGGCACAATTCAAGAACTCAATGAAAAAGTAAACACACTAACGACTGACTTACAAATTGCCCACAAAGAAATTGAGAATTTAAATAGCGATGTGACAAGACTGAACTCTGAACTACAAAAATGCCTAAAATTAATAGAAACTTTAAAAACTCTTAATTTGGATGAAAGCTGTAAAATGTCTACTCCACGATCGGGGCGCAAAAAGAAACGCAGCCAAACAAAAAACATTAAAATACCTCCCAAAACTGGGTCAAGCTTACCAATAAAGGAAACAGTATCCGACTATACCAAACATAAATAAGTCGGACGACCCTATACAAGACACCGCGAAAGAAAATATCCAACCTACGAAGAAGATTGCAATAATTAGTAGTAATAATAAAAATAAGATACTTAACATATCGAAACAAACTTTTAGTGGATACGAGTTCTGTCATTACATGATTCCCAATGGTAATATTATGCAACTATTACAGAATATTAAATGTAAATTGAATGATTTCACTTTTAATGACTATTGTATATTACTCATCGGTGATGCCGACTTTCATGTAACTAAAGATTATTTTGAAATTATTAATAATATTAAAAACCAATTATTGTTAGTGCAACACACTAATGTAATATTATGTGTCCCAACTTTTAAGTATAATAATTTTAGTAACCTGTTCAATCTACGTATAGAAGCTTTTAATAACAGACTTTACTTGGATAACCTAATTCATGAATACGCTTTTCTTTTAGATTCGAACAGGAATCTGAAATACTCACATGAAATGTTTAATGATTCTGGTTTAATAAATAATCTAGGGATGAAAGTAATATTTAATGACATACTGAAATTAATGCATTCAATTGAACAATATGAGACAGTATATAATATTGATTTGACATATACCGATAATGATAACAATGATTATGATTATGACAAAAATAAAAATAATATGGCTACAAAAAATCTTTTTCGAGTCTAACTATCTTAATGTATTGCACGTGAATATTGATGGCTTTCTCAATAAATCTGACCTTTTAAGCATACACCTAGAAAACTTAGATTCTAAGGGCAATACTATTGACATACTATGTTTGACTGAACACAATATGATAGAGAGTGATGTACAACTGAACAATTTAATTAATTACAACGTTGTATCATACAGTTCGAAACATAATAGACATGGTGGCTCCTGTATACTGGTACATAATGGCTGTAGCAAAATACAACAAAGAAAGTATTTTTGAATGTTGCGCTGTAGAATTATCGCATTATAAGTTGCTAATTATATGTATTTACAGACCCCCCAGATATAATAAACAGGACTTGGACACGTTTTTCAATACATTAAGCAGGCCATATACGCTAGGTTATGCATGACGGTTTTAACCGAGCTGCAAAACCTTCATGCAAAACCGAGTTCAATAGAGAGCACACACGTAAGGTTACGCATGACAGTTTTAACCGAGCTGCAAAACCTTCATGCAAGCCGCTCATGCACGCCGCTCGGTTATGCCTGTGGTCAAAACCGTCATGCATAACCTAGCGTGTGTGGTGTTGTTGGCATTGGAGCAATTAAAAAAGAACTGTAGCCCCACCCCCGGTATTTGCCCTGTCCCTCAGATTTCTTCACTTATATTTTTGGGATGAATGACTTCTAGCAGAATTAATTCATTTAGATGAAATAAGCATATTATTAAATATACAGGGTGTCCCAAAACTTTGCCACACGAAGGGAAAGTACCTTAAATATTGAAGGTAAATCTGCTAAATAGACTAACGCCGTCCTAGGCCTAAAGCTAATTAATATGACATTTAGGCAAAACGCGACTAAGTCTATCTACGCATTAGGTACACCGATCTTAAAGGGTAAATTTTACTGAAAGAAGACTTCATTTTGTTTATAAAAATATATGGAACTGCATTCAACGTTTTTTTTTTAATTGACTGACTGATTCGATACGAATTGATGCAATCCGTAATTATTAAATTTTAAATGTTAAATTCCATGGCCTTCCATTTGTTTAAGATGCAGTGTCACTTAAGAAAAAGTAATCCCTATAAGTAACCCTTTCGATTGGTGTTTTGTTAAAATAAATACAAAAATGTTTTCGTTTTTGGTGGGTTCGATTCCTGGTTAAGGCAGGCGATTTTCTAAAAATCATTGAATGCAGTTCCATATATTTTTATAAACAAAATGAAGTCTTCTTTCAGTAAAATTAACCATCTTCAATATTTAAAGCTTTAAAACCATCATGCAAAACCTTCATGCAAAACCGTCATGCATAACGCTAGGTTATGCATGACGGTTTTGACCACAGGCATAACCGAGCGGCTTGCATGACAGGCATGCATGACGGTTTTGACCACAGGCATAACCGAGCGGCTTGCATGACAGGCATGCATGACAGGCATGCAGTTTTATCCCACACACGCTCGGTTATGCATGACGGTTTTGACCTTACAGGCATAACCATCATGCATAACCTAGCGTATATGGCCGGCTTTAGATAGCATGCTTAATGAACTAGGATTGAGTAATAATAAGGTTATTTTGTGTGGTGACTACAATGTGGACACCCTAACCAAGGACATAAATACAAGAAGGTTTGCACAAATAATCAACAGCTATAATTTAAAATTTTCATTCAAAGAACCGACTAGAGCTGCGAGTGGTACATGTCTAGACAATATTATCCAAAACGTAAAATCACCAAAGACTCAACTATTAGAATTTGCCATATCCGATCATTCAGCACAGCTACTGACATTCCCAGTCACCCAAGTCTGCTCCTTACCATTTTGGTATAGCGAAAGGAGATCTTATAGTAAAGAAAATATGTCAAAATTTTCAAAACACCTACAGTGTCTAAATTTCAATGAAATTTATAGTAACACAAGTGACCCTGAACAAGCATACAATAATTTCTTTGATCAGTTCTGTCTCTTTTACAAGCTGTGCTTTCCCATTATAAGAGTTAAAAATTATACCCATAGAAAACCTAAATGGTTATCAAGCGGTATAAAAAAATTGTTCACAACGCAAACGTGAAATGCTTTGGAATTATAGGAAAAATCGCTCAAAAAATCTTAAAAATGATTTTAAAACGTACTCCTCTAGACTCAACCGCATTATCAAACAGACACAAAAATCTCAAAACAATTATTATATATTATCTGCTAAAAACAAATCAAAAGCTGCATGGTCCATTATTAATGGAAAAAATGAAAATGTACCAAGAAATGATATAATTAAAATTAAGGTTGACAATAAAATTATCACTGACCCATATTGTATAGCACAGACATTTAATGACTTCTTTATAAATCAATCACATGTTGACTTGCAGCATAGTAATGTTAATAATAACAACAACACATCGAAATACTCATTGACGCAGAATGACAAATCAATTTTTATGAGACCTACTTCTCCCGATGAAATTAAAAATACGATTATGTCGTTAAAAAACACAAACAGCACCGGATACGACGAAATTTGTACAAAAGTCCTCAAATATGTAAGCAATATAATTGCGCCAATATTAAGTCACATTATTAACTTGTGCATTGAATACGGTGTTTTTCCAGATAATCTTAAAATATCATTAGTCAAACCCCTTTTTTAAAAAAAAGAGACTGAAAACATGGCATGTTATCGACCCATTGCACTAGGAACAGTATTTGCTAAAATATTTGAAAAGATATTTTATAAAAGGCTTTATGATTTCTTTGAGAAATATAATATTTTAGTTGACGAACAAATGGGATTCCGTACAAATAAATCGATTAATTTAGCAATTTATAACTTTTTGGACACCGTAGTAAAGAACATTGACAAAAAAAGATTGGTTAGTGCTATATACATGGATTTAACTAAGGCATTTGACCTTGTAGATCACAAAATTCTTCTCTTCAAACTAGAGCAATATGGAGTAAGGGGTAACGTGTTAAAGTTAATTACGTCGTATCTGACAAACAGAAAACAGTCAACACAGGTCTCTCGATTATGTATGAAAAGTAAAAAAGAAGTAACTTATACATCTGAAATCAAATGTGTTAAACGAGGTGTACCCCAAGGGAGTGTACTTGGTCCCCTACTTTTTCTTGTATACATTAATGACCTCACAAAAGCGCTAAATGAAAAAGTTGTACTATTTGCAGACGACAGTACTGCAATATTTGTTGACAATAATACCCAAAGCCTAAGCAATAAAATGTGTGAATCACTTCACAATATTGACAATTGGTTAAATGCTAATAAACTTTGTATGAATATTGACAAAACTAATTACATGACATTTTCTAATAATTATAATAATTCTAAAAATGACTATGACGTTAACTTTAGAAACCAAAAACTTCAAGAAGTAAACGTAACAAAGTTCCTTGGAATCTATATTGATAATAAACTGAATTGGAAGACTCACGTCGAGATTGTGTGTACTCGTATCAACAAGTTTTCATATGCATTACTAGCTTCTGCCCGCGACTTCGTCCGCGTGGATGTTAGAGAAAATCCTTAGAGAACCTTCAACCAGGATCTGACCAGTCATTTTTACGTTTCCTGTTCCGGTTCCCGTTCCCGTTCTGTTCTCGTCCGTTCCCGTTTCTTTCCTGTCCCGTTCTCGTACCCCTTCCGTTGCCATTCCCATTCCCGTCCCGTTACCGTCCCGTTCTCGTTCCCGTTCCCGTACCATTCTCGTCCCGTTCCGTTCCCGATTCATTCCCGATTCGTTCCCGTTTCATTCCCGTTCCCGTTCCGTTCCCGTTCCGTTCCCATTCCGTTCTTGTTCCCGTTCCCGTTCCCGTTCCCGTTCCCGTTCCCGTTCCCGTTCCCGTTCCCGTTCCCGTTCCCGTTCCCGTTCCCGTTCCCGTTCCCGTTCCCGTTCCCGTTCCCGTTCCCGTTCCCGTTCCCGTTCCCGTTCCCGTTCCCGTTCCCGTTCCCGTTCCCGTTCCCGTTCCCGTTCCCGTTCCCGTTCCCGTTCCCGTTCCCGTTCCCGTTCCCGTTCCCGTTCCCGTTCCCGTTCCCGTTCCCGTTCCCGTTCCCGTTCCCGTTCCCGTTCCCGTTCCCGTTCCCGTTCCCGTTCCCGTTCCCGTTCCCGTTCCCGTTCCCGTTCCCGTTCCCGTTCCCGTTCCCGTTCCCGTTCCCGTTCCCGTTCCCGTTCCCGTTCCCGTTCCCGTTCCCGTTCCCGTTCCCGTTCCCGTTCCCGTTCCCGTTCCCGTTCCCGTTCCCGTTCCCGTTCCCGTTCCCGTTCCCGTTCCCGTTCCCGTCCCGTCCCGTCCCCGTCCCGTCCCCGTCCCCGGTCCCTTGCCGGTTTCCGTTCCCGTTCCCGCCCCGTCCCATTCCCGTTCGGTTCCGTTCCCGTTCCGTTCCGTTCCCGTTCCGTTCGGTTCCCGATCTTTTCCCCTTAGTTCCCGTCCCGTTTTCGTTCCCGTTCCGTTCCTGTATTGTTCCCGTTTCGTTTCCGCTTCGTTCCCGGTTCGTTCCCGTTCCATTCCCATTCCGTTCCATCCCTTTCCATTCCCAATTCGTTCCCGTTCGCGTCCCGTTCCCGTCCCGTATTCCTTGTTCCTTTTCCTGGTACCGTTCCCGTCCCGTTCCTGTCCCTTTCTCTTTCCCGTTCCATTCCCGTTTCCTTTCCGTTCCGTTCCCGTTCCGTTCCCGTTCTGTTCCCGTTCCGTTCCCGTTCCGTTCCTATTCCGTTCCCGTTCCGTTCCCGTTTCCATTCCGTTCCCTTTCCGGTCCCGTTTCATTCCCGTTCCCTTCCCGTTCCGTTTCCGTTCCAGCCCGTTCCGTTCCCGTCCCGTTCTCGTCCTGTTCCCGTTCCCGTTCCTGTTCCTGTGCCCGTGCCCGTGCCCGTGCCCGTGCCCGTGCCTGTTCTCGTTCCCGTTACCTGGATGTGCATGTCCAGGTACAGGTCCATGATGTGTCATGTCCACCGTGTTGGACTTCAAAATAAATGTCATTTTCGCAATCGCCATCCCATGAAACCTCAAGAACGACATCCACATCGATTTTCATGTTTACCTACCCCATTTACACCCTAAGGGATAATTTTCAAAATAACAAAATATGTGTTTGCCTATTTATTTTTAGACATGCTCCTACGAATTTTAAAGTTGTAATGTCTATTTTATATTCTTTTTCCATACATTTGAACCTCATTTTCACCCCTTTAGGGGTTAAATCATGTCCACCGTGTTGGAATTCAAAATAAATCTCATTTTCGTAATCACCATCCCATAAAACCCCAAGAACGACCTCCACATCGATTTTTATGTTTACTCACCCCATTTTTCCCCTAAGGGTTTGATTTTCAAAATCACATAAAAAATGTTTGCTTATTTTTTTAGATGTGCTCCTTCGAAGTTTAAAGTTGTAATGGCCATTTAATATTTTTTTCCATACAAAATTTGAACCCCATTTTCACCCCTTGAGGGTTAAATCATGTCCACCGTGTTGGACTTCAAAATAAATGTCATTTTTGCAATCGTCATCCCAGAAAACCCCAATAACGACATCCGTATCTATTTTTAGGTTTACTCATCCCATTTACCCCCTAAGGGATTTATTTTCAAAATCACAAAATATATGTTTGCTTATTTATTTTTAGATGTGCTCCTTCGAAGTTTAAAGTTGTAATATCCATTTAATATTTTTTTCCATACAAAATTTGAACCCCATTTTCACCCCTTGAGGGGTCAAATCATGTCCACCGTGTTGGACTTCAAAATAAATGTCATTTTTGCAATCGTCATCCCAGAAAACCCCAATAACGACATCCATATCTATTTTTAGGTTTATTTACCCCTTTTCACCCCCATTTCATCCCCGTAGGGGTTGAAATACTAACAATAACAATATACGTTGCGTTAGATTTCCATCCATAAGCCTAAATTATATATTTAGCAATTTTGACTTCGAAAATAAAGGATTTTCTTCATTACACAACTTCATCCCCCTTTTGACTCCTTCGGGGGTAGAATTTTGAAAAACGCTGAGACCCGTATTTATTAATTTTCAATCGTCAGCCTAAACACAAAATTTGACGATCCTAGCTTCAAAACTGAGGGACTTTCATACAAACTTTCATCCCTTATTTCATCCCCTTAGGGATAGAATTTTCAAAAATCCTTCCTTAGTGGATGCCTACACTATATAAGGTATCTGTGTGCAAAATTTCAAGTCTCTAGGTCCAGCGGTTTGGGCTGTGCGTTGATAGATCAGTCAGTCAGTCAGTCATTCAGTTTACGATTTTATATATTAAGATACCGATTAAGTAAAATTGTGAATCTATCGACGTTAGTAATTGCCTACCGTAGTCATGTTGAATCAATTTTGAGGTATGGTGTTATGTTTTGGGGCAATTCCACTGATAAATACACTGTTTTTAAAGCCCAAAAAAAGTGTGTAAGAGCAATTTGTAAATTAAAATATAGGGATAGTTGTAAGCAGCATTTTGCAAACCTTAAAATAATGACATTACCATCTCTGTATATATATGAAGTAGTAGTATTTGTTAAATTAAATATAAATCAGTTTCAACATTTTAGAAGCTTGAGGAAAAGAAACGATATATGTTTTCCCCCTTGTAGAACTGCTCTGCTCAATAAAAGTTTCTTTGGCATGGCGCCGCGACTGTATAATAAGCTGTTGAAATATGAACGCAGTAATAAATTGATTCTCCTACTAACTTATCGATGAATGCATCCGTAATGACATCTGTCACTTGTAATACGATTTGTCTATTTCCAGTGCTATTTCCTGCAATGTACCTTTTTTACTGCGCAATAAATGGCTTCCGAGTGTCTCGTAAATATCTTTTCATTTCATCTCAATCCGTAGTTAGAATCTCTTTAAACTATCAATATTACAGTTTTTATTAGGTTATGGGCCCAGACGCCCGATTAGTTTTTTGATCGCGAAAGTAAAATTGTAAAAGTAAAAGTTGATAGGTTGCCGAACATTGCCGGCCACGTTTTCTTATTTTTTCAGCAATTTCAGCTAAATACGTAATAAAATGGCATCTAATGCTATGGTACAAATTGAAAAACTGCAAGGCCGTGAAAACTATGCCACGTGGAGCTTTGCTGTACGAACTTACCTCGAGCACGAGGACTTATGGAAATGCGTGGATGGTGAAGGATTTACGAAAATTGAGGACACTAAAGCCCGGTCGAAAATTGTATTATTGGTGGATTCCATTAATTTTATCCACATACAGGAAGCAAAAACTGCAAAGGAGGTATGGTCCAATTTGAGAAATGCTTTTGACGACTCTGGTCTGACAAGGAAGGTAGGTCTATTGAGAGAATTAATCACCACAGATCTAGAAGGTTGTGGGAATGTAGAAACCTACGTTAACAAAGTAATTACTTGTGCACACAAGCTCAGAAATATAGGGTTCATAGTCGACGATGAGTGGCTGGGGACACTTCTTCTAGCAGGACTACCGGAATCTTATAGGCCTATGATAATGGCGATGGAAAGCTCAGGTGTGAAAATAAGTACAGATCTTGTTAAAACAAAAATTTTGCAGGATGTAAAAAATATTAGCGACTCCGCAGCTTTTTACTCAAATCATAAAGGAAATTTTAAATACAATAAGTATAATAACAAGCCTTCAGGAAAAGGCCCTCGCTGCTTTAAATGTAATAAATATGGTCATGTAGCAAAATATTGTCGCTCAAGTCAGTACTCAAAACAGAATCACAGTAATAAAAATGATTGTAATACTGATAAAGCTAAAACTTTTCCTAGTTATGTAGCTGCCTTTGCTGCGTCCCCGGACTTGAACAGCGGATGCTGGTACCTGGACTCTGAAGCTGCCATGCACATGACGAATAATAAGGACTGGATCTATGACTATGGTCCCGCTCCTGTAAGTACAATCAAAGTAGCCGACAACAAGACATTAGCAGTTAAAGGATGTGGTAAAGTTAATCTGAGAAGCTATGACCATGTGAGTAAAGAATTAATTGGTGTTATACAGGTAAAAAATGTATTGTATGTTCCTGATTTGGCAGTGAATTTATTATCAATACATCAGATAACGAAGAATAACTGTGATGTAAAATTCAGTAAAGATTACTGTAATATTTATCATAATTCAAAGCTGATCATGACTGGATATGCTCAAAATAATTTATATGTTGTATACAATGAGTCATATGCATTATTAACTTCCGTCCACTTATGGCATCAAAGACTTGGCCACCTCAACTATCAGAATCTCAAAAAACTTAATGAGTCCGCTGACGGTATAGACATGGAGGTAATTAAACAAGATAAAAAACTTATATGTAATACATGTCTACAGGGTAAACAGACAAGACAACCTTTCAAGAATGAAGGCACAAGGGCTTCCAGTTTACTTCAAGTGATACACTCGGACGTATGCGGTCCAATGGAAGAGAAGTCCCTCGGCGGTGCCCGATACTATGTAACATTCATTGATGATTATTCAAGAAAGGTATTTGTTTATTTTATGCACTCAAAGTCACAAGTACTTGAAAAATTTAAAGAATTTAAGAACTTTGTTGAAAATGAACTGGACACCAAGATTAAAGCTCTAAGATCTGATAATGGCAAGGAATATGTAAATGAAACATTTGATAAATTTTGTAAAGAGTTTGGTATTAGACGACAGTTCACTGTACCGTATTCTCCAGAACAAAATGGAATGAGCGAGAGGATGAACAGGACTCTTGTTGAACGTGCCAAGTGCCTGTTGATTGATGCGAAGTTGCCAAAGAAATTTTGGGCAGAAGCTGTCTCCACAGCTGCCTATGTGATTAACCGTTCGCCAACAAAGTCCATCGATTACAAAACTCCAGAAGAGAAATGGACAGGAGTGAAACCAAACATTAAAAATATGAAAGTATTTGGTTGCCGTGCTTTGGTGCACGTCCCTAAAGAAAAGAGACAGAAATGGGACAGTAAGGCAAATGAACTGATATTTGTGGGATATTGCCCCGAGTCCAAAGGTTACAGATTATATGATGAAAAACAAGGAAAAATTATTAGAAGCAGGGATGTTGTGTTTTTGGAAGAAAATATAGATAAAAACTTCAGTTTAATGCCAATCACTTCTTGCTCTGAAGAAAGTAATATGAAAGAAGATAAACAAGAAGATACCAATGCAAGTTTAAGTGACAGTTCAAATTCATATGAAAGTGTAAGCACCGCTAAGGGACTCTGCTTTTAGGTTGAGTGTGTGCTACAACGTTTCTCCCGTATAAGTGGTTTTTTTGTGTTATTTTGTTTTCGCCACCCCCCGTTGATTTATTTAAGTGTTTGTGTAAGTTGGTGGTGGTCTTTTATACGTATAGTGGTAAGTAATTTCGTGTATTTGTGCTTGTCCTAAATGTCTGAACCTCCCGACCCCGGCGGGGGGCAAGATGAGCCATGTGCTCAACTTTCTCCCCCAGTGTTTTCCCAAAATCCACAAATGGACTTAGACCAAAATATTCCAAACACACGGAAACGAGCTCTGACAGATGACGCCGTCCCTCAACCCCCTAGGAAGACTAACATCCCTGTGTCTTCGCTTACAACTAATACTTCACAATCCACATATGTGAGCCCAGAATATTCTGGAAAGAAACTTAAATACACTGCTCAAGATGCTGCTCCATTTATAATCCATGTCAGCAAGTCGGTGAGTGACCCATCCTCCGGCACAGTATTACGCCCCATTAAATTTGGCCACTTCTTATTCAAGAACAAAATTAAAAATGTAGTGATGGATGGTGTAAAACGTGTTGGACGTAACAGAATCTCTGTAGAATTTAAAAGCTTCACGGATGCGAATGCTTTTATTGAACACCAAGCGCTTTCAGCGGCAAACTTTGAAGCATTAATCCCTAGTTATAGTATCACCCGGATGGGTATTATTAGACAAGTCCCCACTGATTGGACCCTTGAAGAGTTAGTCGAGTCAGTGGAGATCCCTACAGGCTATGGGCCAATTGTGAAGGCCCGCAGACTTAACAGAAAAGTTCATCATGAAAACAGCTCCCCACAATGGATCCCGACCCAGACGGTCGTTCTTACATTTTCAGGTCAGAGACTTCCACCCCATGTTTATTGCTTCTACACATCCCTACCTGTGGAGACATACGTGCTGCCCACCATCCAATGTAATAAATGCTGTAGGTTTGGACATGTGCAGTCTCAATGCAGATCCCAAGCCCGTTGCTTTGTATGTGCGCAGTCACATGAAGGATATTCATGTAACAAAGATATACCTACCTGTCTCTATTGCTCGGGATCACATAAGGCAATTGACCCATCATGTCCTGAACTTGCTAGACAAAAAAGAATTAAACTTGTGATGTCGCAGGAAAATCTCACTTACTCTGAGGCGTCCGCACGATTTGCCCAGGTTAGGAGGACTTTTGCGGACACGGCAAGGGCTGAGCAAGTCCATACCCCTTCTTCGTCTCCCCAGTACTCAACTCCCTACTCATCCCCAAACAACACTACTTCTTACCGTAAAACGATCACTCACACCAAACATCGTCTTCCTGCTGCAAACCCAGGTTACAACCGTCAGGCACATAGTGCAATAGTTGAAACCCCCCTATCCCAACTCCCAAATGGATCTGCTTTCCCATCTGAACCACCCATTCCAAATGACAACCTAATCTCACTTCTCCTCTCAACCATCATTAATTTGCTTGGCAGATTTAGTGATGTTGAACTACCGTACAATGTCAAAGATCAACTTTCTCAGCTTCTGAATCTTGCTAGTTCCAATGGCGCCAATACTTCAATGGAACTGTCGCAGCAGCAAGAATAAGGATCATGAAATCCGATTCCTCATTAATAAATACTCTCCCATTATTTTTGCTGTTCAGGAGATGCGTCGCAAACCTGGCGACCGAGTCCGGTTCCCAGGTTACTCGTGCCTTCGGGACGACAGAAGCGACGGTTATGGAGGCGCTGCCCTCCTAGTCTCCAGATCAGTAACATTTTCCCAAATTAACCTCCCTTCTCACAGTGAGCATATTAATGCTGTAGCTGTGAAAATTCGTAATGTAATTTTTTTGTCTATTTATATTCCTCATCCCAATCATACTTGCTTAGCTGAATTTTCTGATATTCTCTCTTCTATTTCTTCTCCTTTCATTGTCTTAGGTGATTTCAATATCCATCACACATCTTGGGGTTCCTTTCAATGCGACTACTTATCCTCCTCCTTCCTGGATATCTGTGACAACTTTGACCTCTGCCTGCTCAATGACGGCTCCCCTACTCGAAGGGTATACCCATCGCAGAACATTAAAAGTGCCGTAGATCTAACCTTATGCTCCCCAATCCTTTCGTCATCCCTCCTTTGGACAGTTCTACCCACGACCCATGGAAGCGATCACTACCTTATTGTCATTTTTACATCAGATGACCGGTTTGATTCCACCAATACTCCCCCAGACACTCCTCGTCCACGTCTTAAGTACAACACTTCAAAGGCGGACTGGCCGGAGTATAGTCGCGTCCTAGATCAGGAAATCCAATATCTCCCTGAAGTTACTCTCGACAACTACTTGTCAGTATATGGAGATTTCAGGAAGACCATTCTAGCAGCAGCGGAAAAGTCGCTTCCAATAAAAAATATATCTAAAGGCAAACCTTCTTCACCACCTTGGTGGGACTCTGAGTGTACTGCGGTCTGCAATGAGAGAAAGGCAGCTGAGCTTGAGTATTCGGAGTTAATGAACGAGCATAACTTTATCAAATACCAGTCGATAGCTGCTAAAACAGTGAGAGTGCTCTCTGATAAGAAGAAGTTGGGTTGGCATCGATTTTGTGAATCCCTTTCCCCCAGATCTCAGCCCTCCTTAGTTTGGAGGAATATTAGAAGGTTTAGAGGATCCATATCCTGTAATGGCAATGTCACCTCCAATGACACGTCTGTATGGCTGGAGGCTTTTCAAAATAAACTCGCCCCCCCTTCAGTCCCAGCTGAAATTGAGGCGACACTGTGTGCGCAGCTAACAACATCACCACAGTCCGAATTTGATGCCCCATTTTCTCAGGAGGAGCTCTGGACAGCACTGAATGGTCTCAAAGATTCCTCCCCAGGAATCGATGGGATCCCTTATTCGTTCATAGTCAACAGTGGCCCTGCCACTAAAACCTTATTTCTTGGCATCCTCAACAACATCTTTTTGAGGGGGGTTCCTCCTGAAGAATGGAAAACTCAAATCATAATCCCCATTCTTAAAGCAGGGAAACTTAGCAACGATCCAAACGGATATAGGCCCATAGCCTTGTCTTGTACGATGGCAAAAATTCTAGAGCTCTTAATTAAAAATCGCTTAGAATGGATAGTGGAGAGCAGGGGACTTCTTGCAAAGAGTCAGTTTGGGTTCCGTAAGGGCATGAGCACAATGGACAGTCTAAGTGTCTTCATGACCGATATCTGGATAGGCCTTTCCAAACAGGAGTATGTGACGGGAGTCTTTTTAGATGTGTCATCAGCGTATGACAATGTTCTGCTTCCAGTACTCAGGCAGAAAATGCTCGATCTGAGTATTCCCGTGAGGCTTACCAATATTATTTTTAACCTCTTGTCTTCCCGATCCATCCAAATATGCGTCAATGATGCCCTTTACCCACCCCGAACTGTTTGGAGGGGCCTTCCTCAGGGATCGGTCCTTAGCCCTTTACTATACAGTCTGTATACCTTTGACCTTGAGTTGTCTGTTAACCCATTCTGTAATATCCTACAGTATGCTGATGATCTAGCCCTGTATATTTCTGACAGTGATCCTAAGCAAGCCACCTCCCGCCTTAACTCCGCACTAGACTACCTTCATGATTGGCTAACTGAGCATGGTCTCTCCCTTTCAGTTGATAAAAGCAATTTAGTCATTTTCAGTCGGGCAAGGAATACTCCAAGTATGCCAGTTAAATATGCAGGCCAAAACATCCCGTTAAAAAGTCAAGCTAAGTTTCTGGGGGTTGTTCTTGATGCAAAAATGAGTGGATCCCAACACGCTGCTCATGTGTCTAAAAAGTGTGAAAAAAACATTCATATCCTCAGATCGGTTTCTGGTGTCTGGTGGGGTGCCCACCCGTTTACTCAGAAACTCCTCTACAACGCACTTATTCGAGCTCATTTGGATTATGGATCCTTTTTACTAGAACCTTGCTTAAAATCGTCACTAAACTCGCTTGATAAAATTCAATCCAAATGCCTTCGAATTGTAGCAGGAGCTATGAAATCCTCCCCTATCAATGCCCTTCAGGTGGAGTGTGTGGACCCCCCTTTATCCATTAGAAGACAATATTTAGCCGATAAATTCTTTTTCAAAATTGTTCAAAGCTCATCCCATCCACTTATTACTAAATTGCATCAGCTGTCAGAACATATCTCGTTTGACAAATTCTGGAAACATAAAGATACCCCATGCTTGTTTAAAAGCTTTATTAAATTTATCCGTCTACCTTGCCCAGTTTATCAATGTCATCTGAAACCTATATTTGGGAACCCATACCGCTCTCTAACATTTCAACCTGACATATGTCTCGACCTAGGCATTAGTAAAAACTCTCCAAATGCAGAAGCTGAACTCCAAGAAAACATTAACAAAAACTGGAAAGACTGGCTCGTGATGTACACCGATGCCTCCAAAATGTCGGATGACGAGTGTGTTGGAGCAGCGGTCTGGATTCCCAAATATAAAATAATTCTTAACTTTAAATGCCCCCCTGTTGCATCTGTCTTTACTGGTGAGGCCACTGCTATCCTTGAGGCTCTCCTCTACGTGGAGTCTCATAAACTGGATAAAACCATCATTCTTACAGACTCCAAAAGCTGCCTGCAGGCAATTTTATCCAACCCTTTTCGCTGCAAATCCAATTTCCCTTACATTCTTAAAATCAGAGATGTACTTTACAGGTGTTTCCAGCTTGGATTTAAAGTCACATTAGTTTGGATACCAAGTCACTCGGGTATAGTTGGTAATGAGACTGTTGATCTCATTGCAAAAGAGGCCATAAACAATGGAATTCCTGACCATGATAAGGCTTTCTCCCACGACCTATCCCCACTGGCAAATCAAAGTATGAGACACACTTGGGAAACTCAGTGGCAAAAAACTAGCAGAGTGAAAGGAAAGCACTATGCTGATGTCCAACACGTTTTACCGGACAAACCATGGTTTTTCAAGTATAAAAAGGCATCAAGATCATGTACCTCTACTATATGTCGCTTAAGGTTGGGTCACTCATGTACTCCTGTTCATCTTGCCAAAATAAGGGTTAGGGACTCATCACTCTGTGAATGTGGGCTGGACGAAGGAACAGCCGATCACATCTTTTTTTGTTGCCCTAAGTATAACACTTCCTTGTATGATATCCTTCCCCCATGTATCCCCAAACCTACTAACTTTAAATGTGTCCTTAGCCATGTAAAATCCCCGTGTATTGATGTTCTATGTGATTATATATCAAATAATAATATAAGACTTTAATGTATCTGTTCGTTCATTACTAACATAGGTGTTAAATGTGTCCGTTGTGTTTGCCTCTATTTCAGATAGCTCAACAGTGGGTTCTGCAGTCTCAAATCTAATTTCAACCACCTCTATAAATCGGCGTTGTACTTTCACAATACGCCTTGAAATAACAGAGCAGAGTCTGTAGGGCAAAAGAAACCACTAAGCAAAATACTCGACACTGGCGAAATCCACAAGGGAACCGCCAAAGCATAAAAAGAAGAAGAAGAAGCACCGCTAAAGAAATTGAAAGCGCCACCGATGATGAAGACTATGTCCCTGATCAAAAAGTCACACAGAGTACTGAGCCACCAGTCACAAAAAATTTGAGACCAAGAAAAGTAAAGACTACCCCTACCTACATTTGCATGTCAGACCATGAACGAGACCCTCAGACTGTTAAGCAAGCCTTAGAGAGTGATAATAAACTGGATTGGCAAACGGCAATGGACAGTGAATACAGTTCTTTAGTGAAGAACAATACATGGACTCTTACCGAGCTCCCGACTGGAAAGAAAATGATACCTTGTAAATGGGTCTTCAAAACCAAATTAGACGCTGATGGCAATGTGTCAAAATACAAGGCCAGACTTGTTATTAAAGGCTATGAACAAAAATATGGTGTTGATTACACAGAAGTGTATGCACCTGTAGTGAGACTGACTACCATTAGATATTTATTTGGAATAGCTGCTAAACATAACCTCAAAATTCAGCAACTAGATGCAGTGTGTGCTTTCCTACAAGGTGACATTGATGTTGAGTTATATATGTCACAGCCGCCACACTATGAAGATGGATCGGAACAAGTATGTAAGTTGAACAAGTCAATTTACGGCTTGAAACAAGCCAGCAGAGCCTGGAACAAGAAATTGGATAGTTATTTGTATGATATTGGATTTAAAAAATCTGAGCTCGACCCCTGTGTTTATTATGCTCACTGTGAGAACAATAACATCTTATTTCTTACTGTATTTGTCGATGACCTTCTACTTATCTATAATAATGAAGAATTAGCAAGCAATATAAAGAAGAAAATAATAGAAAAATTTGAAATGAAGGAATTGGGAACAGCGAAATTTTATATTGGGCATAAAATAACATTCACCGATGAAGGTATTTCCATTGATCAGATCAATTATATAGAAAACATATTAAAACGATTTAGAATGGAAAACTGCAACCCAGTGGGAACGCCCATGGAGCCAGACCTGAAATTTTCAGACACATCTGAAAAAATAGAAGAAAAATTATATCAAGAAATAATTGGTTGTTTATTGTATATTTCCCAAGGAACACGTCCTGATATCAGTTATGCTGTGATAGTAGGTATGAACCTCTATACTAAAAAAAGTTGGGAGTTACAAGTCGTGATAAAGTTTGGCCACATGATAGAAACTGATCTGTAGGCTGTTTCTAACTAATATTGAGCTGGGCCAAACTATCCTTACATACAGTTCCATACGGCGGCGGGTTGAATAGCGCACTTTTCCCGGCTCCATTCTAAAAACTATAACAATTCAGGTTTAGCTAATAGGTCAAATGTTGTATCATTTTCGGATAAATCAATAACGTAGAATTTATTTCTGGTATAAAAAAATGCAATTTATTACGCAGTTTCTGAAAAATTACACAATAACCAACATTTTTAAACTTCATTTTTTTAGTTTAGGTATTGGCACTTGTTTCAGTATTTTCAAAAAAACTACTTTAAAGAAGCGTTTTTCAGGTTAATTTGTTATATGCTTTTGTTATGCTAACTATATTTTATACAATTTGAGCCTAACCCAAGTAGTTTAAGTCTATTGTTTGCGGAGACACAGCTCGTCAAAAATATGCATTTTTTCACGAAATAAAAATGGTTTCCGTTTCGTTCAGAAACATTTTTCAGGTTTTTTGTTTATATTTCTGTAAAGTTAATTAAATTTTCTAAAATTTGAGCTAAATTTGAGTAGTCTAGGTCTATTGGTTGCAGCGACATAGCTGGTTAAAAATGGGCTTTTTATTGAAATTAATTGAAAAAATCTTATCTTTGACTAGCTGTGTCTTTGCAACTAGTAAACCTAGACTAATCAAATTAGGCTCCAATTGTAGAAAATTTAATTAACTTTACAAAAATATAAACAAAAAAAGTGAGAAATGCTTCCGAACGAAATGGAAACCCCTTTTATTTCGTGAAAAAATGCATATTTTTGACTAGCTGTGTCTCCGCAAACAATGGACCTCAACTACTTGGGTTAGGCGCAAATTGTATAAAATATAGTTAACATAACAAAAGCATATTACAAATTAACCTGAAAAATGCTTCTTTGAAGTAGTTTTTTTGAAAATACTGAAACAAGTGCCAATACCTAAACTAAAAAAATTAAGTTTAAAAATGTTGGTTATTGTGTAATTTTTCAGAAACTGCGTAATAAATTGCATTTTTTTATACCAGAAATAAATTCTTACGTTATTGATTTATCCGAAAATGATACCACATTTGACCTATTAGTTAAACCTGAATTGTTATAGTTTTTAGAATGGAGCCGGGAAAAGTGCGCTATTCAACCCGCCGCCGTATGGAACTGTATGTAAGGATAGTTTGGCCCAGCTCAAT
Source organism: Agriphila geniculea (assembly GCA_943789525.1). NCBI lineage: Eukaryota > Metazoa > Arthropoda > Insecta > Lepidoptera > Crambidae > Agriphila > Agriphila geniculea. Next base: position 15,053,337 of record OX038891.1, read on the forward strand.
ATTAGTTAGAAACAGCCTACAGATCAGTTTCTATCATGTGGCCAAACTTTATCACGACTTGTAACTCCCAACTTTTTTTTGTATAGAGGTTCATACCTACTATGAACAATTTAAGTCAATACAATAAAAATCCTACTCGAGACCACTACAGTTCTGCAAAACGGATACTTCGTTATCTACAAGGTACCAAAGACCTGAGATTACACTTCATAAGAGATGTTGAAGAAAAAATAGTTGGATATTGCGACTCAGATTGGGCTTCATGCAAAGAAAATAGAAAATCCTGCACTGGATACACTTTTATTTTTCAGGGTGCAGCCATTTCTTGGAATTCAAAAAGGCAACATACTGTTGCTTTATCAACAACGGAAGCGGAGTACATGGCGCTGTCTACAGCCACTCAAGAAGCGCTATGGCTAAAGCAACTTCACCATGAGTTGTGGCCTTCAACTGAGGTCACACCTATAACTTTGTATTGTGATAATCAAAGTGCCATTAAACTTACAGGTAACTCTGCCTACCATGCAAGAAGCAAACATATAGACGTACGTCATCACTATGTACGAGACAAAGTGGCGTCTGGAGATGTTACGATCACATACATCGATACCAACTCAATGGTCGCAGATTGCTTCACGAAGGCGTTACCAAAGATAAAGCATACCAAGTTCCTGAAGGATATGGGTCTGCGTTCATAGGGAGGATGTTGAAATATGAACGCAGTAATAAATTGATTCTCCTACTAACTTATCGATGAATGCATCCGTAATGACATCTGTCACTTGTAATACGATTTGTCTATTTCCTGCAATGTACCTTTTTTACTGCGCAATAAATGGCTTCCGAGTGCAGGGATTGGTTGCGGTTGTTAAATTTCGGTATGTTTTACGGTTAATATAGCGGTACCGAAATATTCTACCCTTACTTAGGATACCGATAAATTTTATTTCGGTATAAAACCACCGAAATATAGAGGTACCGAAATTACGGAACCTATGTTGAAGTACCGAAAAATTAAGGTATCAAAATATGAAGGTATAAATTTAAATAGGTATGACGTCATACCGATATAAAAAGGTACCGCAATTTTCCGGTATATCTGTTTTTCGGTACCTCATCAAAGCGGTACCGCAATTTTTAATTACTCAACCCAAACCCAAATATAACGGTACCGTTATATTAACGGTACCGTTAATATAACGGTACCGTTATATTTGGGTTAGCTTAACCTCTTATAAAGGTATTATATCGTGTTTTGTCGTTCATCTTCATGCTAGGGGGGCTGGGGGCGGTATTACAAGCTCTTAAAACTTCAATTTTCTGAATGGCTATCATTGCGTCTCTTTTATTACTGATAAAACAGACGCAGACGATGATTGATGATTACTCCTTACAATATTAATTACAGCCCAATCCTCAAATTTTTATAGGTACCCTTAGAAAATATACCTACCAAAACAAAAAAAAAATGTGTAGTACATATTTCACATACACGGTCATATGATTTACTAGCTAGGCGAAGCCTGTACTATGGGTGACAGATACTGATATAACCTGACTGATATATAATATCTGACTGACAGATATCCGTCGCGTCGGGGCTTCCATTACCTGCGTCGAAATGAACTAATATTTTGTATTGGGAACAATATTGGGAATATAGGTACTTTTGAAGAACAGAGAGATGGCAATTGCAGACTCGATGTTTTTTTTTTAATAGGTGTGTATGTATAGGTTAATACTACAGTACTAGGCACGTATCTTGAAATTTTTTCGACGGAGTGGGGATAAGTTCACGCATGTGCTCTTGTGAGCGACCAATGGCGCGCGCCCCTCGCCCACCGCCCGCGCCCCTCACCGCTACGCATACCCAAAATACGCGTTTCGCACAATCCCCACCCGATTTCAAGTTATATGCCTCGTACTGTACATTAATGTGAGTCAGGAGATATTTTCGTAAAAATAATTTAACCTTTTTAGGGTTCCGTACCAAAATGGTGTCCGTTACGCCAGCAAGAAAGTAGCTTCTAGAGGGAAGCGAGTTTGATGAATAATTTGTGCGCAATTCGGTGTAAATGTGCGCCAAATAAAAAAATTGTGGGCCTTATAGTTTTGGAATAAAACGGGAAAAATGAATTCTGCTGGGATAACGGTACTCCAGCAGGAAGATTCTAAACTAATGATCGGAGAGAAATAAAAGATATATGGGCGGGTAGCTTGATATTAGCAAGAAATGTGCGCCAAATATATAATTTGTGGGCCTTATAGTTTTGGAGATATTTGATTTCCTGCTGGCGTAACGTTTTGCCAGATCCCAGATCTCGGAAACTACTAAATGTGCGACTTACAGTAAACATATAGAAGTAGCCCCTAATTTGTGCTATTGGTGCGGTAGAAAACATTTCAAAAATATTCACAAATTTTGAAGTAATCGGGCATTTTCTGAAAACAGAAAAAAATATCTAGCGCCTTAACTACCACATAAATAAAGAAACTAAAAACGGTGTTCTATTCTTCTTATTATTTCTCATTACCATAAAAATTTTGAAAACCGCACACATACACGTTTTTGAATAATACCCACATGAAGGTGAGACCGACCATGTCATGACTTTGACGGTCAGCAGGATAAAAATATGAGAGATTATTTAGATCTTGGCCCAATGAATAATCTGTGCGGTTACTGAAGTACATGTTCTGAAATTTTCAGCTTCAAATTCTTCGTATTAAAGGAAATATCAATTAAAATCCAAAACAACTCTCAGTATTCCGATTAACCGACCAAATTCGATAGACCACAAGCGACGCGTTCATACATATTGATGACCTTCTTTAATGTGTCGTATTATACAGAAAAATTGTTTGTACAGTTGCGTTCATAACTTCTTATTGGCAAATGTGGGTAAATAGTGTTTTAACATTTAAATGGTTAGTTAGAGCCTGCATTTATACCAATATAATGTGGCGTTGATCTGTTACATTACACCCAGATTATATATTTTGCGGACGGCACTCTTCGAACACGTGACTTTGAAACCAGCTAAATTTCTTAAGTTACTAGAAGATCTGTTTACTTCTTAGTGAAATATACCAGAATCATTGTTGTCTAAACATCAATAGCATAGCTGTTTTTATTTTCAATAACAGAAAACAACTACCTAGCTGTCTTAGGTAGGTATATGTTTATAACTTCATTCGAACCGGAAAGAAGTACTAAAATCAGTTAAACGGGCACTTCACTCGCGTATTATTATTAAGGTAGGTATTTAGTTTTGGTGTAACAAGTAGGTATTTATTGTAATAACATTTTATTAAGGTACCTAAGTACTTACTTAAAATGCAATTAATTTTACAACAGAAGATAGTGACCAACTTCATAGCGCTTGTGCTATAAAACGACGTTTTTTAATCTGTAACATTTTATCTTTTCCATAGAGACCACTGACGTCCATTATACAACTTGTATAATGGACGTCAGAGGGCCTAGTACTAGTTGTGTTTCTCACCTCACTTTACAAATAGTATCGAGTGAAAGAGAGGAAATCATTAGAGTGAGTGAACGAGTGAAAGAATGAAAACGATTGTTAACTATTCGTAAAGTGAAGTGAGAACAAAAAACCAACTCGTACTAGGCCCTCTGTGAAGAGACCTACATCCATGTAGAAGTTGCATGCAAGGGATCACTGTCTATTGTCAATTTAATCGCATTGTAGTTACATTAAGTACCTAGTTAGGTATAACAAAAAAAAAAACGAAATAAAATTACAAAACATCCTTTATTTTTTTACTAAAATAATGTTAAAATGGTTAAAATTCTTTCAATTCAAGTAAAAAATGAAATGTAACAGAAATAACTTCATTCGTTATTTAAATAAAAGCACTCACTCAAATCACTTTTTCACTTAAATGTACGTAGACGTGACGTGTACAATCCTGTTCGACAACAAAGTTAAGGAGGTCATCAATATGTATGAACGCGTCGCTTTTTTGTGGTCTATCGAATTTGGTCGGTTAATAGGAATACTGACAGTTGTTTTGGATTTTAATTGATATTTCCTTTAATACGAAGAATTTGAAGCTGAAAATTTCAGAGCATGTACTTCATTAACTGTACAGATTATTCATTGGGCCTAAATAATCTCTCATATTTTTATCCTGCTGACCGTCAAAGTCATGACATGGTCAGTCTCACCTTCATGTGGGTATTATTCAAAAACATGTATGTGTGCGGTTTTCAAAATTTTTATGGTTATGAGAAATAATAAGAAGAATAGAACACCGTTTTTAGTTTCTTTATTTATGTGGTAGTTAAGGCGCTAGAATTTTTTTACTGTTTTCAGAAAATGCCCGATTACTTCAAAATTTGTGAATATTTTTAAAATGTTTTCTACCGCACAAATAGCACAAATTAGGGGCTACTTCTATATGTTTACTGTAAGATCGCACATTTAGTAGTTTCCGAGATCTGGGATCCGGCAAAACGTTACGCCAGCAGGAAATCAAATATCTCCAAAACTATAAGGCCCACAAATTATATATTTGGCGCACATTTCTTACTAATATTAAGCTACCCGCCCATATATCTTTTATTTCTCTCCGATCATTAGTTTAGAATCTTCCTGCTGGAGTACCGTTACCCCAGCAGAATTCGTTTTTCCCGTTTTATTAATGTTAAATTAATTAACGTTTTATATGTATAAGAGTAACACTATACACAACCAAAACGATGGAGTTGTAATTTACACAAAAAGTCAACTAAATGTGTCTACAGAGGAATTAAATATGGATGACTGCAGTAATTTGCTTATAAAAATCGGATGTGAATACGCAATATTAGCTTTGTATAGACCATCCGCTTTTAGGAATACAAATAACTTTGTTGTTTCTCTAAACAACACTCTGCAAAACTTAGCATCTTTTAAAAATATCATCTTGATTGGAGACATAAATATTAATATTCATCCTGAAAATATTGACTCAGCAGTTCAAGACTATCTAAAAATATGCTCTTTTCATGGCTCGCTCCCCGCACACACATTGCCTACTCATCAAAGTGGTTCTTGTTTGGACCATATCATGTTGAAATCCAAGTTTTCTTCGCTTGCACTTGTTACTAACTCATCAATAACTGATCATAGTGCTGCCTTACTAACCCTTAATTGTAAATTACCTAAACTAAACAACACTCGCACAGTCGTTAAACTAAATATAAACAAACTTGCTGTAGACTTCCGTAACATCGATTTTGACCCAGTTTATAATTCAGCTAATCCGCACTTTTGCATGTCGTATCTAGTCGAAAATGTCCAACAAGCGATTCGCAATAATACATCGAATGTTACTTTAAAAAACAGAAATTTTAATATTAAACCTTGGATCACCCCAGGTCTGATTCGATGCATGAAACATAGGGACAAATTGCATATGAAAGCAAAACAAAATCCTAGTAATCCGATATTACAATTGTCTTATAAAAGATACAGGAACTTTTGTAATATTATCTTAAAAAAAGTTAAAATCAATTACGAAAAAACTTCATTAGAATCAGCTGGAAAAAATAATAAAAAGATATGGAATATCATTAAAAATATAACTTACACCTCCAAACAACATGACTCATCAGTAACTTTACTACAAGCGCACTCGTCACTCTTAAATTGTGCTAACAACGCCAATAATTATTTTGTTAATATTGGTAAATGTCTGTCAGAAAAAATTCAATCTCATTTACATTCTCCAACGCACGCCCCTCCTGCCTGTGACTCTTCCTTGAAGTCCTTTGCATTGCTTGACACTGACGAAATCGAGGTTGAAAAAATAATCATGTCCTTGAAAGACGACTGTGCGGTTGGGTGGGATAATATATCCAATAAAATAATTAAACAGTTTAGACATATCTTGATACCTCCACTGACTTATATTTTTCAAAAATGTTTAACTACAGGTATTTTTCCTAAGTGTTTAAAAAAGGCTGTTGTTGTTCCTGTTTATAAATCTGGCAAAAAAAGCCAAATCTCAAACTACAGACCTATATCACTATTGCCATCTCTTTCAAAAATATTAGAAAAAATTATAAACATTAGATTAGTTAGATATTTAGAGGATAAAGCGATTCTGTCTAAGTTTCAATTTGGTTTTCGACCTCTAGTATCTACTGCTGATGCCGTACATCACTTAACAGATTATATTGTAAATAATCTTAATAAAGGTAACCACACAGTTGGAATCTTCCTGGATCTAGCGAAAGCTTTTGATACGGTGTCCATACCTATCCTATTGCGCAAGCTTGAGATTTTAGGCATTAGAGGCACACAGTTGAAATTATTCACGAGCTATCTGGAAGAACGTACTCAATGTGTGAGAATTGGCAGTGTCCTCAGTGATGAACAGGAAAATACACCTTTTGGGGTTCCCCAAGGAAGTATTTTAGGACCTACCCTGTTTTTGATTTACATAAATGATCTTTGTAATATAAAGCTAGATCATGGAATGATCATATCTTACGCTGATGATACTGCACTTCTCTTTACGGCCGACTCGGAAGAACAAGTTTTCAAGCATGCGCAACGAGGATTCAATGTTGTAAATAACTGGCTACAAAATAATCTTTTGACATTAAATGCACAGAAAACTAATTATATTAAGTTCTCCTTGCGTAAACAATGCTTTCCTAACACTAACCCTACACTTCATGCTCATTGTTGCCTAGTCCAAACGGAAAACCAATGTGTGTGTCCTGAAATTAAACAAACAGAAAAAATTAAATACCTAGGTATTATATTAGACCAAACTCTTTCATTCAGGCCACATATTATGTCTTTAAATAACAGATTACGTAAGTTAATATTTGTATTCAAAAAGTTACGACAAATTGCGGATCCAGCAATAATAAGACAGGTCTATTTTGCACTATGCGAATCAATATTAACTTACTGTATTACGTCATGGGGAGGTGCATGTAAAACACTGTTACTAACCACAGAGAGAGCACAGAGAGCGATTCTCAAGGTGTCAACTTCCCGCCCTTTTCTCTTTCCCACTAACCTTCTATATAAGTCATGTAACGTATTATCAGTACGACAACTATTCATAATGAACATAGTGTTAAAACAGCACTCAGCCCTCACCTTTAACTGTGAAATAATCAATAAAAGACGGAAAGATATAGTCTGCACTCAAACAGTTTCTAAGCAATACGCTTTTACAGCAAAGTTTTATCTGTTCCTGGGCCCATTTCTCTACAATAGAATAAATAGGATAGCTAACATCTATCCACTTAATTTTAGGAATTGTAAAATAACTTTAAAAAATACTCTGCAAAGCATGTCATATGACGATACAGAGACGCTATTGGTCGTGACAAAATAGTATTGTATTTTATTTAAGTATTTGTCATTCTAAGCGTAATTTGTAATGTGTAATGTCTAAATATAAATTATTTTTATGTTAGTGATTAATTGATTCATGTTAAATGTAGGCTATACTCGCCTGAAACACAGGTTTTTCCTAGTTCAGGCAAATGTTATTATTAGCTATTTTAATGTATACTTTGTAAATTGTACTAAACTGAATTTTTGGAAAATAAATAATTATTCTATTCTATTCTATTATATTCTATTCTATTCTATTCCAAAACTATAAGGCCCACAAATTGCGCACAAATTATTCATCAAACTCGCTTCCCTCTAGAAGCTACTTTCTTGCTGGCGTAACGGACTCACCAAAATGGTAAAAAAAAGGAACCCTTATAGTGTGACTCAGTCTGTCTGTCTGTCACAGCTGGATATCTCGAAAACTACTAATGGTATCAACTTGAAATTTGGAACAGTTTAAGATGATATTTGTCCAACTATTTTGCAAATAAGAAAGAAATAAAAAAAAAAATTTTTTACAACAGGTAGGTACTGAAAAGGAGTCTTAAAAATTTGAAGTGAGGTGACTAGGTAATGTGGGGTATCATATGAAAGAGCGCTGTTTGCATATTATAAAACATTTTTTTCCTTTTTTTTTAGGACGCATAGTTTTCGACTTATGATGAAAAATGTAAAAAAAACCGTCCCCCCCCCCTTATCTCCGAAGTTTGCAAAGAGAAAAATCTGAAATAATTCTATGTGATAGTAGTTTATGTAAGGATTACAGGAAAAACAAAACGATGCCTCAATATAACACAATTTTTTAGAAATTCAAAAAACAAACAAAAAAATATTAGTGCCACTACCAGTCAACAGATGGCGCTGACCTAAGAAGAAAAAAATAGTTCCACTATTGGTCAAGAGATGGCGCTGACCTAATACTACAATAATAATTGGTGGCTGGTTCTAATATAATTACCTACGACTGTCATTCTGAATTTCGACAGTCAATTATTTCGACAGGGTCTGAATTTCTAAAAACAATAGTGCGACTACTCACTGCTTTGACAGAACATATTTCGACACACACTACTACGAATAACACTACTTCGACGGAACATACCTTCGAAAAAATACTACTCTGAAATGTAACAATAATTATTGAATTCCGCTTTTTGGTTTAAGGTACTTACAAAATAAAAACATAAATAATAATCAACTATGTTTTTAATAATTATAACAATCATATCTTCAGATAATATAGAGAATTTAAATTATTAATAATAGTAATAAGTCTTCTTGATTTTTTTATTACACATGTTAGTATTAATAGGTCTTTCTTATGCTAATAATAAAGTGGAATTCAATTAATATTGTCACATTTCAGAGCAGTATTTTGTCGAAGGTATGTTCCGTCGAAATAGAGATCCGTCGAACAAGTGCATTTCGAAGAAGGGTTCTGTCGAAGTAGTGTTATTCGAAGTTGTGTGTGTCGAAATCGAAATATGTTCTGACGAAGCAGTGAGTAGTCGCACTATTGTTTTTCGAAATTCACCCTGTCGAAAATTCGAAATAATTGATTGTCGAAATTCAGAATGGTCATTACCTACTATCTGCCGTACGAATAAAGAAAAATAAGTTCCTACTTAGAATAACCAATAATATTGCTTAGCAATATTATTCCTTACGTTTAATTCCCGAGCGGCCTCCTGGTCCCGGATAACAATGGAATATCTATTGTGTCTCTTTTTCCGGGCGTTGAAAGGTTAAATCGATAACATTTCATCAGTTTGTGGAGTGGCTGAAACGTTTTTCAGTCACCATAAGCAGCTGTGGTTAAGATTTGTAAATTAACTGTCCGCCTGTTCGCCCTTCCACCTGTCCGCCGTCTATCCTACTTTTTTAAAGACTGTAGGTACTAAAGTAACATATCAAAATATATTCATGATTGTACGGAACCCTCGGTGCGCGAGTCCGACTCACTCTTGACCGCTTTTTTTTAATTAAGAATACCTACCTATTCCCGGAAAATTAGAGTAGTGAGACACAAAAGATTTCCCATTGTTGAGCGGCCCGATCGGGCCGCTCAGGGATTGAAAGATTAAGAATAACTATTTTAAGTGACGTGGGTTTTATTTATTTTTTTATTTTGCTTTTTATTTTAAACTTTTTAAATAATTCATACTTTATCTATTTAATAACCGCTTCCAAATCGGTCAAACCGATTTATATACATAAGTATAGATAAACATACAGATTTATTTCCATAATATTTTTTTTCTTTCTTACATTAATTTTTATTTAAACTTATGATAAATGTATTTTTTGTAATAAAAACGAACTGTAATTTTAGCCTCGGTATAACATTAAAAATGAAAAGAACATAAAAAATTTATTCAGAGCCCAAAGTGCACATGCGCGAACTTTCCCCCACTCCGTCGAAAAAATTTCAAGATTCATGAAATGCCTCGTACTGTACTGAAGTGTACACTGTACACCGGAGTCTCTCTCTACCGTCTGTACCTACTCGCGAAATGCACGGAACTTGTCGGTTCGTGTTCAATACAGTGCATTTCGGTACCGAAATAAAATAACGGTTAAATAGCGGTACCTCAAAATAAAGGTTGTCATATTTCGGTACCAATATTGAAGTACCGAAAAATTAAGGTATCGAAATTCGAAGGAATAGTTTTTAATGGGTATGACGTCATACCGATAAATAAAGGTACCGAAAAATTAAGGTATCAAAATATGAAGGGACAGTTGTTTTAATAGGTATGACGTCATACCGATAAATAAAGGTACCGAAAAATTAAGGTATCAAAATAATGAAGGAACCGTTTTTAATAGGTATGACGTCATACCGATAAATAAAAGTACCGTAATTTTCCGGTAAATCAGTCCCTGTCCGAGTGTCTCGTAAATATCTTTTCATTTCATCTCAATCCGTAGTTAGAATCTCTTTAAACTATCAATATTACAGTTTTTATTATAAGCTACCAGAAAGTTTGAAAGAGACAAATGAAATAGAAACTTTTAAAACCAGCATTAAGAAGCTACTAGTTGATAAGGCATACTATACGGTTGACGAATATTTGAAAGATAAAATGTTATAATTAGATTTGGTTTTGTGACTTAGGTAATTGGTTTTCTTGTTTGACATTATATTTAATTTTGTATTTTATTGTGTTTTTGACATTCATCTTATAATTTGACATTATTTTGTAATTTGAAATTGAACTTTGACATGTTGCTATAATATTTAATTTTTTAATGTAATAATGGAAACCACTAAGCAAAATACTCGACACTGGCGAAATCCACAAGGGAACCGCCAAAGCACAAAAAGAAGAAGAATGTAATAATGAGCTTTGATAATATTTGATACCTAAAAGACTTTGCATCGTACCTACTTCAATTACTTACTATTATTTTAATTATTGCATGTCAGAAAGGCAGAATATGGCTGAACTAATTTGCTACCTATGTGAAATCTCATAACACCTGTATTCGCAATAAACATATTTTGATTTGATTTGATTTGATTTGAAGATATTAGTATAGAATCCCACCCTCCCTACTCATTATTGTAAATTACAATAACTGTTTACCCACTGAAGAAAATGAGGAAATATCATAGGATTTGGACTTTAAACTAAATGAAGTGGTTGGCGTGTAGCAGTGACAGGGCGAACTTGGACCGGAAATGTCAAAATATCTGTCAATTTTAATTCAAAAACCTTCTCTTTTTAGGTTTTTTAGGTTATTGCTTTAAAATAATGTGCTAAGTGGTGATACATGCAAGCGGTACTACATGTGTTAATATACTAATATCTTCGGACGAATCCTTCGTATAATTATGATAGAACTTCACTTACAGGTAAGTTCGTTTAACCATTAAGTATACTTGAATTTGATATTGTTTGAAATCTGTAATAGTCAACTTGCGGACTTTACTGTCGAATTTACTGTATGATTTCTTTTATTCGCCGTGTGTCAGTTGGAATAAAAAGGAATTAGATTTTCATACAAAAACATGAGAAATTTATCATTACCCAATTTGGAACTTAGCTCGTTTGTATGGAAAACCATATTGTAGCCTTTATTTTATTTTAGTAGCAGATATAATGTTTTTTTTTACAATATTCCGATTTTGGGTATGAATCTACCGAATTTTATTGGCAAATCTACCAATTTCGCATTTTGACGTTCGAGACCACTGCTTTTGGCCTTACGGCCGGGCCTGTGCATGTGTAGGAAGGACCCCATTATACTTTATTTTACTTTTTAGCTTAACATAAACTCATGATAACAAAACTATAAAAACGTCAGAGACATTTATTACAACAATTAAAGTAACGAACACATTTAACTCATCTGCGCCACAAAATAATTCATGTAACCACACCACATATTTTAAGTACAACACAGCAGTACACTAGGTTACCACATTATGTGAACATTTCCTAATGAATTTGAACATAGCATCCATTATGTTAACGTCATTAAGTTAATATACTATATTAACTTTATGGTTAACGTTTAAAAATTATTGAAGGAACGAGTATTTTGAGATCTTACATTTTTTAAATTTTCATGGCATTCGGAAATTCACTGGGTGTTTTGCAAAATTATGTATGTTACAGCAGCCAAAGGCGTGACTAAAAGTTGTTCTAAATTCAAAGTCTGTTTTTCATCATTAATCTCATCATCATTACATTTTGCGTAATTTCCGCATGCACAGCAAGTAGACAAATTCCTCAGTTGTTTCTCTATGACAATCTTCTTTGCAGTAGCGACAGGTCTTTCCTGAATTATTATATTTTTAATTCCCGTGGGATTAATACTTGGTATATCCTTGGGTGGCGATGGATCGGATTACGGTTTGCAAACGTTAAATTTCGGTTTGGTCCACTCTGTCTTGAAGAAACTTCTTGTAAGTATAGGAGAGTTTTCATTTTGCACTAAAATAAATAACAATTCCGTTTTAAGCACTTGTTTATTCATAGCGTGAAAAAAGAATACGTGTATGAGTATTTATGAAAGCAAAGCAACATTTTTTTATTTAAAAGAGAATTAAATATTGTTTTCCTTTTAGTGGTGCCTAAATAATAAGGTAATTAATTCTTCAATGTTACCGATGGCACTTTTATTACCCATTTATTACATTGTAAATAATTTTTATATTTTAATTAATAGCTAGTGTAACTAATAGGACAAAAAATTCTCACTAATTACGTAACTAGCGAGAACAGAGGTCAAAGACTCAGTAAAAAGGCACTGACATTTGAAATTTTGGCGCGAAATCATCACTTCCTATTTATTTTGCGAGCGATTCCTATTTCTGGATTCTGGTAGACGAGATGGTAGACGGTTATGAAAGTACCCTAAGGGTAGGCCCTCGGGGTATTTTAGTCTTCAGGGTCTATCTGTAGTCTTTTTAAAAGTACCTTAGGTTACTCAGTGAAAACACGAACTCGTACTTGGGTACGAGTTGGTGTATTCACTTTTCGCGTAGTTACTATCGTTTTCTCTTTCGCTTTTTCGGTTTCTTTTACTATAGGCAGTATATCCGATAGTAAACTATATGAGAAGTGAAAACACCAACTCGTACTTAGACCGTCGGACTTCAAAAACAAAATGCTTTTCATTTTTAAGGTCCCTTCACTACTGGGACAATGGGTGGATAAGGAGGATGGGATATACCAGCACGCGTAGCATGACCACCTCGAGAAAAGACTCGACTCAGAGAACAATGGCTTGTCTACCTACACCGAAACGTCACTTTTGTCGACAATTTTTTTTTTAACTAGATCGACTTAGCAAAAGTTTATGACAAAGAGATCAACATTTTGATCGATTAACCCACCAAATATTTTACAAGAAAAAAATTACATAAGTAAAACCGCCTATTCCACCTATCCCACCTAGCCATCCCACCTGGGAGGGGTAACTACATTTGAGTGCAAGGTGTCAAATCTGTTATCCTTGGCGATCTCGCGATTGACCGTATGTATGGGCACTGGGCATTGGGCACCTCTGGGATATACCATATCGATCCAACCCACCACTTGAAAAAATATACGTACCTACCTACCTATTTAGCAATATAAAATAGTCAAACGACCAAATGGTGCTGGATCATATTTTAATTTCGCTGATTATCATCAAGTTTATCAAATCAGTTCAAAAGATTCCATTGGATATTTACGAAGCCAAATTAAGTGTTAGCATCAAATATAAATTATCGACTACTGAAAACGATCTCTTCGACAAGCTGTTTGGCTTTGGGAAGGTTAAGCACGGGTTGATGTCACTACACGGCGGATTCAGGCTCGGAGGATGTCGCTTGCATCCATCTTTAGGGCAAACTACCTTCTTTTTATCTTGCTGCTTTGGAATCGGCCAAGATGGTATTGGCGACCAAGGATGGTATGTCCGCGCGTACTTAATGATGTCGATCTTCAAATCAGTTACTCGATCCATGTTCAAGAATGAGATGTTACAAACTTTTTGGAGTTTTGATATACCTTTGGTTTCATTTTTTATAATACCACTTTTGGGTAACATAATGTTTTCTGGGATGTGGAACTGTGGCCCGTAGTAGTCTAGTAACGCGACTGCATCATCGATTTGGAGGAGTGAGCAGTTACATTTTTTGAATTTGTCGCATGGACTTTTCTTGACAGGAGGGCACTGCGGTTTTGGCGCGCAAGGATTGGGCTTACAAGGTGGTGGGCATTTTGGCTTGCAAGGATTCGGGCAGAGTGGCTTAGGAGGAGGACATGGGGCCTTAGGGGGCATAAGGCATGGTGGGCAATCAGGTGGTGGGGGTGGTGGGCATTTAGGTTTTGGAGGAGGGCACGAAGGCGCAGGAGGTGGGCAAGGGGGTGGCTTTGTTCCGCAACTTCCTTCAGTTGGTTCAATTTGGGTTGCACTTCTCATTTGTAACAATGTATCTCGACAATACTCGATTCGATTGCGCTCCCTTACTTTCTTCAATAGTTCTGATAGTGTCATTGCTTCTGTAGGATTCGGAGTTAATTTCTCACTTGGGTATTGCTGGATACTTTCACTTGTTATATGTGCCAACGATTCTTTTCCTATCAGAGGTCTATCAAAATTTTCTGATAGTATACATTTATTGCTTAATGGATCATTTACCGTTGCAGAAGGTTTCGTCTTTACTGGTGGTGGGCTACGACCTGTTTCCGCTACTATTACTGGTTCTATCTTATGGTCCAAATCTTTCTCTTTTTCAATTTCTGGTGTGACGTTGTCTTCCACCGAACTTGGTGTAACACTTTGCATATGATCGATATTCTTATTGTCTACAGAAGGTAATTGTGCTTCTTGAGCTTGATTTGGGAGAGTATTATATGGATTATATATGTTATTTTGGGGCATAAAATATTGATTGCCCATTTGCGGTTGTTGTATGCTATGCATATGCATATAGTTAGTGTACTGATTGTAAGCATAGTTTTGGGTGGGTGTTGGCTGAATTTCCATTGGCTGTTGTTGTTGTAGATTGTAATTGCCACTTTGGTCTACAGCAGATTGTTTTTCTTTTTGTTCTCCGTCTATACGAGGTTGTTGGGAGCTTTGCATATACTGTATGCTTAAAGTGTTTTGTTCTACAACAGGTTCCTTCTCTGCTAGTTTTTTATCTTTTATCACGCTGCTAATATACTGAGCGTCTAGGCTGTTACTGTCTTCTGTAGACTCTACCTTCATTGGCTTCGGTTCTTCGGTTGGATCATGCGGACTGTAAATATCGCTTCTGTTTATTATTGGTTTTTGTGCTTTTTGTAAATATTCCAAATACTTGCGGTAGATGTTGCTTTTGTACACAATAGGCTCTCCTTTCATGAGATATTGCTTTGAGTAAAGGGTAGATTTATCATATTTATAAATGTTATCTTCGTGAGTGTGTACTTCTTGTAACATTCCTTCATCAGATTTTGCAGTGGTTTTTGGAGTTGCGGGATTTTGAGAGTCTTCTTTTGAAGTTGGTGGTACGGTCATATCTATAAATTCACGTATTGTTACCCCTGGGTGCGGCAAAGACGAACTTAAATCAGAATTTATATCCTGCTTAGTTAAGATGTGGGTAGGTGTCACTCTTTCGGGCTTGGAAGAATCTTGCTTGGAATCCGAATCACTCGTATTGAGAATACCATCAGAGTTGCCTTTTTTAGCAAATTGAATACTCTTCTTATATTCACCATCCATGGTTTCTTCTGTCAAGTGTTCTCTTATCTCCTCATTCTTAGTTTTTATTAGCTCTTTAGAAATATTCGATGAAATTTCGGGTTCAGAATTAGTTGATTTAACCACATATGTTTGATTTTGATCATCAAATTGAACATTTGTTTTCGAAATTATATTATAATTGTCTTCTACCATTTTGACAGATTTTATTGAATCGTGTAAGAGGTGTTCAACTCTAGTTCGAATGAGGTTTTGAATAATATCTTTGTTTCTGCTTTCTTTTAAAGTTTCTAAATTAGGAGTGGTTTCTTTAACAGAAAGTTGTTCAACTTTTGGAACTGATTCCTCTATAGTAATGGACACATGATCGAATACATTGATGTCTTTAATATCGGGCTTATTATTTAGCTGCTTGGAATCTTCATTGCTAGATTTCATAGTTCCGTCTCCAGATATTCTTGTAGCAGCCATATACCCTAATTCATTGGCCGAAATATGTCTGTAATTATTTGTAATATTTTTTGACGACTTACTTCGACAAGCTATCATACTGTTTCGAATCGACTTGCCATGTGGATTACGAGGTATTTTTTCATCGAATTTTGCTAAATCTTTTTTATCTATTGCTAATAAATCTAAATCAGTCTTTTCAGAAGGTTTCCTTGGTTTTTTCATAATCTCAGCTTGTATGAATTCATTTTCATTAAGATTTTTCTTTGAATCTCGTCCCGATGTTGGCGGAACTCCTAACTTTTCCATTTCTTTTAAAAGACGTCCATCGATTTGGCTGCTAGGAGAATCCAGACAACGTTTTGCTAATTCATCATAATTTGTTTCTCCTTTTTTAACAGAACCTCCTTCATGGTCGTTGAAATTCTTGTTCATTGAAAAATTTAGTTTGACAATGTCTTGCTCTTTAGCAATGCTTCCTACTAATACATCAGAGTTTATTTCTCTCTTCATAGCTTTTTCAGCAGCACGCTCATTCGCAGACCTTTCTGCAAGGTCATTGAAATACTTGTCTTTTGAATAATCCAGAATTACAACTTCTCTTTCGCCTTTTTCTTCTTCTTTCTCTTTGCCTCCTAATACCTTAGGTTGCAGATTAAAGCCCTCAACCTTGGGTTTGTGGGCTTCAACAAGAGGTGTCTCATCAATAACTTCAACCTTTTGAGCTAACTGTTCTTCATGTATTTTAGCTGTCGTCGCGTTCACCGTTTCAACTTGAGGCGATTTATGAGGTTTTACAACGCTAGCAGCATTTTCGTTACTTGTTTCACCACTATCGCCAAAGATTTGTTTGATTAGTTTTCTGCATAATTCACAACGACTTTCTTTGTCAAGGGGTTGTGAAGATATTATTTGTGCAATTGATTTCGTCTTTGGGCTGAATTCTGTAAATATTGTTTCAGTGAATGGAATGTTGGGTGCAAACACGCGATCTATAATCTGCTGGCATTTCTTGATTTCCTTTTCTGTTTGGGAACAAGAGCTTGTGGATCGTCGCGCACTTTTCCGAACGCCAAGTGACACTGAAAAACAGCGAAAAGTCAAATATTAAAGGAATGAATAAATCGAATAAAAGTACAGTTAACAGCTCAGTAGGTTATCTAAAGCTGTCTTTTCAGCAGATTTTAAACATTTCTGTTTTGGATCTTAAGTTCTCAAGGATTTTTGTCATTTTGATACCACTGATGTAAAGGCTGGTGTTTTGAATTTTGGGACAATTTTCGCTATTTTTCTGTCTCAATTTGATTAAAAAAACGAACAAAACTCACTAATTCTTATTAAGTATTATTAAGTATTTCAAACAATCTGTTGGCTGGCACTTTTGTGTCAAGTTCGTGACTTGGTGCATCCACAGTATCCAAACTCCACAGTTGTGGAGCAACATTTTGAAACACAGTAACAATTAGTAACAATCGATAACATTAGCGGTAATATGACTTCTTTGTCTCTCGTTGTTGCCCGCTAGGATTCAGAAACATTGCGCAATAAAAAGTACTTCTGCGGTGTTGTGGATGTGTAACGGCTAATACCCGAAGTGCGGTTACACCTAGTTTTAGCCGGTTAAAACTAGGTTTAGCTGGTAGCTATTGGTTAAACCCAGGTGTAACGGATCAGATCACGGCTAAAGGCCTACTCAAATCTGACCGGTATCCTGTACCGGTGGCGCTCACGATATTGACCGCCACCGGTACAGGATACCGGTGGATAAAAGGTCGAAATCGCGAAAAAAAAATCAGCTGTTCCATACATTATAGTTGAGTCGATGTTGTACTTTCTATGGAACAGCTGATTTTTTTCCGCGATTTCGTGGTTGGCCCCATAGTAAAAGTTGTTTATTTACGTGGTCTGAAATCCCCATTTCATTTTAAGATATACTTAAAAATTAGCGTGTATAGGTAATAATATAATAAGTGATTGATATATTTATAATTATACTTACATTTTTGAAACTTTCCTGGCGTTTGACGAACGTTGGCTCTAAAAATTCGAGGCATAAAAGCCAACATGCAAACCTGCTTGAATTTTGAGATTTTCATCCTTCTCGTTTTCTTAAAAACAACTATGTTGATATTTAATTTTGTTGGCGGTAATCAGCGTAAATAAATTCATTTTTCCAACATTTGGAAAGGTAATATTTTAGCAAGACCTTTGGAATTTGTGTGAAAATGCAAACGTCAATTTCGCAATTGTTCTGCCACGGACATTTTTATTCTTTTTCTTTCTAGCCATTTACAAAAAGCTTTCAAACAAAAACGTTTGGTACTTTTTGGATGATCACTTTCAATCTATATGATCAGTATGATCACGCATCATCATAGAAGTTTATTTACGACAAGCGTCCGCCCGCGATTTCGTCTGCATGAACAGTTTTTTCTATCCCTGGGGCAGTTTTTTTTCGGGGTTTAAAAAAGATTGTACAAACGTATTCTAGACTATCAGTTAGCATAACCATAACCTAAAAGTCATTTACAATTTCAACTTTATTGCAATGATATAAATGTCAACGTCATTTGTAGGAAAATCAAAAACTTGATGCCAATTCTTTATCTTGACGTACTGTACAAATGTATCAACCACTGACATGAAAATATTTTTTTCATAATATAGAGGTCAATGGTATTAACAAATGAAGTGTGTTTAACTCCAGTACCCTTAAGAGCTTATTACACCTTCCTGAATAACGGATCCGGAATTCAGAGTCCGATTTAGGACGAGAAATTCAGTCGCCAATTAGACCATCCTGAATAACGTATCCGATATCACAGCTTTACAATCATACAGTCATACGCAAAGTGGTTTGAGATTGTTTTGAGACATGAGTACATGAGTCGGACGACTGTGTAGTATTAAAGACTGTGCTACCACAGCCTAAAGAGTATTTAGTTCATACAGTCAGTACAAGTAAAAGTACTCATCCTAGACTGATGGTGACCTTGAAGAAATGATAGGTCTTAGTGAGATCTTCATTTTAGATGACAGCTATCAAATCTGTTTGTCATCTAAATTATTGAAGATCTCACTAAGACCTATCATTTCTTCAAGGTCACCATCAGTCTAGCTAGGATGAGTACTTTCCAAGATATTACTATTTTAAATTTAATATGTTTACGATTTTTATTAGTATTTCGTCATTTTATTCATCAGGCATCATCGCAATTAATTATCTTATTTTTTTTTGCAATTCAAAAAAGCAAATCACTTAGTGACAGCCCTTACAAGTTTAGTCGTTGCGCCAACTGTCTAGGTGAATGGCGGCTTTGTTTTCGCCAACATAAAAGGCGTTGACTGACTGTACGAACTAAATACTGTGGTACTACTGTGTCGGAGCCGAGCGTTCTGAATGCGATTACACTGTCCTAATTGCTTCCGATTTAGCATCCGTTACGTCGGAGACCATTTCTATCCTAACTAGGATCCTAAATCGGACACTACCTTCCTTAATGCAATTACACTTCTCTGAATTTAGGACAGACTTCATATCGGATCCGATATTCAGGATGATCTAATAAGCTCTTAGCACGAACAGCTATCGAGAAAAATAACGCGCGTAAAATTACTCGAATCCTACAATTTTGTATGGAAATTTGTACAGCGCCACTACGTCCGTAAACGGAACTATGATTTCAAAGCACGAAACATTTTGACATAAGGTATCGAGTAGCCTTCGAATCGAGTTCGAATAGTAAAGTTGCAACTTGTATGGAAATCGGTAGCACGAACCCACTTTTGACATACGGTATCGAGAAACTCGCAAGCTGGCTATCGACAACTTACTCACTGACATTTTTTCAGTGAGTCATTTCGAGCGACTTTGTATTATTTATTATTAAAATTTAAAAGCATATATGTAGTAACAAAAATTAAATTTGAGAACTATGACATGTCCGCTGAATTATCCACAGGCAATATTACTAAAATTGTTCTCATTATACAAAGAAATTTGTAAAATAAAAATCTCGTAATTTTATGCTATCCACGGTATCCCCCACATCCACCATACCTATATTTTAGAAATATTTTAGAACTTACCTACAAAACTCAAATAAAACCAGAGGATACGGTGTTATACGTTTTATATTTGTTTTCAGCAACAACATCATACAGTTTGCACACAGTAAATTATGTTTCATTTAGGTAGGCATTAAAAAAATAAGACCTTAAAACTGTGACGAAAACACTAAATATAACAATGCAAACATAATAAAGTCTTTAATTTGTCGAATCTTCAAACACTATACCTAAGCACTAATTCCGATGAAATTCACATATTTTCATAGCACGTTCAAATGTTTTATTGTTTATGTGTAAACAATTTCTTATTCATTGACGATAATCCAATGTTATTCTTCAAGTTCATAAAAAATCTTCAATTAGGTAGAACAATTTGATGAAATTATGACACATAGTAGTTTACTCCTACCTAGGTCATAATATTATTTCCTCGCGATTGTATTATTTGTTAGCCGACACAGATAAATCAATTTAGATAAAAACAAAATAAAGAAATGGCTTTACGGTTTTCTATTTTAGAGGTTATATTTTTCATTAAATTACAGGATGAGAAAGAAAGAGAGAAAGAATAGACACTCTTCTTTTTCAAACCAATCACGGGCAAGGTGCAATGACCGTTCGAAACCATGGGCAAAATCATGCACAAATTGAAAATTATAATAGTAATTTGCAAATTAATTAAAGTTATTTAATGAAATAAATATTGCAAACAAATTTATTATTAATAATAAGAATAATAAACGTAAAATTATGATGATAAACAATTTGATTAAATTTTAATTTACATATTTATGATTTACATAGATAATAAACATGGTTTTTGAACGCACCTTGCTTCAATTGGATTGATAATTGGATTGTGTCACGTTAGCTTTATTTATCGCTACTATCGAGTTGACGTTAGCCAGCTCTGTGAAGTTGGTGCTGCCGATTTTGCTAGCTTTCGAATCGAGTACGTTATCGAATAGTATTTTCTTAAGCCCGAAGTACACATTGGGCCAACGCCTGGCCCAACGCGTTGGCCCAACGTGCGCGGCCAGGGCATGTCACTGTTTACACGTTGGCGCCAACTCCCAACATACCGCCAAGTAGGTCTTTACACGTTGGCCCAACGCGCTCGGCCAACGCGTTGGGCCAATGTGTACAGCGCACTTTACGCGCGTAAGATTTCTCGATAGCTGTTCGTGCTAAGGGTACAGGAGTGCTTGCGATGGATCACAGTATTTACCATGCGCGTAGCCGTCGGTCGTCGCCTCAGATAGTACCTACGTAAAACCAAAAATTACCTACCAGCTAACTTTTCGAACTTCGGGGGGTCTGCCGGGCTTCAACTTAAAACATATACTATGCGCGCCAAATAAGAATAGTATCGACAACTTCACGGCACTGGACAATTTTGTTATTGCTTGGTAGAATTGGTAACTTCAAAATGTATAGGATGTGCAAAATAAGAAACAAAATATATAAAAATATGATGGCACTTGGCCTTTATCAGGATGATCCATTTTCGTAGATTAGCGAGGAGTTCGTGGGTTAGCGGGCAAGGAGATGAAATAACGTTCGTAATAGTCACTATTCTTATAATCAACTAAATCACAATCAACGGTAACATAAAATAACTCAAGATGGCTTAAATTAAAACGGATTCTATCGTCCACCAAGCACGTGAATGCGTGCGCACGTTACACCGATTCAAAGAAGACTGACTGACAGCGACACTGTCAGTCAACCCAGACAATGACAGCTGACTTTGACACTGTTACAAGATGGCCGCCTATTCAGTGCTTGGTGTTCGTTAGTTAGTCTATGGAATCAACTAATAGACGGCGCTGTCAGCGGATGCGCCGACACGGCCAATCCTGACAGTCGCACGGCCTCGTGCGAATAGTCCCATTGTACGTCTGTAGTTCTTTTTGCGGTTATTCGTCTTGACCTGCAGAATAAACGAGGACACACGTCATTACACGTTCGGTCATTCCTGACAATAACGCAGCTTAGGCAAAAACATGGCCAATACAAAAACCAGGCGTACTAAACCCCCTTAAGTCCAGTTGTCAAACTATGGCCCGGGCGTACATGGCCCTTTCAACCATTCGACGCACCTAGTTCTCTGCGTCCCTACTAACCAGGTACCAAGCCTTGGTCCGGGCGTGCGAGGCCCCTTCAACCAGTTGCCTAACCGTGGCCCGGGCGTGCTAGGCCCCTTCGACCAGTTACCAAACCATGGCCCGGGCGTGCGAGGCCCCTTCAACCAGTAACCAAGCGTTGGCCCGGGCGTGCGGGGCCCTTTCGACCAGTTACCAAACCTTGGCCCGGGCGTGCGAGGCCCCTTCGACCAGTTACCAAACCATGGCCCGGGCGTGCGAGGCCCCTTCGACCAGTTACCAAGCGTTGGCCCGGGCGTGCGAGGCCCTTTCGACCAGTTACCAAACCTTGGCCCGGGCGTGCGAGGCCCTTTCGACCAGTTACCAAGCCTTGGCCCGGGCGTACGAAGCCCCTCCGACCAGCCCCGGGTATATTGAGGTGGTGTGATGTGAACCAAAAATAGAAGAGTGAGTAGATACTTACTTCGATGTATTTGAGCATGTTCCACGATCACGTGACGGTCACCTTCCGAAGCCGTGAGGGTGTCAGAGCTGGCGGTCAAAGTGCTTTCACTAGCAATGGAAGCTGTTTCAGTGTCGGTATCTGAAGACTCTACTTGAGCAACCTCGCTTCCATCGACTGCCGTCTCAGCATCCTCGTCGTTGATCAACGATGAAGATATTTCTACTAGACCTTCAAACCCTCTTGGCACTGCACGCAAATTTTCGTGAGAGTACTTATAGACGCGGTTAGATCTATTGATGCCTTTAAGTTCGTAGCGATCATTATTGAGAACCCTTGTTATAATGAATGGTCCTTTGAACTTCTTGGTGAGCTTGGTCTGATTCCGTTCACTACCCTTTATAAAGACGTAATCTCCCTGCTCAAATGGTCTTACTGTAGCCTTACCTCGATTGAACAGTTGTTCTTGAGAACTGGCTGCCTTAAGAATATTAGCAGACGCTTCACTTCTTATGGCATCCAGATCAGCACGGGCAGGAGTGTCTACATTAGGAGAGATTTGGGATATGCCAAGAGATTGGGCACGCACGCCAAACATTAATTCGGTTGGTGTGAACCCTGTGACCCTAGATTTAGTGCTATTCAAGGCTAATTGGACCTCATCTAGTTCTTCTCTCCAGACTTTATTTGAATCGTTCTCAATAATAGTCAGTAAGCTTTTCAGAGTGCGCATAACCCTTTCTACTTGACCGTTAGCTCTGGCAGAGCCAGTTGCAATAAGGTGTAACTCGATGTTATGCTCACTACAAAACTGCTTGAATTCTGCACTTATGTATAGCATCTACCTTGATCTGCTATTATTCTTTTAGGGGAACCGAAAAGACACACGGCCTTCTTCAAGGCTTTTACTGCACAAGCTGCATCTAGAGATTGAGTGTACTCTAATAGGGTGTATTTCGTGAAAGCGTCTATGATGACAGAAGCGTATTCTTTTCTATCACTCTTGCCACTGAGTTTGCCCGTAATATCAATGTGGATAGTATGCCACGGAACAGCGACCTTGGGGATGGGGTGTAACCTGACCTGTTGAGCACCCGATGGTCCTTTAGATGCCTTGCACACTATGCACGAATCAATAAATTTACGGACATTTTTTGACATTTCAGGAAACCAGTATTGCTCGTACAGTTTGTCTAAAGTTTTGTCAAGGCCGAGGTGTTTGATTTCACTGTGCACCTGATTTATAAGTGTCCACACCAGTGAACGGGGTACAATAGGAAGCCAGCTGCTAACCTTGTTCCGCTCCACTTTACGGTAAAGAATACCGTCCCGGATATCGTACGTATGAGCAATAGCTTCTGGAAACTCGTCATTTTCGTGTTGCCTCACAAGAGTCTGGATCTCAGGATCTCGTTTCTGCTCCACTTGGATCCAGCTGTTGTGAAGCTCCACGAAATTTACGGATCTGCGAGCGTCAATTTGGATCGAGTCGACTTGCTCAACGGTGTTCATTGGGGAGGGCAATGCGTTCCTAGAAAGAAAGTCAGCGTGCCCCATGCTACGTCCTTCCTTATACATGATGTCAAAGTCATATGCTTGGAGAAATGCCCACCATCGGTGGACTCGAGGTGAAAGATCGATTTTATTTTTAGAGGCTTTTAAAGAGTTGCAGTCGGTGTAAACTGTAAAATGTTGACCATAAAGATAGTGGCGAAAGTTTTCAACTGCTCGTACAACCACTAGTCTCCAGCTCGTACGAGTGATATCTGGATTCAATTTCGGTCGTGCGACGGCTAAAATATGCTACCACATGAGGTACGCCGTCTTTTCTCTGGATCAAAATTGCACCATAGCCGTCGGAGCTGGCGTCTGTGTGCAGCTCTACTGGAATATCAGGGTTAAAGATTGTCAATACCGGCTCAGATGAAAGGATTTCGACAATTTTTTTGTGCACGTCTGAATGTTTCTGTGTCCAAGTAATAGGTCCTTTCAGTTTCGTTAAGGGATATAATGGACTAGCGAGACTAGCGAAGTTGGATATAAACCGCCTGAAATAAGAAGCGAGCCCTAAAAATTGCCTAACCTGTGTCGCGGTTTTTGGGTGTGGAGCATTGACGAGAGCCTTGACTTTATCAGGGTTTGGTCTTACTTCCCCTGCTCGTATGACATATCCTAAGTAGTGAATTTCAGATTTCATAAATTTACACTTGGTTATGTTAAAGGAAAATCCTGCCTCAGCCAGAGCCGTTAGCACAGCATCAAGACGCTGGAGCCCTTCAACAACACTAGTGGAATAACACAGAACATCATCCATATACGCTAATGCTATGGTGTCCTTAAGAGATTTTAGTGCCGTATTGATGCATCGCTGATATACAGATGCAGCATTTCGTAACCCAAATGGCATCGTCAGGTATTCATATTGCCCTTCCGGAGTTACGAAGGCTGTTCGCTCAACTGACTCCGGGCTGACCCTTATCTGATGGTAGCCTGATGCCATGTCAAGCGAGGAAAAGAATCGGGCACCATTTAGACGGTCTACTTCTTCATCTATTCTGGGAAGAGGATAATGTTCAGGCCTGGTGTTTGCGTTCAGTTCTCTGAAGTCGACGCACATCCTGTCTGTGCCGTCCTTTTTCTTCACCAGTAAGATAGGGCTGGCGAAAGGGGATGAACTCTCACGGATAACGTTGGCATCTAACAGAGACTGGATTTTATCGCGCACAATTACCTTCTCTGCCGGGGATAGTCGATAAGGTCTTCGCTGAACCGTTTTATGAGAGTCGATAAGATCAATTTTCAGCTCACCTGTGGTTACGCGACGAGTAGGCACGCCATCTATGAAGTATTCGCTATACTTACGCAGCACATTAAGCAACTGCTCCTTCTCGTCACCTTCTAGATCGGTATCAATTGAACTAAAATCAATAGTATTAACAGTTTGACAAGTGTTGATACATTTACGCAAAGAAAACTTTATTGAGTCACTGTCAATTTCAACATGCAACCCGTGATCTAAAATATCCCTACCTATAATGATAGAATCGGTTAAAATATCTTGCGGAACTACATGAAATAATAGATCTACTAGAATGCCCTGAATCATTACAGAACTGAGTATTTGAGTGGTGCATTTTATGTCTCCACCACCTATGCCTGTCAAATAAACGGTGTCATTGCGTACAGAACCAAGAAGTTGGTCAACTAAATTATCTTTGATCAACGAACACGCTGAACCACTATCGAATAGAAACGAAATTGTCTTACCAGTTGATGTCGACAGAATACCTTTTTTCAATCTGCGCTCACAGACATGAACTTCTTTCCTGGCGGGTTGATCCTTTTCATTCTTATTATTCGGACAGCTTGTACTTATATGACCAGGTTTCTGACACGTGAAGCACGTGACCATCTTCTCTTTTTCCGGAGCCGTTCTTGGAACGTTGTCCCGGCGCTTGCGACACTCTTCTATTTTGTGAGCACGGTTGCCACAATAATGACAGGATCCACTAAACTTCGCTTCACTGGTAGTACGTGTCTTCTTAGCGTTGGAAGCCTGGTCGTCGTTTTCTTCATGACGTCTTTTCAGCGACACCCCACTCAGAGCACGACATAACTGAGATCTTGTCGTAACAGCGTATGAATTTAGCTCTCTTCGTATCAGATGGCTCTTTTGACTAAGAACTGATATTACAAATCCCGTGATAACCTCTTCCGGCATGTCAACCTTTGGTATACGTTCGATGAGATTCCACAATCGTAGACCTGCCTCTGAGGCCGTTTCCTGAGCTCCAATTTCAAATTTCATTATATTGTCAAAGTGGTCTTGCATTAACATAGGTTTTCCGAATTTAGCAAGAAGCATCTCTTTAATTTGGGGCCATTCAATATCTGGCCGTGTATGTGCCGGCTTAGAATAGCACTACCCCCTCTCATCCCGTGGGTGTCGTAAAAGGCGACTAAGGGAACACAGCCATCAGGAGATGGGCAGCAGCGTCTCCAAAATTCTTGGCCTACTGCGATCGCCAACCCGCCTGCCAAGCGTGGCGATTATGGCAAACCCCCCCCTAATGATGGACACACATATAAATTGGCCCCCAGTCCCCGGCGGCCCCGCTATTCCTAGCTACGGTAGCGGCTATGGTAACGGCGGGGCAGGGGGTGCTAAGAATCCCCGGGTGCGGATCGGCTACCACCAATCACGAAAATTGCACCTGGCAACCTATAACACGCGCACACTAAGGACCGACACGAAGTTAATCGAGTTGGAAGAAGTTATAAGCAAGTTACACTGGGACATCATTGGGTTATCTGAAGTCCGAAGAGAGGGAGAGGACTCGATAATCCTTAATTCCGGTAACTTGCTGTACTACCGGGAGGGCGACCAACAGTCCCAAGGTGGTGTCGGGTTCATCGTCCACAAGTCCCTTGTCAACAACGTGCTTACCATCGGAAGTGTGTCGACCAGGGTGGCGTACCTTATACTCAGAATATCCAAACGGTATTCGTTGAATGTCATACAGGTTTACGCACCGACCTCGACGCACCAAGATGACGAAGTGGAGGCTATGTATGAGGAGATCTCTAAAGCCATGCATAGCTACAAAACCCACTACACTGTTGTGATGGGGGACTTCAATGCAAAGTTGGGGAAACGATGCGGTGATGAGCTGAGAGTGGGGCAATTTGGAGTTGGGCAACGGAATGACAGAGGCCAGATGCTAGCCGACTTTATGGAGAAGGAGAACCTCTTTATGATGAACTCATTCTTCAGAAAGCCGGAAAGACGGAAGTGGACTTGGGTCAGTCCGGACGGTACAGTCAGAAATGAGATAGATTTTATCATGTCGACGAAAAAGCAAATATTCAATGATGTCACTGTGATCAACGCCGTTAAGACGGGGAGCGATCACCGATTGGTACGTGGCACATTGAATATCAACATAAAGCTGGAAAGATCTCGACTGATAAAATCAACACTCCGACCATTGCCGGCCCATATTCAAAACCCCGAGAGCTTTCAACTCGAACTCCAAAACCGTTTCGAAGCCCTTGAGAACAGCATAGATGTGGACGATTTAAACAATATGGTAGTGGATACTGTCCGTACGGTAGGGTCCAAGTTCTTCAAGACCCGCCGTCCCAAGCTAAAGAAACTCTCCGACCACACACTCCTACTCATGGATCAGAGACGTGAAATGAGGCTCCAGAGTTCAGTAGATGCTAATCGTTATCGGCAGCTTAATAGACAGATATCTAAGTCTTTGACGAGCGACCTTCGCCAATTTAATACGAATCGTATTAAAGAGGCTATCGAGCGGAACAAAGGCTCCAAAGTGTTCGCGAGAGATCTGTCTATTGGGCAAAGCCAGATGACGAAGCTGAAAACTGACGACGGATGCATCATCTCAGCGAAACCTGAAATCCTGAGGGAGATCGAGAGTTTCTATGGGCAGTTATATTCCACGCAGACACCTGTTGAAAGCAAGGCTAAAGACCCCAGAGCCAAGCTTACCCGACACTATACCCAAGATATCCCGGACGTCAGCATGTACGAGATTAGTATAGCTCTCAAACAGCTGAAAAACAACAAGGCGGCGGGTGACGACGGAATCACTACAGAACTTCTGAGAGCGGGCGGTAAGCCGATACTTAAAGTCCTCCAGAAGCTTTTCAATTCCGTCATCGTCGAGGGCAGAACGCCGAAGACATGGAACATAAGTGAGGTGATTTTGTTCTTTAAAAAGGGTGACAAGTCCCTCTTAAAGAACTATAGACCCATCTCGCTTCTGAGTCATGTCTATAAGCTGTTTTCGAGAGTCCTTACGAACCGTCTCGCTCGCAAGTTCGACGACTTCCAACCTCCCGAACAAGCCGGGTTCCGAAAAGGCTTTAGCACCATAGACCACATCCATACGCTGCGGCAGGTCATACAGAAGACCGAAGAGTATAATCTGCCACTTTGCTTGGCGTTCGTGGATTATGAGAAAGCCTTTGATTCGATTGAAACCTGGGCGGTGCTGCAGTCTCTCCAAAGGTGCCAAGTGGACTACAGGTATATCGAGGTGTTGAGGTATTTATACAAAAATGCCACCATGTCGGTCCGAGTACAGAACCAGAGAACAAATCCTATCCAACTGCAGCGAGGTGTGAGACAGGGAGATGTTATTTCTCCGAAACTGTTCACAGCTGCATTGGAGGATATCTTTAAACTCTTAGACTGGAAAGGACTCGGCATCAACATTAATGGCCAGTACCTAACACACCTTCGTTTTGCCGATGATATAGTTCTTATGGCTGAGACCTTGGAGGACCTGAACACAATGCTCGAAGATCTCCGTAGTGCTTCCCAAAGAGTGGGTCTTAAAATGAACATGGATAAGACGAAAATCATGTCGAATTCTCATGTTGTGCCCGCTCCAGTTCATGTTGGGAACACTACACTTGAAGTTGTTGACCATTATGTATACCTAGGACAGGCAGTCCAGTTAGGTAGGTCCAACTTTGAGAAGGAGATCTCTCGTCGAATCCAACTCGGATGGGCAGCATTCGGGAAGCTCCGAAAAATCTTCGTGTCCGATTTACCGCAGTGTCTCAAGACGAAAGTCTATGACCAGTGTGTGTTGCCAGTGATGACTTACGGCAGTGAAACGTGGTCGCTAACTATGGGTCTCATAAGGAGGCTCAAGGTCACCCAGCGTGCAATGGAGAGAGCCATGCTCGGCGTTTCCCTGCGTGATCGAATCAGAAATGAGGAGATCCGCAGGCGAACTAAAGTAACCGACATCGCTCGAAGGATTGCTCAGCTAAAGTGGCAGTGGGCTGGACACATAGCGAGAAGAACCGATGGCCGTTGGGGCGGAAAGGTTCTTGAATGGCGACCGCGCACCGGACGACGCTCCGTGGGTAGGCCCCCGACAAGGTGGACCGACGATCTGGTGAAGGTTGCCGGAAGCCACTGGATGTGGGAAGCACAGGACCGATCGTCGTGGAAATCCTTGGGGGAGGCCTATACCCAGCAGTGGGTGTCGTGCGGCTGATATGATGATGATGATTCAATATCTGAAGCTTTTAACTTCGTTAAGCAAGAAGCGGCACGGCCTTTTAACGAATGAATCAAAGCGAGAAGAAGCTCAGTACCAGATAGTTTTCGACTACTCACTATTATATCGGTAATTTTGCACCAACCTTCTATATCAGCTTCAGCATCATCAGGATCAAATTTTATAAGTTGGGTCGAATTATGTTGCATAGGACGGCTTTGTGTTGCAGTTAGCAATCGCGTGAAAATTGATTCCATTCCCACGAGAAAATCATTGGTACTCACACTGGCATTCTGATTATCTTGATTGTTATTGTTGCGCACGGTCTCCTCTGAAGGATTAAGCCCTTCGGATCCCACTTCTGATGATGGCACTTGGCCTTTATCAGGATGATCCATTTTCGTAGATTAGCGAGGAGTTCGTGGGTTAGCGGGCAAGGAGATGAAATAACGTTCGTAATAGTCACTATTCTTATAATCAACTAAATCACAATCAACGGTAACATAAAATAACTCAAGATGGCTTAAATTAAAACGGATTCTATCGTCCACCAAGCACGTGAATGCGTGCGCACGTTACACCGATTCAAAGAAGACTGACTGACAGCGACACTGTCAGTCAACCCAGACAATGACAGCTGACTTTGACACTGTTACAAGATGGCCGCCTATTCAGTGCTTGGTGTTCGTTAGTTAGTCTATGGAATCAACTAATAGACGGCGCTGTCAGCGGATGCGCCGACAAATATGATTTTTATTTTTGCTGACATCGATCAGCATGGCAAACGATCATTGGTTTTTTTTTGCTGGCATTACAAAATTGTCCAGTGCCGTGAAGTTGTCGATAGTATTCTTATTTGGCACGCATAGTAAATTTAAGTAAGGAATTTCGTATTGTTCGTGTTGTATCGTGTACTATTTGCGAAGTTATTTGAATGATAACAATGTTCGTGTGACATATGAATTGGGGTTCGCCATTTGTTTAACCTGGCGCCGTACCGGTTCACTTACATGACTATCGTAATCGCTTTTATTTGACAGATGGATGTGATACATTGCTACTTTTCTTTGGTAAGTTTTTATTTATGACAAATAGAAGTAGCAATGTGTCACATCCAACTGTCAAATGAAAACGATTACGATAGCCATGTAAGTTAGCCGGTACGGCCCCTGATTGGAGCTCGATTTATCTGTTTTAATTTGAAGCCCGGCAGACTTGCTGAAGTTCGGAGCGTTAGCTGGTACGGCCCTAGGTTCCTGTATAGTTCTGTCAAATCGTCCTGTTTCTGCGTTAACCTCGTATTAACAAAATGTGAACTATACAGGAACCTAGGGCCCTATTTTTGAATCGCTCGGTTGGCGTCGAGCGCTCGTTTCTACTGATTTTCGTTCGATATCTCATTGTTTTGAGTCACATGTAGAATGAAAATCAGTAGAAACGAGCGCTCTGAGCGACTGAAGTCGAGCGATTCAAAAAAAGGGCCCCTGGGCACAGAATAAGTACAGAAGCAGCACGCCGCCGCAAAGTCATTTAAATAAATAGCGACGTTTGCTCCGATACAATAAAGTGCAATACAGGTCGCGCAGCGCTAATGACCTACAGTTTAATTCACCTAGTAGTTGCCTCTCTTTCTATCGCGTGCTCTTACCTTTTCTGACGGCGCAACGTTAGGGTTGACTTATTTCAAATGAACTGCGTAGCATATATCATAATGCGAAAAACGACAATTGTTAATTGGTTTTTTGCTAGAAATCCGTACACGGCACAGTAATGTCGATTCGACATTGTTACTTTTATAAGGAGACAATATCTACGCAGGCAGTAAGATGCCGCGTGACTACACTGGCGGGCGTGTGGCAGCTTTTTGCTCACTTGTGCCCCAGTAGGCACGGTTAGCGGTAGGTGCTTATCACGCGACCTTGAGCGAGTGAAGGAGGTCTGCCCTGGGGCCGTACCGGCTAACGCTCCGAACTTTGGCAAGTCTGCCGGGCTTCAAATTAAAACCGATAAATCGAGCTCCAATCAGGTCAAACAAAATGGCGACCCCAATTCATGATGTCACACGAACATTGAAATAACTTCGGCAAATAGTACAGTCACGAGCAATAAGATGTACTCACAGAACTTATGTCATATTAGGTTATTGAATAACCTATGGCATTTTCACACTGAGAGTTGAATGTGACATAGTTATAAAGTGTGTACATCTTATTGCTCGTGACTGTACACGATACAACACAAACAATACGAAATTCCTTACTTCAATTTATATGTTTTAAGTTGAAGCCCGGCAGACCACCGAAGTTCGAAAAGTTAGCTGGTAGGTAATTTTTGGTTTTACGTACTCTATCTGAGGCGATGGCTACACGCATGGTAAATACTGTGATCCATCGCCATAGAGTACATTTTAACCATGGAAAGTAAAATATTGAACATTCCATAAAAATTACTTTCCATGGTTAAAATTTACTCTATGGCTTTGGATCACAGTATTTACCATGCGTGTAGCCGTCGCCTTACGCTAGAAACATACTATTGTGTTGTGTTGTGTCGTGAGTCGTGACTCGTGTCGCGATCTGTCGCGTATCGGTTCCATACATTTAGTACGACTAGAGACACACTATTGTGTTGTGTTGTGTCGACACGACACACTGTAGTAATGTGTTTCTAACCATACTATGAAACCGATACGTGACAGATAGCGACACAACACAACACAACACAATAATATGTTTCTAGCATTACGTTCATACGTTTTATGGCGGGTCCATTGTGAAGTTTTTTTGAAAACATTCAACAGAAACTCATACTTACACAAAACTTTGTTTCCGAAACATGTTTCTCCACACGCCCTCCACAGTGGTCAGTGATTGCGTGGCTTTTGTAGACAAAACTTCAGTGTTGCCAATTTAGCATTTTAATTTGCACTTTATTAAAAAAAATCTTTTCAGCACATTTCGTATTTGCCTAGCTGGCAACACTGCAAAACTTAGTTTTCTTTTAGTTTAAAGTTTCACAAGCAAAAAACGTAGTGATCACTTACTAGCTCAGAGCTAGCATAGCAAATAAAATGTGTTCGGACGAGGAGGATGTAGTTTCAATTTTAGTGATTTTAGAGTGAAGAAGAAAAAAGCCACGCTTTCAAGTTAGACCTCTTATAGTCACAAAATTTTATCATTTATCAATAATTAAAAATAGAAGATCGATTTCGTATAGAAGTATTTTTTGCCCTTATTTATTTCATAAAATAATAGTTTACCAATTATACAAGGTGTTTGGTAATAGCCTTAAAAAGCCGAATATGGTAGATAGGGAGGGACCATAAAACTGAACAACTTTTACTATAGGGCCAACTCTGAAATCACGAAAAAATCTGCTGTTTCCTTAGAATAATTATTACACCTAGAAGGCGAGTCCGCGTCCGTATGGTGAGGCAACTCAAACCAAGCCAGAATGGCTTGGTATGACTATTCGGCCCGTTAGTGCTCAAGTGATGTTCGTGTAGAAAACAACTCCCGAAAATTTCATTAAAAATGAGGGTTTGCGCAATGAACGGCACCTTGATTATCTAAAAAGAAACTATTTAGCGACCGGTTTCATTCCACATACATTGCTACTTTTCTTTGGTGTGTTTTTTTTTAATTCAAAAAGAAGTAGCAATGGATCACTATCATCTATGAACTGCAACCGGTCGCTCGGTGGTTTCTAATTAGATAATCAGCCCGCGGATGTCACAATCAGGTCACATTACATCGGAAAAATACAAGAAAAATTGCAGATTACATTTCACGTATTATTAATGCGTTTGAACTTATTTTTTTACGTAAAACATTCATCAAAATTAACCATAACTTGTCACTTCACATTTTATGAAAATGTTGCCAGTACGGGGAAAAAATCTCCCGCATTTACTTAGAAGGCCGGGACCATAGCGGTAGCGGATGGCGGCCAACTTTTTTGTTTGTGACCTGATTTCGATGAAACTCGGTTCGGGGTACTATTTTAATAAAAAAAAAAACAGGAACGCAATGTTAAAAATGTAAAAAATCCAAGATGGCGGCCAAATTTTTTGTTTGTGGGCCGATTTCGATGAAACTCGGTTCGGGATACTATTTTAATAACAAGAAAAGAGCAACGCAAAGTTCAAAATATAAAAAATCCAAGATGGCGGCCAACTTTTTTGTTTGTGGGCCGATTTCGATGAAACTCGGTTCGGGATACTATTTTAACAAGAAAAGAGCAACGCAATGTTAAAAATATTAAAAAATTCAAGATGGCGGCCAACTTTTTTGTTTGTGGGCCGATTTCGATGAAACTCGGTTCGGGATACTATTTTAACAAGAAAACAGCAACGCAATGTTAAAAATATAAAAAATCCAAGATGTCGGCCAACTTTTTTGTTTGGGGCCGATTTCGATGATACTCGGTTCGGGATATTATTTTAACAATAAAACAGCAACGCAATGTTAAAAATATAACAAAATCAAAGATGGCAGCCAAATTTTTTGTTTTTGGGCTGATTTCAATGAAATCCGGTTTAAGGTACTATTTATTATTAGGTTATTCAAAAAAAACAGCAACGCAATGTTTCAAAACATAAAAAATCCAAGATGGGGTCCACACTTTTTCTTTGTGGGCTGATATCGATGAAACCCGGTTTCGGGTACTTTTTTTTGAAATAACAGCAAGGCTAAATAAAATAAAAATCCAAAATAGCAGTCAATTTCTTTATTTGTTTTTTTTTTCAACCAAGTTATATCGAAATAAATCCAACAACAAAGTTCACCACCATCTCGACCTTTTGTCATTTTTAACATTAAATTGCTATTTTCTTGTCAAAATAGTGCCCCAAACCGAGTTTCATCAAAATCGGCCCACAAACAAAAAAAGTTGGCCACCATCTTGATTTTTTTTATTTTTAGCATTGCGTTGCTGTTTTCTTGTTAAAACAGTATCTCGAACCGAGTTTCATCGAAATCGGCCCACAAACAAAAAATTTGGCCGCCATCTTGGATTTTTTTATATTTTTAACATTGCGTTGTTGTTTTTTTGTTAAAATAGTACCCCGAACCGAGTTTCATCGAAATCGGCCCACAAACAAAAAAGTTGGCCGCCATCTTGGATTTTTTTTATATTTTTAACATTGCGTTGCTGTTTTCTTGTTAAAATAGTGCCCGAAATTGAGTTTCATCAAGATCCGCCCCACAAACAAAAAAAGTTGGCCACCATCTTTAATTTTTGACATTTTTAACATTGTACACTCACATCTTATAAAAAATATTTAATATTATTTACTTTGCTTGGACTTAAACCCTTGCCCATCTCTAGTTTTGACAAGCAAACTCTAGTTACAGTTAAATGGTGAAATTTACACAATCGCAACTATAAGTACGACGATGGTTTCAACTTCCCTACTTTTGAGGGAAAATTTCATGTATTGGTAACATTATTTTTTTGCTGTGTGCGTTTCGTCGAGCGTAAACCATAAAGTTAATATTCCACTGGAATAGAGGAACAGAGTTCGCTTGGCTGCGACACCAAAAGTGACATGAGCCAGTGTGTGAAAATTTGTAAACGTGTGCGTGAACTTTAGAGATGCCCTGAAGTCCATTTTAGATTGTCGATAACCATAATGTATTATCGCTCTAATAAATAAAACACAAACAAGATTTTGAACAATTTTATTTAAATAATTTCTTAAAGTCTCCTTGAGGCTCCCAGCCTATTCTATATATGACATTTATCCAGTAACTTAATCACTGGATTTACAGGAAACCTGGAAATATTGTTAAATTAGTACTTAAGTAGGCATAATTTTCCATTTGAAAACTGTCGGTTAAAAGCAGCTTTAGATAAAACTATCAGTGTTCACAAAGACAAACAAGGCTATATTGGAAATCATCGACATGAGTATCGATAATATAATAATATTTGATCAATCTCTACGCCTTATTTTCTCAAGTTCACGGACATAATATCTTTTTATCTAACACATAATGTTTAAAAATCAGCCTTTATTAAGAAAATAGGCGGTTAATAGCATGATATTAGTGTATTACTTAGTGTGTTTGGGAATATATTCAACTAAAATATGAAATATGAAAATGGTACTTGTACAATCTTATTTACCTGTGAAATGAGTGTTTATTTGGGTTTTTGTCGTAAATAACATTACAATTCAGTACAGAACACGACACCATTATTGATTTATATAGCTTTATGAGCCAAACCGATCAGATCGCGGTCAAAATTACAAAATAAACGTGTGGACGCTTTTCACCAAGATGATAACAGACGATAAATGAAGTCAAACTAGGTTCTGCTGTCATTTTCTTTTAACTCTTTCTCGC
The DNA here is from genome assembly GCA_943789525.1 of Agriphila geniculea. Taxonomy (NCBI): domain Eukaryota; kingdom Metazoa; phylum Arthropoda; class Insecta; order Lepidoptera; family Crambidae; genus Agriphila; species Agriphila geniculea. The sequence goes on from OX038891.1 coordinate 15,089,364, forward strand.
AAATCGCATAAGCCGTAAGAATCGGTTTCTCACTCGCACCATTGTCCGTCTACTTGAGCGTAGCGAAATTTTTCTATGTCTATGGCGTAAACACAAGCACCTTACGCACACATAAATTTCATTTGTGCCTCACTTTTGACAGACCGCTTTCTAGGAAACTATCGTTCTAGGTGTAATTATTCTAAGGCTGTTTCATACATTTTGATATTTTCGTTATTAATTTTTGTATGAAACAGCTGATTTTTCTTTGCGATTTCAGAGTTGGTCCCATAGTAAAAGTTGTTTAGTTTGATGGTCCCTATCTACCATATTCGGCTTTTTAAGGCTATTACCAAACACCTTGAATAATTGGTAAACTATTATTTTATGAAATAAATAAAGATATTAAAAATCTAGAGAGAGAAGGTTAACTTTTATTTTTTATATTATTCTAAAGTAAAAAGTAGGTACCACGAAATTACTGCACAATGTACAAATGGTAACTTCTTCGCTATGAGTGTTCTGTGTTGAACATCCAACGGCCCGGCCCGGCACGGCACGGCAGCAATTATAAAAGTATCTTTCGGCGTCGCCGCTGCCGTGCCGAGCCGTCCGCAATTTTTTATAGAAGCGCACATTGGTGATGGTCCGCCGTGTTCAGGCCAGGGGTGTCCACTTTGTAAAAACATCGATTTTTTTTTGATTCGATATATCGCAACTATACATCGATGTCTTTCGATGTATCGGATAAAAACATCGATGTTTTTCAAACATCGAGTACTTTTTCTAAAATTTTATTACATAACTCAACTAATGTGGAAACTGGAAAGTGACCCATCTCAAAAGAGGCCATCAGCTAGGTGATTGCCTAAAGTCAATCGTATTCATTTGACAGTTCATATTGCTCATATATTAAATGTCATCCAATACAAATTGCAGCCGATGGAATACGATATGAACTGTCAAATGAATACGATACCTTACGCAATCGCACCCTTTTTCATAGTAAAAAAAATACAACTGAAGTTTATGAAAAAAGCTAAATCCATTATTTTATCATAGTTTAGATATGAATCTTTCATAAAATAATAGAATTAACGCCTTTCATAATGTATAAGTAAAAGTAAAAGCCATGTGTCAGAAAAGTCTGTATTATATTTTACAAAAGATCAAATTGGCACGATGACTATTTTTTTAAAATTAATGTTACAAATTACCTCCCAAATTTTTTTTGCCATCAAGTATATCAAGACAGTTTACCTACTCGGTAAGTTCTGCCGAGGCAGCAACCACTACAATAAAAGTCTCAGCTACACATAACCAAGATCGCGCCTATTTCAATTAGGTATCCCACATTGTTCAGTTGCGTAGACACTTGTACCACAAAACTGCACCAATTTTAGGACACAATATCCACTATGAAACAATTTGAAAATAATTAAAATAGACGCCGAACAGAACTCGACAAAATGGCGCCAAAAACTCCTTTTTTATTGTCACTGTGTTTCTTGTCCTGTTGCTCTCAAAAGGAAATTCTTCGATAAATAAGTAAATAAATTAAAAAATATGTGCTGAAGCATGAAAATTTTACTAGTGACAGGAAAAGACAAAAGAACGAAATTACATTTCTTCTTAAAACATAGCCTATAAAAAGTATAGGTACCATTACGTGGTATAATATTAAACACACTGCACGCACTGATTCTTGCGCAGTGCTGCCAACATCCGCACCCTGATTATCTAAAAAGAAACTATTTAGCGACCGGTTTCATTCCACATACATTGCTACTTTTCTTTGGTATGTTTTTTTTAAATCCAAAAAGAAGTAGCAATGGATCACTATCATCTGTGAACTGCAACCGGTCGCTAGGTGGTTTCTAATTAGATAATCAGCCCGCGGGTCCATATTAGAGAATTCGGAATAATGATGCGTTCATAATAGTAATAAGTAAAATGTTAGTGGTCCAACTAAGGTCTATCACCAATTCGATGTTTTTTTAAAAAACATCGATGCATCGAGTATATTGAAAGCTTTTCAAAACATCGGATCAATTCGATGTTTTTCATTACAAACATCGATATTTTCGATGCATCGATGTATATCGAATATCCCTAGTTCAGGCACCGTAAGCACAGCCGTAAGTCACAGAGTTCTCTTATATTTGGTCTATGGTCCAGCTGCAAACAAGCAACACGACAGACTATGTAATCTGTGACCTAAAAAAGAAAAAGAAAAATAACAAAAATGGCTGAAGAACAGGTGAGTATCAAAATACGAGTTATTTTGCTTGATATTAACTGAATTAAACAAAAATATACAGTGCGAATTACATTATAATAGTTCCCAATATGATTCCGAAATAAATATAGCGGTTTCCACCGCGAATTTTAAGGTTTCGTGATAATGTATCCGGAATTGGTTTGGGAGTCTCCGAGCTTTCCAAACAATTATTACCTTGTAAATGGTGTCAAATCGTTCAATTACACGAAATGATTCATATAACGCTATCTGCGGTGCCATAAAACTAAAATTTTACCGGCTTCTTGGTTATATTTTGATGTTTTAGGTTGACAAAGTTACCTTACCCTTGAAAAGTAATCGAAAAGTGTACTCAGATAGACTCCTTCTATTTACCTTATTTTCAGTAGTTATTAACAATATTATGTTCCCTTTTGAAAGGTGTTTAATGATTTTAAGTTCAAAAAGTCTTTACATTTATTGACTTTCTCAATAATATTACTTTCATGAAACTCTGATCAAATTAACTTGAAAACAATGATCATCAGTTTAATAACTGTCTCTAACACATTAAATTGCAATAATTCAAAATAAATATGATCTTAAACATTCCATAAAGGTTATCATAATTAATAAATAACCTCAATCTATGATGAAAACTTAGGTGATTTAAAGTAGAATTTTATTTCGGTACATCTCTATTTTTTTTTGCATACATTTTAGAGAATTATGGTCTTTTAAAGTTATATAATACTAGCTTCTGCCCGCGACTTCGTCCGCGTGGATGTTAGAGAAAATCCTTAGAGAACCTTCAACCAGGATCTGACCAGTCATTTTTACGTTTCCAATTCCGGTTCCCGTTCTGTTCCCGTCCGTTCCCGTCCCTTTCCTGTCCCGTTCTCGTACCCCTTTCGATGCCATTCCCGTTCCCGTCCCGTTACCGTCCCGTTCTCGTTCCCGTTCCCGTTTCATTCCCGTTCCATTCCCGTTCCGTTCCCATTCCGTCCCGTTCCGTTTTGTTCCCGTTCCGTACCCGTCCCGTACCCCTTCCGGTTCCCGTTCCTGTTCCCGTTCCCATCCCCGTCCCATTCCGTTCCGTTCCCGTCCCCGTCTCGTCCCGTTCCCGTTCCCGTCTGGTTCCCGTTCCCGTCCATTCCCGTTCCCGTTCTCGTTCCCGTCCCGTTCTCGTCCCATTCCGTTCCCATTCCGTTCCCGATCCTTTCCCCTCCGTTCCCGTGCCGTTCCTTTACCGTTCCCGTCCCGTTTTCGTTCCCGTTCCGTTCCTGTATCATTCCCGTTTCGTTCCCGTTCCATTTCCATTCCGTTCCGTCCCTTTCCGTTCCCGTTTCGTTCCCGTTCTCATTCCGTTCCTTTTCCGTTCCCGTTTCATTCCCGTTCCCTTCCCGTTCCGGCCCGTTCCGTTCCGGCCCGTTCCGTTCCGGCCCGTTCCGTTCCGGCCCGTTCCGTTCCGGCCCGTTCCGTTCCCGTCCCGTTCTCGTCATGTTTCCGTTCCCGTTCCTGTTCCTGTGCCCGTGCCCGTGCCCGTGCCCGTGCCTGTTCTCATTCCCGTTACCTGGATGTGCATATCCAGGTACAGGTCCATGATGTGTCATGTCCACCGTGTTGGACTTCAAAATAAATGTCATTTTCGCAATCACCATCCCATGAAACCTCAAGAACGACATCCACATCGATTTTCATATTTACTTACCCCATTTACACCCTAAGGGACGATTTTCAAAATAACAAAATATGTGATTGCCTATTTTTTTTTTAGACATGCTCCTACGAATTTTAAAGTTGTAATGTCTATTTTATATTCTTTTTCCATACATTTGAACCTCATTTTCACCCCTTTAGGGGTTAAATCATGTCCACCGTGTTGGACTTCAAAATAAATCTCATTTTCGTAATCACCATCCCATAAAACCTCAAGAACGACCTCCACATCGATTTTTATGTTTACTCACCCCATTTACCCTCTAAGGGGTTGATTTTCAAAATCACAAAATTTATGTTTGCTTATTTATTTTTAGACGTGCTCCTACGAAGTTTAAAGTTGTAATGGCCATTTAATATTTTTTTCCATACAAAATTTGAACCCCATTTTCACCCCTTGAGGGTTAGATCATGTCCACCGTGTTGGACTTCAAAATAAATGTCATTTTTGCAATCGTCATCCCAGAAAACCCCAATAACGACATCCATATCTATTTTTAGGTTTATTTACCCCTTTTCATCCCCGTAGGGATTGAAATACTAACAATAACAATATACGTTGCGTTAGATTTCCATCCATAAGCATAAAATATATATTTAGCAATTTTGACTTCGAAAATAAAGGATTTTCTTCATTACACAACTTCATCCCCCTTTTGACCCCTTCGGGGGTAGAATTTTGAAAAACGCTGAGACCCGTATTTATTAATTTTCAATCATCAGCCTAAACACAAAATTTAACGATCCTAGCTTCAAAACTGAGGGACTTTCATACAAACTTTCATCCCTTATTTCATCCCCTTAAGGATAGAATTTTCAAAAATCCTTCCTTAGTGGATGCCTACACTGTATAAGGTATCTGTGTGCAAAATTTCAAGTCTCTAGGTCCAGCGGTTTGGGCTGTGCGTTGATAGATCAGTCAGTCAGTCAGTCATTCAGTCAGTCATTCAGTTTACAATTTTATATATTAAGATTAGCTATGAAAAGACAGAAATTGAGAAAAAATACAATTACTGACAAAATATTGTATACCTATACCTATTTGAAGAAAATACTATCGATAAAAATCCTGAGTGTCTATTATTCTATTTTGTTGCAGTCGTAGAACAAAGACGGATCTGCAATTTAGCAATGTTACTGGAGAGACTTTCGCAGTCATTGGGCGTTGTACTACGCTCATAGAATCAAATCCGTCGTTATTCTAGACTATATCTCAGACATTTAATACCTTTTTTTCAAAGAAGTAACTTCATGTTGATTTATGCATGCACATAATTACATGTTGATTTATGCAATAAACAAAAAATGTAAAAAAATCAGAACCATCTCTGTTCTACGACTGCAACGATTTTATTGATGGCCTGATAAGCTGTCCTTTAACAATGTTAATTTTCATGGTCTCTGACTTAGGCAAGGTGGTGGTAACTAACTAGCCAGGCGGGCTTGAAACAAGCTAAACTATGGTCTGTCTATTTGTTTACTTGTCCTATTTACTAAACAGCTTTTGATAGTTGTTACACATCTTTTAAATTATTATATTTTTCAATGCCCGCCCGAATGCATGTGTCCAAACTAAAATTGCTTTAGCCGTTCCCACAACCCCCGCGTGGGCACATGAGGCTGGTATAGATATGGCATTGATTAACCGTTATTTTGTCATAGATATCGGCTATTTGTTTATGAGCAATTGTCATTTTTGACGAGCCTAATAAATAATACTCAGTGACTGATTGCGAAATTATCAATTTTTTTGTGAAAGATGGCATTTTATTCCATTTTACGGTTCTCTTTTTTTATACAACGCAGCAGGTGCAGAAGAGTTAAAAAAAATTTGTCTTTTGATATTAAAATTTATTGTAATTAATAATAATTATAGTAATCTCTTTCGTAATCTATGTGGAAAACCATTGTTGTATTTTATAGTTGATTTTTTCAATAAAGGGTGAAGATAATTTACCAAATAAGACAAGTAATGATAAACAGACTTTACAAAGTAAACCAAGGCAAAAGTAGCTCCTTCTTGGTATTAAATCCAGTAGGAATTACAAGCTCTTAAATCTTAACGGGTTTATAAATTGCTATAGTTAACATTTCTTTCTTGCTGCATAGCAAATAAAAAAGACACTGAAAGCCATTCATGAAACTGGGATGATTTAAGGCAGCAGTCGTCAAATAGTGGCCAGTGGCTTGTATTTGTGCACCCCGCCCGCAGTATATCAAATAATTTAACTATACTATTATTTTTATATTCTATTTGACGTATTCGGTCCGTATTCTTATTTTATGTCATATTCATTAGGGGACATCCATAAATTACATCACCCAAAAATCATGATTTTTACCCCCTCCCCCGTCCTTGTCACAGCTGGTCACATTTGTGAGACCCCTCTCCCTAGTGTGACGTCACATATTTTACAATTTTACATCTGCAATTTTTTATTTCAATTTTAATGATTTTGAAATGTGACATCACGAAATTAGGGACCCCTTCCACCCTTTTGTCACACAATGTCACACTTCGTCCACCCCTCCCTCCCCCTTAACGTGTGACGTAATTTATGGATGGCCTCTTAGTTGAGAGTTGTGATTGGTCGATGCCACTCACAAACTTTTAAAGTAATAAAAAATAGCAATATGGTATGGACCGACCGAATACATATAAGTGGACAAACGCCCTTAGTAAAAAAAAATTAAACGCTAAGCTGCTTTAAGGGTTTCTAATACGGCATCAGGACCACTGGGTCTTTCGTTTCATACATAGGTGGAAGAAGCACAGAGCTTAAAAGTATCTGTAGGGAAGTAGTTAATAATGCTTACGAGGTCACGTCGAATGTAGAACAATGGTACCTCATAAAGTTGACATAAAGACAGTACCTATAAAGACAATACACCTACCTAACCTACATATTCAATGGTTTTATGAAGAACTTTGTGGGAATATTCTAATTCTAATTAGACACAAAGATAAACTTAATGTTGTTTTTAAATATGAGATTTTAGCATTCACAATGCTATACAAATATACTCTTTATTGCACTAAAAACACAGTTAAACATACAAGTAAAAAAAAGTAAGCAAAGGTGGGCTTATCTCTAAAAGAGATCTCTTCCACCCAATTTAGCCAGCTATTTTATAACATTAAGTATACTAGAAGTAGTGACTCTGTAGCTCTGTTAGAAGAGCAGTAGACCGAACTTCCAAAGGTCACGTGTTCGAATCCCGCCTGAAAAAATGATTTGGTGGCAAATCGTTTTTATTCTAGTATATTTAATATTATAAGTTTAATGTTATATTATATTTCGTCGCTTCATACTCAGATATAAATAAATATATAATTATTTATGGTTTACTTGTAGTACCTCCCAGGTACTTGGCAGATTCGCACTATTTTAAAGAGTATGAAAACTACTTGTTTTAGAAAAGTATCTCACCACTTCCGGTAATTACGTCACCAACACCCCACCCCAGCTTACTTGGTTACCGGTCTTGCGATCGTACCTCATTCTTTTTTGGTGCGCGGCAGTGTTCGCACGTCTCACTCACCACGCCAAAGTGTTGTATTTCTACAGTCTCCTTAAATTTCAAAAAGTATTTTTTATGAATTTAAAATAAAACGAAAAGAAAAATTATTATCATGAAGAAAGTTCGGTAATATGAGAATTTACAAGGTAAGTGAAACTTTACAATGAGTGTCTATGCTAGGGGTTAAAACACAAATAGCATAATTTTGCCTAAAGGCTATCTGTGAGCTAATACAATGGCTAAAATATAATATTAATAATGAATATCATATACATCTAAAATGCCGCCTAGGGGTTGACTGCGGGTCAACACAATATGGCGTTTATTAAACACCGTGGCACATGCGTGGTAGGGCCCTTGTTTTGCTTTATAAGTATCCATGCTCGGGGTTAACCGTGAGTTAACACAAGTAGCAAACTTTGCCTAGGGGTTAGCCGCGAGCTAACACAATGGCTAAAATATCGCCTAGGGGTTGACTGCGAGTCAACACGTGGCGTTTAAACACTGATCTGTTTGACAGATTTTGATTAGGCACTTGTGCCTTCATGCAAAACAAGCGGCTATTTTGAGTACTCCGATTAAGAGAAGCTTGTCTTATTACATTTCTAACCGAACCAGTTATAAAAACATTTTAGCTGTAACTTCAACCCCGACACTCGAACAACTTTCTCAAAAGGCTTCACCTCCTCAGGTAGATAAAGCTAGATCCATAGCTGCAAAGAGCTATTAATGATGCATCTGCATCTATAGAGGGTATCGTAGCTAATCTCGCTAATCTTTAAATCAAAATTAAGATTTCTGTTGTTACGCCAGGGTCTGACCTAGCCAACAACAACTGGGCATTGATATTCCCGGGTTAAGTCAGGCGATGACCGACCGCCTTAATAAAAAGCGAGCAAAGTAACTGCCTTTAAATGTCGCTTCTGGAGCGACTTCCATTGTAAAAAACATATAATGCCTAACCTGGATAAATCAGTTTCGTAAGTTATCCAAGATTATTAGGAAAGTCAAACTTTTCGGCAGCAGGTTGTTCGATAAAACTAAAACTAAAGCCAGCAAGACGGGGTTACAATCCAAAACCACAAAAATGTGAACACGTCGACTCATGACTCAGGTCGTGCCATAAATAGCAACCAGGTCAACTGGGCCAGTCATTGGCTGATTCTCGCTCGACGAAAAAGGGGGGGGAAGCGAGGAGGCGTCCAGAGACCCCTAGCAAACCGCTACAACAACCGGGGCAGCTAGAGGCTTCCTCGAGCAACTCTACAGCCTCCGCCATCGCATCGTAGATAGAGTGCATCCAAGGGTGCCCCTTAGACGACACATCATCCTAAATAAGGTACATGCTGGCTGCATTCAATACTTTAATACTTATTTAAAATAACCAATATTAATAGTAAAGATTGAACTAAAATGGGATGTTGCCCTTTGCTGATGACGTTACCAAACGTTTATATAGTGTTCTATAGACAGAACATGATTATAACTACATATTATATAAAATCTTTTATGATTAGAATTGGGGGCAATTCAAAAATTTCAACTGTCTAAAGGTCAATTTTTGTTTATATTTTGTCATTTACTTAGTAAGTTCAATAGTGACAAAATAATTCATAGCATCTGACCAGTATTACTTTAGATTAGTTTAAACTAAGTACAACTTTACTTTAAACATCTTAAAAATCAATTTAAGATAAAAAATTATCAAACTGCATGTAAATTGCTGACTGATAAGCTAATAACACAACATGTACTTACTCTGTAACATTGATTGGAAATAAACTTCTTTATTTATTTGCCCCTGTGAGTATCAAAAAAGTAATGATTTTTTTTTTAAGATTAATTTTGGAATTTTAGCATTATACAATGCAATTTTGGCTAGTTATTATTTAAAAATAAAAGTTTTTATGATTTGAATATCTTAATACAAGTACTTTGACAGTCAAACATGCCATCGGGCTTTCAATAAGTTCATGTCTCAGTAAGATAAACTTCCCTAAGAGTTAAGTGTTAATTTAGAGAACATATGTACTCGTATCTCGTATGGTATTGTATTAAGTTTAAGTATCAAAAAAGACTTTGACTTTCTAATAAATTATTCTGTGAGTGTCTTAAAGCCTACATTATGCAGATGTGCTAGATCTTAGACTTATACCTACCTACGTAGGTAGGTATCATTTCTTGAAGAAATTCAATTACAGTGTAGCATAAGAAAATTCTCAAATATTTTTAGAACATTACAGCTGCTTGCCCAGCTACAAAGTATTATAGTTGGCTACACACAAAGGTTTAAGATAGACAAAGTTCTTAACTTTGGAATATCACACTGAAATAGTGATCATGATACCGTAATAAATATTCCTGAGATAATTTAAAAATATATAACCCGATGGTTACAAAACATTTTCACAATATTTGAACATTGAGTGTATAATAGGTATAAGACCATTACCATTTAAATATAAATTTTCACCAAACTAGCAATTTTAGCAGTCTTTTTGACATAAAAAACATTTGCCATAATCTAGTCTAATTGTTTAGTATTATTAGGACAAAATAATACAACAGCCATTCATTTCATTTCATGGTTAATTTATTTTATAGGGTGCATTGCCCTCATCTTAATAATTAATCTACCATAATTTGGCAGTGGTGCCATAGCCGTAATCATAAGGTTAGCATACGTTTCGTATCCGTACATAAAAACGAGAAAAACTCGCGGTGCTGATTAAAAATCAAGAAAACTAAACACGGAAACAGAGTGGTCATTGTCTGAGCTTGCATTCTCTGAAATAACCACAAATATTAATTGATGTTTCAAATTAGGTTAATTTCTTTACGTCCCGCACCACGGCCAAATTGTAGATTAGGTACCTACATGATCAAAGTATATATATACTTTGATCTTGTTTCCGATATAAATTAGTAGTAGTAGTTAGTATGTATATATACTTTTTTCATCCTCTGTTTATCTATTTTACCTACTTATGGTAGAAACAAAAATAAAATATGACAATGCTTGCGTCATTTTATTTTTTCCTACGTGGCCATCTCAACTCTGGCCTCTTCTAAAATATATTTTAGTTAAGCACCTAAGTATATGTTCATTATAAAACCTGAAATAAACTTAATATTTTCAATACAGGCACCATCAGTAGCTTTGCAGACCGCACAGTCGGCGCGCGGCCTTCATGCAGAAGGCGACACTAGCGGCGCGGCGGCCGTAGATAGAGCTGATGATGGTCTCACTTTCAGCGAGCTTTATCTTTAGAAACATATCTTTTTTCAGGCAAAAACCTGATCCATAATTCAGTTCAAAATGTAATATTTTTAATAAGGGAACAATTTTATAAATGTTTGTAAAACACTTTTCGACCTGCTTTGTCCCTATTAGGATGGGAACAGAACTTGATTGGAGCTGATGAAAACGTAAAACTCTTACAAAAATAGTTTTCAAAAGAACTCTTAGACCAATATATTGGGTTATATACAATAGATTTCAAGTTGGTATTAAAATCTATAATCAGGTAGTTAAATCTAGCTTTATGCCTACCGAAGGCACCTACTTCTTATTTTGTTGGCTCTTTGTACCACCCACAAAGTCCAAAAATACTTTTTATTAAAAATAAAAATACTTATGAACTAAACACAAAAAAAATACACTGCCATTTTAGATATTATTAAAACCTCAGCTCCAGGTCGTGAACTATATCATTGTTATATACTCTCTTACCTATTTCCCTTTTTTTTGATGACCATCAAAATATATGTCCGGCTATAATGCTACAGAGCTATTTGTCAGTGACCAGGGACACAAGGCCGAATAACATGAATAATCTCATTCCTGTGTAGTTTATTATTTAACATATAATTATCTCTTATTTACTCATAGAACTTACAGAGGCACCCGCCACGTCGGTCGCAATTAATTTGATTGGTAGATCAAGCAAAGGTTGTCCGATGAGAGTGGGACTGACACACCAGTTCTCAATTTTTTAACTAGTTTTCAGTGCTCATGGCCGGCGACAAGCAGCCACGTCTACCATCTCGCTTCTGCGGATCTCTACTCTATACATAGAGAGACACAATCGGAGCCCGGAGGAACAGCGGACTGGACGGACAGGTCTTATGTATTTGCTCGATTTTATAATTGACAAGGTTTGAGAAATAATAGTTTTTATTTCTAATAAGAATAATAATCAATTCACTATTACTTTTCCAAATAACAAATCACTTACATTATTGCAATTTTGAGATAATTAATAATTATCTACATTATGAACAAATAATTACGCTTTGAATTGATTAAGTACATTATATTCTAAAAATATTTTGTTTAGCAAAACTTTCCTTATATCTCTAAACATCTACAAGTAAACCATAAATAATTATATATTTATTTATATCTGAGTATGAAGCGACGAAATATAATATAAGATCAAACGAACTTCTAGAAGTGAAGTTCGATCGATATTATATGAGTCGCTTCATACGAAAGATATAAGCTTCCCACCCACCCTTTGTACCCTTTAGTCAGTTTTGCTAATTTATTTGTATCTCTAAAAGAATGAGGTACGATCGCAAGACCGGTAACCAAGTAAGCTGGGTTGGGGTGTTGGTGACGTAATTACCGGAAGTGGTGAGATACTTTTCTAAAACAAGTAGTTTTCATACTCTTTAAAATAGTGCGAATCTGCCAAGTACCTGGGAGGTACTACAAGTAAACCATAAATAATTATATATTTATTTATATCTTTCGTATGAAGCGACTCATATAATATCGATCGAACTTCACTTCTAGAAGTTCGTTTGATCTTATATTATAATATAATAGTCATTACGTTTAATACTTGGTTAAAATTAATATATGTAAAAACCCCTACTAATTTCAATAATTTAAACATTGGGTGTTATATAAACGCGTATCCTCACCACTGAGGAACTGGCTATCTTACCTCTAACTGCCGAAAGACAATTGTTGTTATGGCGTCAGACTTAGTAAACCATCCAGGGAGTGAATGGAGGATATTAAGATTGCTATACACCCAACCCCCAACACACCCAACTGATCTGATTAACATTCTAAGATGCTGATTGATGTATCTGTCGAGGTGTAGAGAGGGCTTTACATATTATATTCTTATTTATGTATTTCTAGGTTTTATTTTTACTGTTTGTTCACAGGAGGTGATTCAAATAGAGGTGCTGTGTAAACAGCTCTATGAGTCCCAGGATCCGGTGGTGCGGGACCAGGCGGAGAAGGCGGTTATGGCATTTCAGGTAACAGATCATATTTTAGCTAGTTTTACAATAAGTTTATGTTGTCGGCCGTGAAACATGGTCGCTAACTTTGGGTCTTATAAGGAGGCTCAAGGTCACCCAGCATACAATAGAGAAAGCCATGCTCGGCGTTTCCCTGCGTGATCAAATCAGAAATGAGGCGATCCGTAGGAGAACTAAAGTAACCGACATACCTCGAAGGATTGCTCAGCTGAAGTGGCAGTGAGCGGAAGAACCTATGGCCGTTGGCGCGCACCGGACGACGCTCCGTGGGTAGGCCCCCGACAAGGTGGACCGACGTGAGGGTGAAGGTCGCAAAAAGCTGCTGGATGCGGGCAGCGCAGGACCGATCGTCGTGGAGATCTTTGGATGGGAGGCTAATACCCAGCAGTGGGTGTCGTGCGGCTGATATGATGATGATGATGATTATACTGTCGTTACGACAGTTATCTGAAGCTGGCACGTTCACAATAGTATCAGTATTGTTTGTTATGTCACATTGCTGCTTTAAATAACAACGCACTGGTTCTTACTAAAGCTGCAATGTAACTGCAATTTCTGTTAGTTTCAATCAAAAGCTGTAAGCAATCGAGTTACATAATCAGGGGGCTGGAATTCAAGAATTTTGAAATTTGATCAAATTTGGTCAGATAACTCAGATACCCTAAAAAGTATGAATGAGTAAAAAGTATTTTATCTACATACTCAACAGGAGTCTCCGGACACCCTGAGTAAATGCCAAGCGTTACTGGAGCGAGCTGACTCAAGCTACTCGCAGCTCCTCGCGGCCACCACACTCGCCAAACTCATCAACAGGTATAGTGTTTGAAATCTGTATTGTATACTAGCACAGAATAGATAATAGTAGCGTCTTCGATCAAGAATATCTTGGCCTTGGACAGTGAAGTCTTAGTAATAGGGTCACGTTGTTACCCTTTGGGTACGGAACCCTATAAAGACCTTTTTTGATCAATGTAATTTTTACAGTAGCAGTCACATAATTGGAAACCAGTAGATTTTCATATATACGAGGTAACTTTGAAGCCTTGGAAGGATTGACCTAGCTGTGATCAGATGCTGGCCATCCAGGGAGTGAATATAGGAGATTCAGATCACTATACACATCCAACTGATCTGATCAGCATTCTAAGAGATATAAGGATCAGACTTCAGTTTTAGGATTTCCATACATATTTATGCTAATTTCGCGGTTTTTTTTATCTCTTAGAATGCTGATCAGATCAGTTGAATCTCCTCCATTCACTCCCTGGATGGCCATCATCAGATCACAGCTAGGTCAATCCTGGGGCCGTACCGGCGCGCTCTGAAGTTAGCCACTTAACACACACGGCTAACGAATCGAGCTTCGAAAAGTCTGCCGGGTTTCAAATTAAAACAGATAAATCGAGCCCCAATTGGGCCAAAATGGCGAACCCTAATTCATGAGGTCATACAAACATCCATATCTTCCAAATAACTTCAACAAATAGTACAATACGAAATTCCTTACTTCAATTTATCTTTTTTAATTTGAAACTCGGCAAGTTTTCCGAAGCTCGATTCGTTAGCCGGTACAGCCCCTGGACGGAGAATGAAGGCCTCAAAGTTACTTCATTTGTATGAAAATCAACTGGTGTCTTTAATTATGTGACCGCCACTGTATGTATATGTCGATTTATATGTGCAACTTTTTGTTCACTTTGTAAGATCACATTTTATTTGTTATTTTGTCAGCGTTACTTATATGCAACTTTTTGTTTACATTGTCAACAGATCGACAACAAGTCTGTCAGTTCAGCAGCGGTTGGATATACGGAATTATGTGCTCAATTACCTCGCCACAAGACCGAAACTCGCTAATTTTGTCATTCAGGTAAGTTACTCATTCCACAGAATAGATAATAGTACTAGCGTACAGAAGTTGCACTCCGCAAAATCGTTTAAATAAATTGAGACTCTTGCTCCGACACAATAAAGTGCAATTCAGGTCGCACAGCGCTCCCTTCGCTTAAAACATTCACTTAGTATTTGCCTCTCTTTCTATCGCGTAGGTCTTATCTTTTCTGACGTATGAAATTTGTCCTCTAAGAGAACGCCGAGCGCTTCAGACTCGCGCGGAGTGACAGAGCCTGCTCATTCCTATTAATTAAAAGTATAACACCCGATTGCACTAAACTTAAGGATCGCCTAAGTCTGTTCCTAACTACAACACGACCAAATTAAAACGGTGTCAAACTTAGCGGTCATGTAGCTGTCATTCGCCTACTTAACTTGGTCGAGTTGTAGTTAAGAAAAGACTTAGGCGATTCTTAAGTTTAGTGCAATTGGGTGTAAAGGTGTTAAGTACTCCCTAAATGCTTGGCAAGCACGTAAATGTGACGTTTTTCTGCTTGTCGAGCCATTTTGATCGTCTAGAAAAGATGCTTGATGGCTTGTCAATCAAAAGTAATTCGTAATTTTTTTTATTTGTGGTTTTTGCATTCACTACTTATACTATTTTTGTGTAATATTAAATTAAATAATATTGTAGAAAAAAATCCAGTTTCCAGATCGTTTTCTCAGGCGGGACTCGAACCCGCTACCTTTGGTAGTCCAGTCCAATGCTCTTCCAACCTGTAAACCACTGTACGATTTATCACACTTCAAAAGTGGTAAAATCTGTGTCGTCGTCCCCCCTCTAACTTTCAAAATAAGAGTGAAAAATCTAAAAAAAATATAAGATGTAGATCTTAATAAACACTTTCAACGAAAATTGGTTTGAACGAGATGTATTTAGCAGTTTTAGAGATATAGCACATTTTCCAAAACAACAAATATAAATTTGTCATTTATAATATTACATATTATAAATGACAAATTTATATTTACTTCACTTATTTATTTATTTCAAATACTAGTCTATATTTTGTTATTTGGGTCAATTAACAAGGTCCTATAACATAAAAGTGTATTATCTTGAAATAAAAAATAAAGAAAATAGTTTAGTTTATAAATACTTAAACTTAAGATTTAAAGTATCATTTGGTAACAGAAATAAATATATTGTTTACATATTTGTTCGTATTTTATCGGTTGTTCAATTGACATTTTCATACAAATAAAGGGGAAATCGACGTCTTTTCGGACAACCGTTAAAATACGAAAAAATATGTAAACAACATAATATATATTTCTATTACCAAAATGATACTTAAAGCATTACATTTAAACGAAACCATTAAATTTATTTAGTTGATATTTGTTTTCAAGGAAATATACTTTTATGTTTGTGGACAAAAAAACTGATAGGACACTTAAAAGTTGATTGACCCATTTATACATAGAAAAACAAAGTTATTTTTGCAGACGAAAAAATGTATATTATGGTATGGTTTATGGTAACTACAGAACCCTACTGCGCTTGGCCCGACACGCACTTGACCGGTTTTTATAAGTGGATATTGCCTCCTTTAATATTATATGATTATGTATTTTCAGTCGCTGGTATCATTGTTCGCTCGCATCACAAAGCTCAGTTGGTTTGATATGCTCAAAGAAGAGTTTGTGTTTCACAACGTGATGAACGACGTTGGAACATTCCTACAGGTAAATATTATATAGATTAACTTGAAATTAACACTTAGCGCGGTTTTATTAATGCACTAAGGGATAGTGCTTGGCCTTCACCTCAGCTGATGTTAAGTGACGATAAGGCCGAAGGTGGAAGCGCACTACCCCTGGAATCCTCATCACTGAGGAACTGGCTATCTTACCTCTAACTGCCGGAACACAACAATGTTTAAATTGTTGTTATGGCTTCAGACTTAGGTGAGATGGTGGTAGCTAGCCAGGCAGACTTGAAATAAGCCCTACCACCAACCAAACCGAGTACAAATTGTACCCACCTGGGAATCGAACCCGGGACCCCTGCGTCTTACACGGGTGGGCGAACCACTAGGCCACAGACGCGGTAGTGCGGTTTTGTTGAATGTTTTTTGATGATTAGTTTCTACAATGTGATTAATTTAACACTGTACAACAAGCTTCAATGTATAGCAAATACATAGTTAATTTTACAGATTAAAATACGTAGTTTTGTACCGCAAGCGCTCTGAAGTTAGCCACTTAAGTTGTGCATTGTTAAATTAATCGCATTCTTTCTAGGTGTTTGTTGTGTATGTTTAGGAAGCAAAATAAACCCCTACGTAAAAGGACATCAGGCACATGAGACCCAAAAGTGTATAAACATAATTCTGTTATCTATAAACACTTTATGTTACTAGAATCAAAAAACAGTAGCAACATTATTTTTTAACTCCTTCATTTAGCTTTAATTAATTATTATAAAACAAAAGCATATCAGTTAGCGATTTCACAAGTCTCCCATGAGTATATTTGTTCTGTGCACAGATTTTCCGTTTGATCTGGTTCCAACTCGTACATTATGGTGCTAATCTGTATCACTAACGCAGCTAACGAAACGAGTTGTCGTGAAACTGGTGTTACTATTTAGTGTCGGGGCTACAAAAAAAAAAAACTTTCAAACGTAAATAACTCTTAAAACATAAATCTTCGTAAAAATCTGAATATTTTCTATGACTTACTAATTACATGCCTACATTTTGAAAAAAAAAAACAAACGTTATACATTCTTTGGTTTTTTTCTATGGGACTCTGCCTGATGTCCTTTTGGCTCGATTTGACGAATTTACTATGATCTTGTAACATGTATGAAATCTTGGATCCCATGTTTATGAACCAATAAATGAATTGAATTGATTTCTAAGGCTCCAAAGTTGGTAAAAAATCAAAATGTTCCAGTGACATACGTTATAATTACTAAAAAAATGTTACAGAAACGATATTGTAAAAACATTATTTGCTTAGCTAATCACAGATTTCTTTTGCGAGCCATACTTTTCGGCCGCGCATTGTGAAATGTGACGTCACGGCATTGTGACAATTTTTTTTAATTACGTATATATTTTTTAACACTAGTTTCAACTATTTTGTCACTGGAGCATATAGAAAAAAAATCGTCAAATCGAGCCAAAATTTCGGGTAAGGGTTTATTTTGCTTCCCTTTATGCATTATACCATCCATTCTCAAGTCAAATACCCAATGGCGGGATGTCACAAAAGTTATCCCGCTTGGTGGCGCCACTGCTGCTGGAGACCTTTGTACGGACATTTATCCCCAATTTTTCCAGTTTATTTTATATTTTTGAATGTTGGACAGTAAATGAATGAAAGATCGAATTGAAAAAAGAAAACCAAAATGTGTTAGAAGAAAAATTTATATTTAAGAAAATTCACTTCGAACATCTAAAAATTGGTAGCAAACACATAGAAAACAACAAAATGACAGGTCTACATCTACACTAGCGCCAATTTGGTGGTACTGAAACAACTGGTGGACGATTTATGAATTAGCCAAATAATCCTGCCATTTTAACCTTTATTTCGTGTAGGGTCCAGCAGAAATGTGCACAGTTGGAGTCCAGCTGCTATCCCAGTTGGTGGTGGAAATGAACCAAGTGACAGAAGCGGACGCTAACAGATCGCTCGCTAAACACAGGAAGATCGCTTCTTCGTTCAGGTGAGAACATTATACAGCGTGTTACAAAATAACCCCTAATGCCGAATATGGTAGATAGGGACTATCAAACTGAACAACTTTTACTATGGGACCAACTCTGAAATCGCGAAAAATATCAGCTGTTTCATACATTTTGTTTTTTTCGCGATGCGATTTCAGAGTTGGTCCCATAGTAAAAGTTGCTCAGTTTAAGGCTCCGTTACGCGAAATCATTTGTCTCTGTCTTTTTCTTTACGTGTAAAGAGTATGGAAAATAACCTCACTTCTGCACTTTTTCGATGTTTTTCGTTGTTTTTTCATCATTATCTTTAACACTGTGCTTATAGTGTTATCTCAGAAAAACCTTGTGTATTCTGGTAGAAAGAAGAAAAATTCAAACCAAAGTGAAAAAACGTAAATAAGCAGAAAATAAGTGGAAGATTGCCAAAAAATCATCAAGCGGTAAAGTGTAATTAAACCAGAAAGAAAGGGATCACATAAATACACATGTAAGTCAATAATACATATTAGAAATACGCTTATCAACAAAATAGCACTCGTTAATTTTCTCTGTCCATTTTAAATTGTAAACAAGGAACAGCTGATTGGTCAGCTGCTGATAAACGCGTCACAACACACGCAGCTGATAGAAAAAGCACAGACTATAAGGTGCTATTGGTAAAAGCATGCTATTTGACATCTAACGATTGCTTGAAGCTAGAGGGCGCTAGCTGAATTACTATTGCCGATTATTGCCATACTATTGTGAACTAAAAACCTTGGTATATTTAAAAATGAGTGATTCACTAGACAACATAACACAAAGACGTCGCGTACAAAGATCACACTCAATAGACAGATCGAGATTCTATAACTCGGACCTAGAAATAAATAAAACTATGACTGACACCACAATTTTTGACCAAACTATGAGAAGCATAACGAATGACTCATCTTTGGACGAAAGTATTACGACTGAATTGAAGGCACAAATAGAAGACTTAAGAATAAAACTTTGCTCGGCAAATAAAGAAATTGAAAAACTAAAATTAGACAACGACAATCTAAAAATGGAACTACAAAAATACATAGAAGAAAAAGGAACGCACATTGACACAATTAATGTTTTGCAACAAAAATCCTTGAAAAACACAACAACGGCAACAGCAGAAAATTTATCCCCCAATAATAACAAACATCTAGAGCCATCTATTGAAGAACGCAGCACTCAGAAGGATATTTCAATACAAAGCACCGACAAAACTATAAAGCACAAATTGCATCAGGACTGCACTAACGGAATCACCGCCTCACAGCTAGATGGCGCTTATCAAGAACAGACACAAAAAGACACTTTAATTAAAAATAATTTTGACAATTCATTAGAAAAACAAATTAGATCAACTGATAAATGTGACTCTTATACTAACAATAAAACTGATAGGGTATTAATCTTAGGTGACCAACAAGCTCTTAATTTGTCAAAATTGTTGAATAAGAAATGTAAAAATAACAATCTCAACATTACCTCATTTATTAAGCCAAACGCAACTACTCATGACATTTTAAATACTGAATTACATAAGAACCTAAAAAAAGACGACTTTTTGATCCTATTAATAGGTGCAAATGATACAGTACCAACTAAGATTTTTTGTGAATTATCTGTATTTTTGGCTCAATGCAAGAATACACAAATACTTCTAATTCAAACAATTGAAAACATAAATTTAAACACAAAATTATTGAATAACCAACTTAAATTAATAAGCCATAATTATATAAACTGCAAATTTATATCTCTGACGGAAAACGAACAAAAAATTACATTACAAGAAATTTGCCATAAAATTAAATTAGAATTAGATACCATTGATTACAACAAAAAATCATTACAAGAAATAAAACAAAATATTTCTAAAAATTATATACAAAACAATAAAATGGATTTAGTAAGTAAGAAAAGAGGAACAATTCCCTATTATTTTAAAAAACAAGAAAAAAAATTATATTGTGAAACCTCAGCACAAGTTTCACAGACAAACCCAAACTTACAAAAACAAAAAAAGGGAACGATTCCATATTACTTTAAAAATAAACAAAATCCCGTAGAAATGAACAAAACCACTTTTTTTCGAGACAAACGGTAATCATAATCTTTTCTGCTATCATCAAAATATTTGTAGTATTCTAAAAAAAAAAGATGAACTAGAAATTGATCTTGCTAATTTAAAATCAAGTAAAAAAGCCATAGACATAATCTGTCTTTCAGAAACTTTTATTAAAAAAGGGCACGAACAAAACTTAAAATTAAATAATTATCAAATAGGTTCTATTTGGTCCCGTGAGCATGAAAAAAGGGGAGGCACTTGTATTTTGGTTGCAAACCACATTCACTGCACAAAGCTGCAACTAGCAGACTCACTGTCAGAAATGTACAATTTTGAGTGCTGTGGCATAATTATAAAAGATATAAATTTAATTGTTATTTGTATTTATAGAACCCCAACTTCAAATATAAATGTCTTTTTTGATAAATTGGAACAATTACTAAAAAAAATAAACAAAACTCAAAAAAAAATTATAATTTGTGGGGACTGGAACATTGATGTCCTAAAAAATAACAAAAATACCCAGACATTAAACAGTATCATGCAAAATCATAACCTGCATTTACATATAAAGACACCTACCAGGAAAAAGGCCTGCCTAGATCTGATAGCTAGCAATTTACAAGGTGCAGTAGGATATACAAACGAATCCTCATTGTCTGACCATACTACATGCCAAATTCTATCAAGCTACATAGAAAACTATAATAAAAAACTATACTGGTATGAGCTACAAAGAGATCTAAGCATGGAAAACAAAAAACAGTTCTTAGAACACATTAACTCTTTGACATTTAATAATGTAGTAGAGCATACAGATGCAAATGAAGCCTACAACGAATTTCATGATATTTTTTCTCTTCTCTATTATCTTTGCTTCCCTATTAAAAGAATTAAAAAAAAGCATAATTTTAAGAAACTAAAGTGGGTAACAAAAGGAACAAAAAAAAGCTGTGTAAAAAAAAGAAAACTTTACTACAACTATATATATGGAAACAATAAGAATAGGGAAAACAATAAAATAAAATATCAAAACTACACAAAATTACTACACAAATGTATGAACGCTGCACAAAAGATTAATAATTCGAAATACATACTAAATGCAAAAAATAAATGTAAGGCATCCTGGAAAATAATAAATAATAATATAAATAAAAATCTTAATAAAAATGAAATAAAATCTATTAAACATAAAAATGACATAATTAATAATATAAATGACATTTCGGAATTATTTAATGATTATTTTATAGATATAGCTAAAAACACAGGTAATACGCTATCAAATACAAATAAAAATAAATTAAATAACAGTATATTTTTGTACCCTACATCTGAAACTGAGGTACAAAAAATCATTATGGGCTTGAAAAACACTAAATCAGTAGGTTATGACGAAATAAGCACTGATATTCTAAAAATGTGTGCGCCGAAAATATGCGTGCCTTTGGCACATATAATAAATCTTTCTATGGAGAGCGGCATTTTTCCAGATAAGCTTAAATTGTCCGTAGTTAAGCCTCTATTTAAAAAGGGAGACGATAGTGATATGGGAAATTACAGGCCCATCACACTTATACCTGTAATATCAAAAATATTTGAAAAAGTGATGGCTATACGTCTCTACTCTTTTATCACCAAGCATAAAATTATTAACAAACAACAGTACGGTTTTCAGGAAGGAAAATCAACTGCACTAGCCTGCTTTTCTTTAATAAAAAAAAATATAGAAGGTATCAATGAAAAAGTACCAACCGTAGCAGTATTTCTTGACATGTCAAAAGCTTTTGACCACGTAAATCACGAAATACTGTTACTGAAGCTTCATGACTATGGTGTAAGGGGAATCGCCCACAAATGGTTCGCTAGTTACTTGGCAAATCGTCAACAATGTACCGAAACAACGCGAACGCTTCCGTCCGAGTCGCCAAGTTGTCAAATTCCAACAAAAGTAAATGTCAGATCAAAATATCGCCTAATAAGTAACGGCGTACCTCAAGGCAGTATCTTGGGACCTTTACTCTTTATAGTGTACATAAACGATCTTCCCGATATAACTACCAATAATTGTTTCTTATTTGCAGATGACTGTACACTTCTATTTCAAAATAAAAATATTGACGAACTTGAACATGACATTAATGATACTCTATTTGACATAATTAATTGGATGAATAAAAATGACCTTAAAATTAATATATCGAAAACGAAGGCAATTCAATTCCATACATATAAAGCGAAAAAACTTAACATTGACATACACTATAATAACAATAAAATTGACATCGTAGATAGCACAGTATTTTTAGGTATAAATCTAGATAAACATTGCAGTTGGAAAAAACATATAGACGGTCTCTGCACTAAACTAAATAAATTTGTATTTGCACTAAATAGAATCAAAAATATAACGTCTTTTCAAGTAGCCTTACAGGCGTACCACGGATACGTCTCTTCTCTACTGCGTTACGGCATAATAATATGGGGCAACAGTGTAGATGTAGACAGAGTTTTTAGAGCACAAAAGAAGTGCATTCGTGCCTTATGCGAGATAAAACAAAGAGAATCATGTAAGCCCCTATTTCAAAAACATAGAATATTACCTCTACCATGTATATATATATTAGAACTATGCTTGTTGGTTAAAAAGCACCCCGAATACTTTTTAAAATGTAGTGAAAAAAACGATAATTTACGAGCATCGAGAAAGAATAAACTAGCAATACCTAAATCCAATCTAGCTATATTTCGAAAGAATGTATATTGTATGGCTATCAAAATATTTAATAAGCTACCGCTGGACATTATTAATCAACCAATAGAGAAAAATATTTTCAAGAATAAATTATGTAATTGGCTCCTACAGCACAGTTTCTATTCGATCAAAGAATATTTGGAAAATAAATGACATCTCTACTCAATCTGACATAGTATTAAGGATAATTTTGCATAGCTGACATTTAATTTTGAATATGAGATTTCTATTGACAATTTTGTAATTATAATTGACATCAGTAATACTTAGTAGTAATAATATTCATTATAGATAGCTTACACACTTACACTTACTAACATTTGCATGCCTACAGATTTAAGGCAGAATATTGTTGAAATTTTATTAGGAACATTGTCATCGATCTCAATGTAATGTACACAATATTGTGCAAATAAATATTCTGATTTCTGATTTCTGATTTCTGAACACAATTATCTTTCTTAAAAAAAAGTTATCAGAGCAACTGCACAGTACGTTAAAGTGTATTTTGATGTAGAATACAATACGTTTACTCTATTATTTACGCCAAAAATATGGCCCGCGACAAGCGCTTTTGATGATATTCTGATTTTTTTTTACAATCATCTGTGAGGTTTATACGCAATTTAATGTTTGTAGCAACCAGGTAAACTCTTTAGCTTGTCGTATGATTTTTTTGGTGGCTAGGAGTTTACGTTTTCTATATAAAGATATGGCCCGCGCAAACCATGTTTTCCTATTACCGCCCCTTAATGGTCCCTATCTACCATATTCGGAATTAAGGGTTTTTTGTAACATGTATGAACTATCGTATTTATAAAGTACTAGCTTTCTGCCCGCAGCTACCCGTGTGGACTATAGGTTGTATCGTGCGGAGACCAGCAGTGGGATAAAAAGTAGCCTATGCCCTTCCCCAAGGTCCCATCTATATCCATATGAAATTTCGTCAAAATCGGTCCAGCGCAGCGGTCGGTTTTGACGCAGATCGTCATTTTCGCAAATGGTCATCGCTAAAAATTTTGTCATTTTCGCAAATGGTCACTTTCGCAGAATGTTATTTCCGCAACTGGTCACTTTCGCAAAAGGTCACTTTCGCAAAACGTCACTTTCGCAAAATGTCATTCACAATTTTTTTCTTTTTTCCCAAAATTGTGAGTTTGAATCCCCGAAAGTAACGTTTTGTGAAAATGACCAGTTGCGAAAATGACATTCTGCGAAAGTGGCCATTTGCGAAAATGACATTCTGCGAAAGTGACTAAAATTTTCGCGATGATCATTTGCGAAAATGACGATCTGCGTCAAAACCCAGCGGTCAAGGCATGAAAATGTAAAATACAAACAGACAGACAAAGTTACTTTCGCATTTATAATATTAGTAAGGATAAGCACAGTTTCATGCGATAGTAATTATTCGCATATTTTTGTCAAACAGAGACACCCAGCTATTCGAGATGTTCCGTCTCGCTTGCTCGCTGCTCGGCGCTGCTCGTGTGAAGCCGCTAGACTTGAACGACGAGCGACAACACAATTTAATAGCGGCCTTATTGAGGCTTGCACACAACTGTCTCACTTTTGACTTCATTGGAACTACCAGCGATGAGTCTTCGGATGACCTTTGCACAGTACAGGTGAGAAAAAGTTGTTTTTGTTAGCCATTTTGCAATATGGCGTCGAAATAAAAGCACGGCTGTATTCTTGAATTGTAATTGAACGTTATTTTAAAATAAAATAATAAAAAAATGCTATTAATATCGCGATGTTAAGGGATTTAAAACAAAGTCAACTTTGTGGACTCTTTGCGCGCTCTCGATCTAATGTGTCATGGCCGCTCCCGGCTTGATTTAAAACAACCGAGCGATAACACAATCTAATAGCGGACTTACTGAGGCGCTTGCATACAAGTCTCAGTTTTGACTTCATTGGAACTACTAGCGATGAGTCTTGGTATGACCTTTGCACAGTACAGGTGAGAAAAACACTTGTTTTTGGTAGTCATCTTGCAAAATGGCGTCGAAGTATAAGCACGGTTGTATTCTTGAGTTATTAATCAACGTTATTTTGAAATAAAAACTATTAAATCTGCTATTAATATCACGATGCAAATGGATTTAAAACATCAATGGATTCTTTGGTTATGATGTGTCATGGCCGCTTTTGCATTCAACGGACGCGTTCGGATGGTCCTACCAGTAGCTCCTTGTATAGCCCGATTCAAACTTTATGACTTCTGTGAAGTTAGTCATTATGCGCGTAGCCGTGCCCCACCACACATCTCTCACACACTTACATCGAATTTGTGTTCAGCGCATCGTCTCGCGCGATGTTCACAGAATTCATAATGTGTGTATCGGGCTATACACCTTTGCTGTTATCAGCCATTTTGCAATATGGCGCCAAAGTAAAATCACGGTTGGTATTCTTGAATTATAATTGTCCATTATTTTAAAACAAAATATGCGTAATGGCGTGCTTTAAATGGATTAAAATGCGACGTCTCGTATCGTGTTTATGTGTTTTAGCCCTAAGTAAAGGTATTAAAAAGTTAAAAACAGTGTTTTTAATGCACATAAAACTTAAATCTCTCTTGCCCCCAGATCCCCACATCATGGCGTCCCACATTCCTCGAATCAGGCACTTTGGACTTATTCTTCGAGCTATACCACCTCCTAGGAGGCGGGCTAGCGTCACTATCGCTAGCGTGTCTAGTGCAGCTAGCGTCCGTGCGACGGTCGCTGTTTAGGTAAGTGTTTCTAAAGAAGTTATTAAATTGCGTAGAAAAGTTAAAGGGGTTGTTTTAGTAATAAAGAAACAAAATAAATATTACTTTGGACCTATTCTTCGAGCTGTACCACCTCCTAGGAGGCGGGCTAGTGTGTCTAGTGCAGCTAGCGTCCGTGCGACGGTCGCTGTTATGCGTAGAGAAGTTAAAAGGGTTGTTTAATTTATTAAAGGAACTTGAAATAAATATAACTTTGGACCTATTCTTCGAGCTATGAGGCGGGCTAGCGTCACTATCGCTAGCGTGTCTAGTGCAGCTAGCGTCCGTGCGACGGTCGCTGTTTAGGTAAGTGTTTTATAAAGAAGTTAGTTAAAATGCGTAGAGAAGTTAAAAGAGTTGTTTAATTTATTAAAGGAACTTGAAATACATATTACTTTGGACATATTCTTCGAGCTATACCACCTCCTAGGAGGCGGGCTAGTGTGTCTAGTGCAGCTAGCGTCCGTGCGACGGTCGCTGTTTAGGTAAGTGTTTTATAGAAAGACTAGCGGGCGCCCGCGACTTCGTCTGTGTGGACAGTTTTTTTGCTATCCCTCGGGAACTGTACGTTTTTTTGGATTAAAAGTACCCTATGCCCTTTTCCGTATCCCTGACAACATGTATGCATAATTTCATGATGATCGGTTCAGTAGTTACGACGTGAAGGCGTAACAAACAAACAAACGGACTTTTGCATTTGCAATATTATAGTAAGGATAAATAAAAATGTTAAAAACCGGCCAAGTGCGTGTCGGGCCACGCGCCATAGGGTTCCGTAGTTACCTTATACCATACCATATTTAATACCACCTATTTTTTTTCGTCTGCAAAAATAACTTTGTTTTTCACAGTGTTGGTATGAATGACAAAGTTATATTTGCGGTTTTGGAAAATGTGCTATATCTCGAAAACTAATAACTATATCTCGTTCAAACTAATTTTGGTTGAAAGTGTTTATTAAGATCTACAGAATATATTTTTTTTTAGATTTTTCACTCTCTTATTTCAAAAGTTAAAGGGGGGGGGGACACACATTTTACCACTTTGGCGCTGAATATCTTTCAAACGGTCGACTTTGAGAAAAAGTTGTCTTAGAAACCTCAATGTCATTTTTAAAGACCTATCTATAGACACCCAACACATGTTGGTTTGAAGAAAAAATTTTTTTTCAGTTTCAGTTCCATGTATGGGGAGCCCCCCCTTAATCTTTTATTTTTCTTATTTTTGTATTAAATTCGTTAAGCGGTTAACAGAATACATCTACTTACCAAGTTTCAACTGTGTAGTCTTAATACTTTCGGAATAAAGTGGCTGTGACATACGGACAGACAGACAGACAGACAGACAGACAGACAGACAGACATGACGAATCTATAAGGGTTCCGTTTTTTGCCATTTTGGCTACGGAACCCTAAAAAGGTACATAAATTAAATTGCAATTAAAAAAATTCAAGTCAATTAGATTCAGTAATAATAAAAGAATTATACACATGTAAATTAAGCCTAACGATCCCGGCCACGCGCACCGGCGAACAGCGACGCGAATTTCTAATATATAGCGTACGTGTGATACCGCGAATTGTGAACTAGTCCGTAAGGTGTAGTGTAGGAAATGAAGCGATCTTTTGTATGGATACCCCAACATTAAATCCTCAGTCGATGAAACTTTGCAGGGATGTAATATAGTATGAACCAAAACCTTTGAACATTTAAAAAAAAAACGATTTGGATAATTTAAAAATATGTTTAATCTATGATACTTTATCATACTGTAAAGTTTCGTCTACTGAGGATTTACTGTAGAGGTCCACTACCATTCTTTCCTACATTACGTCGCTTATATTACAACACCGCGAATATGCGATTTCCTAACTTTACAGTCGAGAAACAAAAACAATTATATTTTCTGCGTAACTATGAAATAAAATCACTTTTATATCAATAGTTAAATAGTCATTTATTAGTTATTCTATGAATAATTAAATGCAAAAATTAACGTTATCCCTACTTATTAAATAAAATAGTCACATAGGCGGTTTCACTCTTTTAAAAAATGCATATTCGCGGTGTTGTAATATAAGCGACGATTAGTGAAACGAGTCGAGCGTGCAATGCAGACAATTCGCCCGTCGCGTCGCCGGTCGTCGGTGCGCGTGGCCATGCGGTAATATAACACTTCATTTGTAAGGGAATTAGACCATTGTTTTTTGTTTGTTTTAGCAATAACGAGCGAGCAAAGTTCCTCACACGGTTGTGCGCTGGCGTGCTTAGGATATTGGAAAATACACAGGTGGGATAAAGATATATGTATTATTGGTTCCATTCCTCGAAAGAAAAAAATCAACTTACGATATCACTTTCATATCTTTCGAAACTTTGTCCTCAGAGATAGATATCAAGTTAAAATAAAATATTTAATTAAATCATGAAAGGTAGACCAAGGTATCACGGCTCAAATAAAGAATATTCTAAAATATTTTTCGGAACACTTGATGCATGTGTAAGACTCGCTTTTGTTCAGATTTTATAGTAATTCCGAGTTTCGTTTTAGGGTCTCTTGGATCCCACGAACTACCACGAGTTCTGCCGACTACTGGCCCGACTGAAGTCAAACTATCAGCTGGGAGAACTGGTGATGGTAGACAATTACCCACGATTAGTGGAACTCATAGCCAAGTTCACAGTGCAGAGTTTACAGGTAAATATACGACGTAAAGTTGCATTACTAATTTCTCAGCAAAAATGTAAACAAAGAAACGTCACTGTCAAATTGACAAACTGACCCTGATAGTGAGATTTTCAGATATTGAAAACCTCTGGTCTCTTTTATAACTTTTTAATTTGTTTATTATATTGAGTCGTAATAAATATACTTAATGTCATCCAGGGTAATTTTAAAGTAGGATGGTAATTAGAAATTTTATCTTTATAACCTATCATAATTTTTGATGTTAAAAGTTCTTGAAACGAGCTGATAAGAAATCTTTACCTAGATATTGACTGTATGTAAACTATCAAAAATACGTAGCATCTTCGCCAGTTCCCCTCAATACCAAAAGACAAAATGTTACTACTACAGCTACTACTCGTAATACCTACAAATTTTTATAAAATTTTATAAAGTGACCAAAGGTTGATGTGTACGGTTTGCAGTTGATGTGTGCACAGCATCATAAAAATGTTTTTTACTATAAATCTGTTATTATGAAATATCAAATTATATTACTGTTTTTGCTGCAAAAGTCATGATTCAGAATATTTAATCTATTTTTATTAGGTTTGTAATGAAAAAACATGTGTGTTTATTTCTTGACTTAGCAATATACTATTTCTTTTTGTATTGTTTTGTTCTGGTAACACCTTTGTTTACATTTTTGCTGGGAAATGAGTAATGCGACTTTACACACACACTTACACATCTAAAAGAGACTGAAGATCCCACAGTCAAACCGACTAGTTGGTTTTGTGGGACTATTTTGTAACCCCATATTGTATCCTCTTTGTTTATAATAAATAAATAATAATAATAACAAATACATTATACTCACTTGGACAAACAAACACGCATTACACACGAACTACCACGAGTTCTGCCGACTACTGGCCCGACTGAAATCCAACTATCAGCTGGGGGAACTGATGATGGTGGACAACTACCCTCGATTAGTGGAACTCATCGCCAAGTTCACAGTACAAAGTTTACAGGTTAATATTATACGATATACACACACACACACATATTGACACATTATACTGACTTTGACAAACAAACACTCATTACACACGAACTACCACGAGTTCTACCGACTACTGGCCTGACTGAAGTCCAACTTTAAGAAGAAAGAACTGGTGATGGTGGACAATGGGGATGGAAACTGAGGAACTAATGGCGCCACAAGCGGTTGTACCAATACATTTGATTGGTTGTTTCAAATATCAAATGTCATTTGTGGCATATTTAAACCAATCAAAGTATTGATAGCGGTTAGATCGCCGCTGGCGCCATCTGCGATTAGCTTTGCGTTGCCAACCCCATTACCCACGATTAGTGGAACTCATCGCCAAGTTCACAGTGCAGAGTTTACAAGTAAATATTATACGATACACACACACACTTACACATTAGAGATATATTATACTCACTTGGACAAACAAACACGCGTCACATACGAATTACCACGAGTCCTGCCGACTGCTCGCCCGACTCAACTCATCGCTAAGTTTGCAGTGCAGTTTCCAGGTAAATATACGATATACACACACACACACTTACACATATAGACAGACATTTTATACTCACTCGGTAAAACAAACAGACACCCTTCACACAGTTACAAACGCACATACACAATCCCACGAACTTCCATGAGCAGAGTGTACTCGTACACTTAAGCCTGTATTTATAATCTTCTCTCAACATTGAGTTATCTTGAGATCATACCTGAGATGAGGTTCCTATAAGAAGAGCATCTCAGGTATGATCTCGAGACAGCTCTCAACGTTGAGAGCGGTTTATAATTGCGGGCCTAAGTGTAAATAAGTATCTTCTAGCTATCATCGCTTACCATCAGGCGTGATAGCGGGTAAGCGCTTATCTATCTGACATAAAAAACCTTATTCAGACAGACATTACGCTCACTCTGACAAACACACATCACACACACTTTCGGAATGTCGTGGAACAAACGTTTTTGTTTATGATGTTAGTAATCCACTGTTAGGTTGTTGGTGTTTAACCATAATCAGCGAACTAAAATCTATCTATGGAACAAGAATTGCGCTCAAAAAATGGCACCACACGAAAATTACAACGATGGAGCTAAAAATGCTGGCATTTAATTATGCAGCACAAAGCGTCTGAGCACTGGTTGCTTGTTAGCGATCATAATTTGTATACTTATAGATATTTTTTATACTTAAAAGAAAAAGATACGTAATTTCTACATATTTCTACTGCCTTCTTTGCGTCTTTACATCTTTCGACTAAACAGGAAATCATTTCTAATAAACTCTGTCTTTCTCTCGTTTTTATAAACTGCAATATTGTAAAGAACGCTAACGTCAGTCACCGGGTGCGTGGCTGGCCCGATTAAAGCTGAGCGGGTTGTAATTTTTCGGCCCCGTGGTGCCATTTTTTAAGCAATTTTTTTGCAATTACACTTCCATAGATTTTAGTTCGCTGCCAATAATTCTGTATAATCAAAACACTTATTTCACACCTTTCAGATGTGGCAATTCGCCCCGAACTCGGTACACTATCTGCTATCGCTGTGGCAGCGTATGGTAGCGTCTGTGCCGTACGTGAAGGCGACTGAGCCGCATCTGTTAGAGATGTACGCGCCGGGCGTTACCGCGGCGTACATCAACTCTAGGATAGACTCGGTGGCGTGCGTCGTGAGGTAGGGGCATTATAGCTACACTTACCTTATATAAATGTGTCGTGCCGTACGTGACTGAGCCGCATCTGTTAGAGATGTACGCGCCGGGCGTTACCGCGGCGTACATCAACTCTAGGATAGACTCGGTGGCGTGCGTCGTGAGGTAGGGGCATTATAGCTACACTTACCTTATATAAATGTGTCGTGCCGTACGTGACTGAGCCGCATCTGTTAGAGATGTACGCGCCGGGCGTTACCGCGGCGTACATCAACTCTAGGATAGACTCGGTGGCGTGCGTCGTGAGGTAGGGGCATTATAGCTACACTTACCTTATATAAATGTGTCGTGCCGTACGTGACTGAGCCGCATCTGTTAGAGATGTACGCGCCGGGCGTTACCGCGGCGTACATCAACTCTAGGATAGACTCGGTGGCGTGCGTCGTGAGGTAGGGGCATTATAGCTACACTTACCTTATATAAATGTGTCGTGCCGTACGTGACTGAGCCGCATCTGTTAGAGATGTACGCGCCGGGCGTTACCGCGGCGTACATCAACTCTAGGATAGACTCGTGGCGTGCGTCGTAAGGTAGGGGCATTATAGCTACACTTGTCTTACATAAATGTGTCGTGCCGTACGTGACTGAGCCGCATCTGTTAGAGATGTACGCGCCGGGCGTTACCGCGGCGTACATCAACTCTAGGATAGACTCGGTGGCGTGCGTCGTGAGGTAGGGGCATTATAGCTACACTTACCTTATATAAATGTGTCGTGCCGTACGTGACTGAGCCGCATCTGTTAGAGATGTACGCGCCGGGCGTTACCGCGGCGTACATCAACTCTAGGATAGACTCGGTGGCGTGCGTCGTGAGGTAGGGGCATTATAGCTACACTTACCTTATATAAATGTGTCGTGCCGTACGTGACTGAGCCGCATCTGTTAGAGATGTACGCGCCGGGCGTTACCGCGGCGTACATCAACTCTAGGATAGACTCGTGGCGTGCGTCGTAAGGTAGGGGCATTATAGCTACACTTGTCTTACATAAATGTGTCGTGCCGTACGTGACTGAGCCGCATCTGTTAGAGATGTACGCGCCGGGCGTTACCGCGGCGTACATCAACTCTAGGATAGACTCGTGGCGTGCGTCGTAAGGTAGGGGCATTATAGCTACACTTGTCTTACATAAATGTGTCGTGCCGTACGTGACTGAGCCGCATCTGTTAGAGATGTACGCGCCGGGCGTTACCGCGGCGTACATCAACTCTAGGATAGACTCGTGGCGTGCGTCGTAAGGTAGGGGCATTATAGCTACACTTGTCTTACATAAATGTGTCGTGCCGTACGTGACTGAGCCGCATCTGTTAGAGATGTACGCGCCGGGCGTTACCGCGGCGTACATCAACTCTAGGATAGACTCGTGGCGTGCGTCGTAAGGTAGGGGCATTATAGCTACACTTGTCTTACATAAATGTGTCGTGCCGTACGTGACTGAGCCGCATCTGTTAGAGATGTACGCGCCGGGCGTTACCACGGCGTACATCAACTCTAGGATAGACTCCGTGGCGTGCGTCGTGAGGTAGGGACTTACCTTATATAAATGTGTTAATGAATGAACCAAAAATGGAAAAACAGTTTCTTCAGACCATCAAACTAAAATGAGACCACCTTTGAAATCGCAAAAAATCTGCTGTTTCATACAAAAATTAATAACGAACATATCAAAATGTATGTAACAGGGCAGCAGTAAAAATAGCAATATTAATCAATAAACTCCTTTATTTTAATTTAAATGGTAACAGCGTGTACGTCGTTGTGAGCACAGTAATATAAGAATGCGTTCGGTCATCATTCTACTTCCCACATTCATACGTTTCATAGGCTCCTTCTGTTCCGTTTCTCACATGTCTGTAACAGCCGATTTTTTTCGCAGTTTCAGAGTTGGTTCCCTAGTATAAGTTGTTCAGATAGCTTTATTCAAAAAAACTTAATTATTAAGTACTTTTGAATCGTCTATATTTTCTTACGTTCCAGACTTTTTTAAGATGGTTCGAAGAAACGGTTTTTAGGTTCATTCATTTAGACGTTGTGTAAATGTCTTATTTTGTACTAACTACCGCCCGCGTGGACAATAAAAAAATTCCCAGGTAGATATCCCTTTTGCCCGCGATTTAACAATAAGGGTACAAGGTACCAAACTGTGAATTACCATCAAATTCCGTTGTGCGGTTTTTGAGTAATTCGCGCACAAACATTTAGAATTTCCTGTTCTATTATACCGGGTGTAACAAGACCCTCAACGAAGCCGAGGTCTACGTATTCTGCCTATCATCAGGACCATTTCTATTCAAAATTACGATTTTAATTTTTGGTGTTAATAAAGCATTGCATACGTTACCACGTAATGTAACGCGTACAACAGACCGCGCCTGCGAGTTTGTGCTACACAGCTGCGTGCGGCCGAGTTGAAAGGCGGCATTTATGTGCGTGCTCATGAGATACATTGAGTGATGACGTTTTGAAGCCATTGTTCGTTACGAAATACTTAAATTTTGATAACGTTTCTTTGGACAAAAATGAGGAAATAACGAATGAAATATGATTTCATAATAATTTTGAAAAAAAAATTGACTTTGACATTCAATAACTTCGTAGTTATTGGTTTCCCAGGTATAGTCTTAAAGAAAAAAATGATCCTGATGATGGGCGGAATGCGTGGACTTCGGCTTCGTTGAAGGTCTTGTTACACCCGTTATGTATATATTGTTTCTTTGTAGAGACGGCCTCGATGATCCTCTAGACGACACGGGCACAGTTCAGCAACAGCTGGAACAACTGTCGGGCATCGGGCGTTGCGAGTACGGGAAGACTTGCCAGCTGTTAGTAGCACACCTGGATAGAGCAGCTGCCGCGTACAGCGTGGAGACTCAACCTCAGAGGCTATTAGTACTACATGGTAAGTGATTTATTACATCTTTCTGCATGTCATCATCATCATCATGAGCCTCTTTGGGTCCGTTTTTGGACATAGGCCTCTCCCAAATTCTTCCACTGGGTCCGGTTCTGCGCCTCCGTCATTCAGTTGTGTCCTGCTTGTCCTCTGATGTCGTAAACCCGATCTGCCTGTATATCGGAATATTTGTCATACCTTCTTAGTTACTTTTTCCTTCAGCAGTTGTCATAATTCGATGCAACGAGGGAACGCTACATTCCGCACACTTGTGGCTAATACCAGGCATCCGTCACTCGCCCATACCTACCGCGATAAGTACCTACAGCGCGCGACAACTCGGAGTTGCAAAATCAGTCAGGGTTGCCGCCGCGCTTGTGAGTACACGCGTGCGTTATTCTGTGCCTCTATGACGGTCAATCGATCATTATTTATTGCTCCCAGCACTGTACCGTACACTATTATAATTTATAAATAACTAGCGGCCGCCCGCGACTTCGTCTGCGTGGAAATATTTTTTGCCATCCCTCGGGAATAATATTTTTTTCGGGATGAAAGGTATCCTATGCCCTTCTCTGTACCTCTAAGAACGTGTATGCAAAATTTCATGATGATCGGTTCAGTAGTTAAGACGTGAAGGCGTAACAAACAAACAAACAAACGGACTTTCGCATTTATAATACTAGCGGCCGCCCGCGACTTCGTCTGCGTGGAAAGGTTTTTTGCTATCCCTCGAGAACAATACTTTGTTTTGGAATGAAAGGTACCCTATGTCCGTCTCTGTACCCCTGATAACGTGTATGCAAAATTTCATGATGATCGGTTCAGTAGTTAGGACGTGAAGGCGTAACAAACAAACAAACGGACTTTCGCATTTATAATATTAGTAAGGATTAGTAAGGATGGAGAATCGTAATACTAATAATTGTTGCGTGGACGGCTGTCGCAATAAACAGAAGGATTCAAAGTTTTCATTTTTAGGGTTCCGTACCAAAATGGTAAAAAAGGAACCCTTATGGTGTGACTCGGTCTGTCTGTCACAGCTGGATATCTCGAGAACTACTAATGGTATCAACTTGAAATTCGGAATAGTTTTAGATGACATTCGCCCAACTATTTTGTAAATAAGAAATTAATAAAAAAATAAATATCTTTTTTACAACAGGGACTGAAAAAGGGTCTGAAAAATTTGAAGTGGGTTCTACTAGGGCATGTGGAATATCATATGATAGAACGCCGTTTGCACCTTGTTAATCATTTTTTCTTTTTGTTTTAGGCCACATAGTTTTCAACTTATGATGAAAAATATAAAAAAAAAATACCGTCCCCCCCCCCCCCCCCCTTATCTCCGAAGTTTGCAAAGAGAAAAATTAGAAATCATTCTATGTGATAGCAGTTTATATAAAGATTACAGGAAAAATAAAACAATGTCTCAATATAGGTAGCACACTTTTTAGGGTTCCGTAGCCAAAATGGCAAAAAACGGAACCCTTATAGATTCGTCATGTCTGTCTGTCTGTCTGTCTGTCTGTCTGTCTGTCTGTCTGTCTGTCTGTCTGTCTGTCTGTCTGTCTGTCTGTCCGTCCGTATGTCACAGCCACTTTATTCCAAAAGTATTAGGACTACATAGTTGAAACTTAGTAGGTAGGTGTATTCTGTGAACCGCTTTACGATTTAAACATAAAAATATAAAAAATGAAAGATTAAGGGGGGGCTCCCCATACATGGAACTGAAACTGAAAATAATTTTTTTCATCAAACCAATACTTGTGGGGTGTCTATATATAGGTCTTTAAAAATAGCATTGAGGTTCCTAAGACCAATTTTTTTCAAAGTCAACCGTTTGAAAGATATATGCCGCCAAAGTGGTAAAATGTGTGTCCCCCCCCCTTTAACTTTTAAAGTAAGAAGGCGAAAAATCTAAAAAAAATATAAGCTATAGATCTTAATAAACACTTTCAACGAAAATTGGTTTGAATGAGATACAGTAATTAGTTTTTGAGATATAGTACATTTTCCAAAACCGCAAATATAACTTTGTCATTCATACAAACACTGTGAAAAACAAAGTTATTTTTTCAGACGAAAAATGATAGCGATATTAAAAATGGTATGGTATAATGTACCTACGGAACCCTACTGCGCGTGGCCCGACACGCACTTGGCCGGTTTTTTTAGAAATTATCAAATTTCTAAAAAAGTTAACATTAGTTCCACTATCGGTCAAGAGATGGCGCTGACCTAAAGCTGCAATACTAATTTGATTATTCTACTCTGCAGTGTGGTTTGATGGTGCAATTATGATGGTACGGAACCCTCGGTGCGCGAGTCCAACTCGATCTCGACCGGTTTATTCGCTTTACCGAAAGATTCTAAAATGTATAAGAAAATTTATATTTTGTTAATTTTTCTCGTAATTTTTATGAGGTGGTAGTTTAGTGAGTAGTATTTTTATACCTATTTTTGATAACTAGGTGTAACCTATACTATAGGTAGGAAAGCGTGTAGTTATAGGTACTTATATTCAGAGGCGGGTCGTGACTATTTTTCTCGATCAAATTTCCTAAGGTACCCACCTACTTAATTCTTTTTTTTTGTGTGAATTATACCTACTTAACTAAATACCTACATTTCTGGATTTAAGGATTCCGTAACCGGCAACAGTATGGTGGCGGTGGCATAAAGACTGCCTCAAATTTAACACATAGTCTAATGTGGCGTTAACTGCACATCTAGCCTAGGTTTATTTGAAACGTAATTTTTTCACATTTAAGTAGGTAGGTACACATTATAAACACAAAACTTGTAATAAAGTATTTAATCCTTCAAGCACAGAAAATGAGACAATAGATCATTTTCCATTGTTGTGTTGTGCGGCCCGATGGGGCCGCTCGAGCGTTGAAGGATTAGAAGAAGACAACCCTAAAGTTGTTAGAAGAGCTAAGAGCTACGCGATAGAAAGAGAGGCAACCTGTAGGTGAATATAACTGTACGCAAGGAAGCGGTGTGCGACCTGAATTGCACTTTATTGTGTCTGATCAAGAGTCGCTATTTATTTAAATGACCATGCGGAGTGAATGTTCTGTACTTTGTACTATTATGTATTCTGTGCTAATACGTGCTAATACTTTAAGTCGCTAATACGTGACTTGAGTACGTACTTTGAGTCGCTTTTACGGGATACTGTTAGTCTCTAATTAGCGACTAAAATACCCGCGCGATTGAACATAGAAGTTTGCAAAATAAATGTGTTGACGATCACAGTTCAGCAACGTGAAAACTTGCCAATAACTACATGGTGAGTGAGTGTATTACTCTGTACACAAGTTACTTTACACACATACATATACATAATTAGTTACATATGTATAATTTGCTGGTGTGAGTACGGGAAGACTTGCCAGCTGTTAGTGGCGCATCTGGATAGATCAGCTGCTGCGTACAGCGTGGAGACTCAACCGCAGAGGCTGTTGCTACACGG
Source organism: Agriphila geniculea (assembly GCA_943789525.1). Taxonomy (NCBI): domain Eukaryota; kingdom Metazoa; phylum Arthropoda; class Insecta; order Lepidoptera; family Crambidae; genus Agriphila; species Agriphila geniculea. Next base: position 15,127,095 of record OX038891.1, read on the forward strand.
TAAGTGTATCTAACATTTTCTCCATTAGATTCTTTCAGTTTGTTGTTGATACTTAGGTACTTTTAGCAGCGGTGTACGACGATTTAGATGGCAAAAATGACCACTAAATTTCACACACTTGTAGCTGATAGTTTAAGTCGCTAATACGTAATACTTTTAGTCACTAATACGGGGTACTGCTAGTCGCTAATACGCGCGCCATAGACCATAAGAGTTTGCAAAATTTTTTGTGTCACTACAGTAGCTAAGTCACGCGTAGTAGCTTCATAAACGATCACAGTCCAGCAACGAGAAAACGCACTTCCTCAATTCACAAGTTACTTTACACACATACATATACATACGTACATATGTATAATTTGTCGCTGCGAGTACGGGAACACTTGCCAGCTGTTAGTAGCGCACCTGGATAGGGCAGCTGCTGCGTACAGCGTGGAGACTCAACCGTAGAGGCTGTTAGTACTACACGGTAAGTGATTTAGCTCTTATCATAGTTGACAATATTGTAGTGTGTGTCACCTCTTACATTATAATATTATATTCAGACTAATAAATGAGTTAGTATCCACTAAACCATCGTTATTATTTGAGGTCTCCCGGTCGCCACATTGCATGGCGACTCTGCCATGATTCGAACCTGAAATCTTCTCCTGGATGGGTCGCCATGCTATGTGGCGACCGAGACACGTCAAATAACAACGATGATTCAGTGAACACTAACTCATTTATTAGTCTAAATACCATATTATAATCTAAGAGGGGACACACACTACAATGTGTCATTCTTTGTGTAACATTTTTTCTCCCTCAGCTGTTGCCATTTTTTTCTTTCAGTTGTTGTTTATACTTAGGTATTTTTAGCAGCGGTGTATGACAGTTAAGATGGCAAGAATGACCGCTACATTTTACACACTTGTGGCTGATACTTTAAGTCGCTAATACGCACCTGATCGAACATAGGAGTTTGCAGAAAACTTTGTATCACTACAGTAGCTAAAATCACGCATTGGCTTCATAGAAGATCACAGCACAGTCCAGCCACGAGAAAACTCACTGACTCTATACACAAGTTACTTAACACACATACATATTATACGTACATATCTATAACTTGCCGCTGCGAGTACTCAACAACAACAACTGGAGTCTCAAGCGCAGAGCTATTCAACACTTGACACTGGCAAAAATTACTCTTTAAAGAGGGGAGTCGATTGCCAAACTAAAAATAAGAAGAATAGACCCCTGATTTAGGGTCCCCCCAGACCTACCGGTTTCTTTTCTTTACTTTGCTGTTCGGCAATGGACCGCCGGCCAAGAGGCTCATTTTAAATCTATCGCATATTATCAATCTAAGTACATTTCACATAAATGTATGTTCTTGTGAGCTTTGTTCCTAAAATGATCGTTATGAAAACACAAATAAATAGTTCAGGTAGGTAATGATGCCACCCATGACCGTGTTCACAATTTATATAAATACTAGCGGCCGCCCGCGACTTCGTCTGCGTGGATAGTATTTTGTCTATCCCTCGGGAACAATAATTTTTTTCGGGATAAATTGTACCCTATGTCCTTTTCTGTACCCCTGATAACGTGTATGCAAAATTTCATGATGATCGGTTCAGAAGTTAAGACGTGAAGGAGTAACAAACAAACAAACAAACAAACGGACTTTCGCATTTATAATATTAGTAAGGATGCGATCGATTTATTTTTAGCAATTGGAGACCATGTTCAGGGTGACATATCTCCCAGAAGCTTCCTACTTCGCAACTAGGGCTTGCAAATATTCGATGAAATCCAATATTCGAATATTCGAAAATTTTTAAGGAGGTATTCGAATATATTCGAATATTATTCGAATAATTCTGTAAAATAAGACAGATGGTCGTAATTATTAAATATTGCTTATTCTTTTACGTTAAACCAAAGTTGCTTTGTTTAATGGGACGCATTGTGTAAAAATTATCCTCAATTGACTTTTTTTTGCCGTCGCCCCACGTTTTTAGCTTAAAAACTTCTTTGTAGAGTTATAAATCTTTAAAGGGGAAATTATTTTATAATATTTAGTCCGTTTTTTTAGTTAATTTTAAGGGCATGTTTTGAGTTCAATTTTGATACTATTTAGTTCATTTTTAAAACGTATGTTTTTTCGTTTGATTGTCAGTAAATGTTTATTTTTTTGTTTTTTAGTCTTGTATCTTTTTTTATCCTGGGGTTTCGGTTCGGTTGCATTATTAAACTGGGGTCTAGTACTATCTCTCATCAGAATACATCTCAAAACGAATCAAACGAGCCCAAACTTGATGGGGTTGTATGGTATTATTATAGAGATCCTGTACCCTTCTTTTGGCTTCATCACCAGACCTAGGATACTATTTCCCAACAGATTACTTGTCAAGACAAATCAAACGAGCCCAAACTTTATGGAGTTGTCTGATTTTATAAGAGAGTTCCTGTAGCCTTCTTCCGACTCTATCACCAGACCCTGGAAATCATCTTCCGTCAAAGTACTAGTCAAGACAAATCAAACAAGCCCAAAATAAATGGAGCTGCATTGTTTTATTACATACTTTTCGTGATTTTCTTCCGGCTTTATTATCAGACACTGGACACTATTTTCCCAACAGAGTACTTGTCGAGACGAATTAAACGAGCCCTCGATGGATATATATGGTTTAATTACAGAGTTCCTGTCATTTTCTTCCGGCTCCATCATCAGATCTTGGACACTATTTCTCAAAAGAGTTATTGCCAAGACGAATCAAACGAGCCCAAAGTCGATGGATTTGTATGGTTTCATATGGTTCTACAGAGTTCCTATGGTTTTCTTCCGGGTCCATCATCAGATCTTGGACACTATTTCCCAACAGAGTACTAGTCAAGATGAATGAAACAAGCCCAAACTAGATGGAGTTGTATGGTTTTATCACATAGTTTTGTGGTTTACTTCCGGCTTCATTTGATAATGATCAGGGTCTGTTGACCCTGGCTGGACACTATATTACCAACAGAGAACTTGTCAAAACGAATCAAATAAGCCCTCGATGGATATGTATGGTTTATTTACAGACTTCCTGCGATTTTCTTCCGGCTCCATCATCAGACCATGGACACTATTTTTCAACAATATGATTGCCAAGACGAATCAAACAAGCTCAAACTAGATGTATTTGTATGGTTTTATTACAGAGTTCCTGAGGTTTTCGTCCGGCTCCTTCATCAGACTCTGGACACTATTTCCGAACAGAGTACTAGTCAAGACGAATCAAACGGGCCCAAACTAAATGGCGTTGCATAGTTTTATTACATAGTTTTGTGGTTTTCTTCCGGCTGCATAATCAGACCCTGGACACTATTTATTTTCCCAACAGAGTACTTGTCGAGACGAATCAAACGAGCCCAAACTCGATGGATTTGTATTGTTTTATTACAGAGTTCCCGTGGTTTTCTTCTGACTCCATCATTATACCATGGACACTATATTTTCTAAACACAGTTATTGCCAAGACGAATCAAACGAGCCCAAACTCGATTGATTTGTATGGTTTCATTACAGAGTTCCTGTAGTTTTCTTCCATCATCACACTCTGGACAATATTTCCCAACAGAGTACTAGTCAAGACGAATCAAACGAGCCAAAACTCCATGAATTTTTATGGTTTTAGTACAGAGTGTGAAACATAGGCCCTGACTCAAAAGCACTATTTAAAGCTAAGAATATGCCAAAGAAAATGAAAAGAAGCTTAATAGGTGATACGCTGAAAGACCGTCAAACATCAGAGGAAATAAGAAGAAAAAAAACGAAAGTAAAAGACATAATAAGGAAAATAAGACTGTTAAAATGGCAATGGACGGGTTAAATGGCAAGAGAAAGCAAGGAAAAATGTACCGAATTATTACAGAGTGGCAACCATGAGACAGAAAAAGAGGAAGACAAACCAAAAGATAGGCAGATGATATTATGAAAACTGGAGGAACACTTTGATCGTGAAAAGCAAGAGATAGAACAGAATGGAAACAGCTGAAAAAGGCCTACGTGTCGCAAGACAAGCTGATCACAAAAGCCAAAAAGGAATTAAATGAACAAAAGAAAGAAAAAATATTTATTTGAGACAATCACACACTTGTACTTGCCAAGACGAATCATACGAGCACAAAGTCGATGGTTTTGTATGGTTTTATTACAGATTTCCTGAGGCCTTTTGGTTCCATCATCAGATCAGCTCAATGACACTATAAGATGTCCATTGTCTTCCTGTTCTGACTTTTGTTTTAAATTTCAAGTCTTTGACTCTTTGGGAAGCTAGATTAAAATCGTTTACAATTTATGAAAAAACAAACAACATAGGTAAACAAATAAATAAACGAGAAACTGAACGTTAACAATAGCTTCATTCTATGCTCACAAAAGTATTTAATGAATGACTTTTGCCTAAATCCAAAAAGGGGAAAATATTCGAATATCACCGACTTGAGTATTCGAATAGCAAAATGAGGCGAATATTCGAATAATTCGAATATTCGAATATTCGAATTGCAAGCCCTATTCGCAACCCAGACGATGATATTTGATAACACCAAGCTAATGGCTATCTTGCCAATTTGGTCTGGTCCCAATATGCGATAGATTGAAAATGACCCTGGTTGGCCGGCGGTCTAACAGCAAAGTAGAACAGCAAAGCAAAGAAAAGAAACCGGTAGGTCTGGGGGGACCCTTAGGGTATTGTTGATCAAAGTACTTGTAGCGGCATCTACCGTACCGCCGCACATAACAACACGGTTACAACAAGATTCAATCACCACGTTACTAGATGGCGCTAGTGTCGAATGAACACAGATTAGTAAGGAACAACACCTCGTAGTATGGAGAATATATGGAGAAACCTACATCTCGCTGACGGAGTTTTCTCAGCGACGCAGCATATATACAACTGCCAACCACGGGTTGGACCGCGGTCCCCGGGCTAAGATCACCTAGCCCGGAGGAAGATCTTCCACTTTGGCCTTCCTACTAGTGGCTACCTCTCTCCATACCATACCATACTACCATACCTACTACATTCCTACATACTTAACTTTAATGTTGTTCCCCAGGTCAGCTGACTTGGCTGGTGTACATAATAGGCGCGGCGATCGGCGGCCGCGCGTCCGTCAACACGTGCGATGAGAACGACGCCATGGACGGGGAACTGGTCTGCCGCGTGCTGCAGCTGATGGACCTCACAGACTCCAGGCTCTCCAGGGTATGTATTTATTATGATCATAACATCTATACTGTTGTTTTCAGATCAGAACTGTTTATTTGGCCAAATCTGGCATTTTTCGTTACCAACTTTCTTAAATCACCTTGGTATATTTCATTGAAATAAAAGTGCGTTCGTATTGTTGGACTATTATTGAATGTTATTGTAAAATAACAACTTAAAAAAGCCAGAGGATTGCTGGGATAAAAACGGATTACCAAATATATTGGGTTCTGTGCACACGCTTCGACCGCGCCTTACAGTCAACTGCCATCTTGGAATATCATATTTCTTTGAAATAAAGCTGCGATCGTATTCTTGAATCTTAGTTAAGCTTGATTTTAAAACAAAACTAGAGTAAAGCAATAGGATTAGTGCGATGCAAGTGGATTAGGAAAAGTAGTGAGTTTTGCGCGCACTCGACGACCGCATATGATAGGCGCGTCTGTCAACACGTGCGACGAGAATGACGCCATGGACGGGGAACTGGGGTTTGCCGCGTGCTGCAGCTGATGGACCTCACAGACTAGGCTCTCCAGGTTAATTAAACTTTACACAAAGTTATTTTTTTATAAAAAAAATATCAGGAAATCGCTAAAAATAAAAGTGCGGTCGTATTCTATAATCGTTGTTCAAATTGGTTTTAAAACAAAAGTTTTGAAAAGCAATAGAATTATGTAAGTGTGATGCAAATGGATAAGTTTCGTGCGCACTCTTCTTCTTATAGCGTTGAGCCATCTTGGAATGTCTTATTTCATTGAAATAAAGGTGCGGTTGTATTCTCTTAGTAAAGCTTGATTTTAAAACAAAACTAGAGTAAAGTCATAGGATTAGCATGATTCAATTGGATTAGGAGACGTGAGTTCTGTGCGCAACTTCGACCGCGCCTTACTGTCAACAACCATCTTAGAATAAATCCATGAAATAAAACAATATGGATCTATTTTATATTATACTAGCGACCCGCCTTCGCTTCGCTTCGGTGTAGTGTGGAATTTGACACCACGTATTATACATATAAACTTTCCTCTTGAATCACTATTGGACCGTCGGCCAACCACGGTCATTTTCGATCTATCGCATAGACCAAATCGGCAACATAGCCATTAGCTTGGTGTTATCAAATATCATCGTTTGGGTTGCGAAGTAGGAATCTTCTGGGAAATATGCCACCCTGAACATGGTCACCCTTCGCTAAAAAAATATCGAACGCATATTTACATAAATGGTGAATAGGGTCGTGGGCGGCATCATTACCTGAACAATTTTTTTGTGTTTTATATCGATCGAATAAGAAACAAGGATCACAAGAGCATATATGTGAAATGAACTTACCTGCCCTGACCTTCTAGACGCTTCCTGGGGGCCTATTACGAAAATAACGTACGCAACTGCGTAGCGCAGTCACTTGGCCACGATAATCGTCCGCAGTTCGCTGGTTGTGGTTATAACAAACATTCTGAATTTGGCTACCGTAGTTCATAGACTACTAAAGGAACAATGTCGGATACACTAGAGAAAAACAGTCAAACTCACGCAATTACTTCGCAATATCGCATACGAAAGTGGTTTGTAATAGGAAACAATCAAAACGAAGCACGGACGCAGCTGCGTGTATCGCATTAAACTTTTCGTAATAGACCCCCTGAAAGCGACGCAAGACTGTGGTTTTATATACGTCTGGGACCAGCCCCACTCCCTGAATGTAATTACATGCCAATATGTAGTCGATTATTTTTTGGAAAAAAGTCTCTGTTTGTGCCCTGGCCGCGCGCATGCTTCCTGAAAACTAACCAAGCCGATGTCTAACATGTTTGTAATGATGCCACCTGCGATCCTGTACACCATTTTTATCAATATGCGATCGATTATTTTTTGCGATTGGACTTGGAGATCATTGTATGGGAAGCCATATGTTCAGGGTGGCATATCTCCCAGATGCTTCCTACTTCGCAACCCAGACGACGATATTTGATAACACCAAACTAATGGCTATCTTGCCGATATGGTCTGGTCCCAATATGCGATAGATCAAAAATGACCCTGGTTGGCCTATGGTCCATATGTATTGAAAAAAAAAAAACTGCATCAAAATCCGTTGCGTAGTTTTAAAGATCTAAGCGTACATAGGGACAGACAGCGGGAAGCGACTTTGTTTTATACTAAGTAGTGATAACTTGCACCATTAAAGAAACGATAGAAAGATTGTCGTCTCTCAGCTCTCTCAGTCATAACAAAAACTAAAACCAATGATAAGGCCGGCCACCAGACAGAATCCCGTTACGGAATTCCGAACGGAATTTCGACAATGTATGAAGATTCCGTACGGAAAAATCCCGCATGTGTATGGCAGCCAATAGATTTTGTATGCAGTTGCTGCGTTCGGAATCACGTATGTACGGAATTACGTAACGAGATCCTGTCTGTGTGGCTGGCCTAAAGTGTGTGAGATTTAGTTTCATTTTTAGGGTTCCGTACCCAAGGGTAAAAACGGGACCCTATTACTAAGACTCCGCTGTCCGTCTGTCTGTCTGTCTGTCACCAGGCTGTATCTCATGAACCGTGATAGCTAGAAAGTTGAAATTTTCACATATGATGTATTTCTGTTGCCGCTATAACGACAAATACTAAAAACAGAATAAAATTAATATTTAAGAGGGGCTCCCATACAACAAACGTATTTTTATTTGCCGTTTTTTGGTACGGAACCCTTCGTGCGCGAGTCCGACTCGCACTTGGCCGGTTTTTTTAGATTCGTTTCTTTAATGACATGAGTTACAATTTTTATTTTTTCTTTCGCAGGGTGGTTGTGAAAAACTCGAGCTCGCTATGATGTCGTTTTTCGAGCACTTTCGTAAGATCTACGTCGGGGAGCAAGTACTGAAGAACAGCAAAGTGTATCGGAGATTGAAAGAAGTGCTGGGACTGAGCGATGAATCGCAACTACTCAGCGTACTCATGAGGAAGATGTGAGTATACTCGTAAGGGTAAAATAAAGGGTGTAAAAAGACCCTCAACGAAGCCGAAGTCCACGCATTCCGCCCATCATCAGGATCATTTTTGTCTTTTAGACCATACCTGGGAAACCAATAGCTACGAAGTAATTGAATTTTTTTTTCAAAACTTTTATGAAATCTTATTTAATTCGTTATTTCCTCATTTGTGTCCAAAGAAACATTATCAAAATTTTAAGTATTTCGTAACAAACAATGGCTTCAAAACGTTGTCACTAAATGTATCTCATGAGCACGCACTTAAACGCTGCCTGCTTTACACTGTGCGTTACATTGCGTGGTAATGTATGCAATGCTTTTTTAACACCAAAAAAATCGTTTTTCAGCAATAATTTTGAACAGAAATGGTCCTGATGATGGACCAAATACATAGACCTCGGCTTCATTGAAGGTCTTGTTACACCCAGTATAATCAGTGATCAGCGTATAGGAACGTAAGTGTGAATGAGAGGTAAATATATGAAAGTGACAAAAAAGATATGACAGGTTTTGTGAAAGCGAGATAGTTGTAAAAAGTGTGTATTCTCGAAACAAATGAGCTACGGAGGCGTTAGAAAATTTATTGAAATTATCTAGTTCTTTTTACAGTGCGAGGCAAATATCTTGAAATTGGGTGGGGATTGCGTTGAACGCGTATTTTGGGCATGCGTAGCGGTGAGGGGCGCGGGCGGTGGGAGAGGGGCGCGCGCTATTGGTCGCTCACAAGAGCACATGCGCGAACTGATCCCCACTCTGTCGAAAAAATTTCAAGACATTTGCCTCGTACTGTACTTTTCTGTTGTGTGAGAAGAGATATTCCGTCAATAATTTAGCAAAATATTGTTCTTATTTATTTTAATCCAATTTTTGTTTTTATCGCTCACTATGGGCGAATAATCTATATAAAATAATTGACTTTTGTTGCAGCATAACAAACTTAAAGTTCTGGGGCGGGAGTGAGCAGATAATTGCCAAAACTCTCGGACTACTGAGCGATTTGAGTGGCGGCTACTCGTGTGTGAGGAAACTCGTCAAACTGGAGGAAACACAGTTCTTACTTACACATCACACGGTAAGTAATTAGCCTCAAACATATTACTGAAATGTAGGTAACTATATAGCATACAACTTACATAATACAGTACATAACTCTCGGACTACTGAGCGATTTAAGCGGCGGCTACTTGTGTAAGGAAACTTGTCAAACTGGAGGAGACACAGTTCTTGCTTACACATCACACGGTAAGTAATTAGTCACATATATAAGGTGGTACCGTTTTAACTGTGAAAACTTTAAGGGGTAGTCAGGTGATGTGTTTAGAACACAATAAAAATAATTAAAAAAATCTGAAAATTATTTATTTTTTTATTAATTTTTTATTATAATTATTATCGTCGTCGATTCTTCCGATATTTAACCTAAATGACTACAAAATAACAATAAATACAACAATAATCGAATAACTATGGTGTTCTCTTGTTTTACCAACACATAATGCCATCCACGCGCGAACCGCACGCGGTCATGAACCCAAGCAGCTGATGACACGTATTGTACGTACGCGTACGTATTACGCCTTAGAATTTTCGAAATATGCTACTGATTCTACTACCTACTAAATACATGGCTTTCCTAGCAAATTAATATTACCTACGCTTTTAAGGTACCTATCAATAAGTTCGATGACCTTTGATAAACTCAACTTTATTAAAGTAAGTGTATGTTAGGTAGGTATTATAAACGGTCGCTTTAAATTAGTAATTGTAATTACATGATCCCGCTTTCCATTACATTTCTAGTCTAACAAGTAAGTTCAATGACCATTGATTACATAAATTTAAGGTGTTTATCCTATGACGTGTTTGGTAAATTACTTACTAACGTATTCAGTTTTAATGGGTCTCTTCACACATTGTATCCGACTCTTTTCACTATTACATCACAATCACAATGCACTCAAACTCTTTAAAGTTCATTAATGTCCATTATTACATGACCAGTCAGTGTATCTGTAGGTACTCGAAATCCTTTTACTTGTCCACAAAAGAATTAATGCAAGATAATCACACAGAAAGACTAAATACCTACTCGTAACTCGTAAATTTAATGACAACTATCACACTAATTCATAATGTAGGTAGGTACAATAGACTCACACATCACATCACGTTATGTGTTACGAGTTACGTCATTTCATACACTTCGTGTCCATGCTTTTTTGTACCTAAACACGTACCTATTATTATTATTCTGTGACATGACATTAAAAGATCGGCAAAATGCGTGAAATATCACGACAAAGCGTCCTCCGGCGCGTGCGACAGGTCACCAACTCAAATCAAAATATGTGGCGGGGCGGCGGCGGGCGGCGCCCTTTTCTGCCTCCCGCCCATGCCGCCCCGCGCCACGGCCGCACGCGTCTTTCAGGTGCCGCGTACATGCCGCGTCGTCGGCGCATCTACAAAGAAAGCGCCAAAAAGTTACCGATAAAAGGTGCTACAGACGTTTCGTTTTTGTGATATTGATTTTTGATGAGTAGGTAAGTAAATTGTTAAATCGCTAGCTTCATGCTCGTTAATTTATTTTATTAGGTTAAGTACCTAAGGCATCCTTTTTATTGTTGTTGGGATTTTTTAAGTTATAAAACTGTTTACAAAAGAAAAAACATGAATAAAATAGGATGTTATTGTAATTGTAAATAAATGTTATCTGTCACTATCTATCTCCCATTTTACTTTTACTTTTTAATGGCTTTTAACAATGTAAAGAATCATTCGATTAAAAGTACGTTTAATTAAAGTTCACAAACACACCTCCTGCCTTATTTGTGATTAAATGATGGTTTTGATGACTCGATTTTGTAGTTTTATGGCAATGATAGTAAAGTATAATAGTTTAAAATTCGCTTAAGTAATGTATGCGAAAAGAAGTCCACAAACTATTTTTAGGAGTTGAGATTCCGTGTAGTGTGTAGAGTCACCTTTAATTAAACTAAAACAAAACCTCCCGCCCGCCTGCCGTCTTCTCTCTCTCTCTCTCTTCTCTCTCTTGGTTGAACGACCGCACGCAGCACGCACTTCTTATTTTTTCTGCTCTGCAGTCTGTTTCCGTGTGTTCTCTCGTCGTGTTGTGTTGTGTTTGGTTTGCGTAGTAGCTATGCCTCGATATACAAAACCTACGATATACAAAATCGGGTGTAGTGAAGCAGTTCTGTAGATAGTTTTTTAAAGTGTAAATAGGACTTGTGAATAGAACTTGTTAATAGGTGATGGACTTTTAAACACGCCAAATGAATGAAGGTAATAATAAAATAATACCAAGTAGGTAGGTACCTAACCTATTTTAGTTATTTTATGTAAAAGATTGACTGTTTTTATTGAGTACCTACATTAGTTTGAAAGTCCAAAGCCTGTCAAGTGTGATGGGAAGCTTATCAGTCTTATCACCTTCTTGTGTAGTGTGCAGTGTAAACAAAATCAACCAGCTGTTTGGGGTCATGTAAGTACACTTACCAATTTGAAGTAACAGAGATTATTAGGTACTTAATTACTCACGTTTTTTACAATGAATTAAGTTCGAGTTTATCAAAGGTCATCGAACTTAGTGATACCTTAAAAAGCGTAGGCAACAACATTCGTTTGTAGGAAAGCCAGTTTTAGGTACGTGTGAGTAGGTTAGTGAGTGAGGTACAGTAGTACAACATCGTCAGCTGTTTGTCGGTAAGCGCAGCGCGCCGCGCCGGCCGGCCGCGTATGGATCGCATAATGCGTGAGTAAAACAAGGGAATACCATAGTAATCAGTTATTTTGTTGTATTTATTATTATTTTGTGATTGTTTAGTTTCAATATCGGAAGAATCGACGACGATAAGAATTATAATAAAAAAAATTATAAAAATAAAAAAAAACAGAATAATTTTCTGAATTTTTTTATTATTTTTATTGTGTTCTAAACACGTCACCTGACAACCCCTTAAAGTTTTCACAGTTAAAACGGTACCACCTTATATATTACTAAAATATAGAAAACACAACACTGCATACAACTTACACAATATATTATAAAACTCTCGGGCTACTGAGCGATTTGCGCGGTGGCTACTCGTGTGTGAGGAAACTTGCCAAACTGGAGGAAACACAGTTCTTACTTACACATCACACGGTAAGTAATTAACTACAAACATATCACTTAAATATAGAAAACACAACACTGCACACAATATAGCACAAAACTCTCGGACTACTGAGCGGCGTGAGGAAACTTGTCAAACTGGAAGAGACACAGTTCTTGCTTACACATCACACGGTAAGTAATTAGCCACAAACATATAACTAAAATATAGAAAACAATACAGCATACAACTTGCGCAATATACACACATCAACTTTGTCTAGGGATACAGGTGCTATTTTCATACAAACGAGGTAACTTTGAAGCCTTGGTTTCCTGCCAGGGATGTACTGTGCTGTGATATGATGACGGCTATCCAGGGAGTGAATGGAGGAGATTCAGATCGCTATACACACCCAGTTGATCTGACCAGCATTCTAAAAACATAATGGACATGTTTAAAAAAACCGCGAAAATAGCATGAAAATGTATGGAAATCCTCAAACTGAGAACTCTGACCCATTAATCTTTTAGAATGCTGATCAGATCAGTTGGGTGTGTATAACGATCTGAATCTACTCCATTCACTCTCTTGATGGCCATCATCAGATTACAGCACGGTACATCCCTGGCAGAAAGCCAAGGCTTCAAAGTTACCTCGTTTGTATGAAAATAACACCTGGGGCCGTACCGGCTAACGAATCGATTATCGAAAAGTCTGCTGGGTTTCAAATTAAAACAGATAAATCGAGCCCCAATTGGGCCAAAATGGCGAACCCCAATTCATGATGTCACACGAACATCGTTATCTTCCAAATTACGTCAACAGAAAGTACAAGACGAAATTCCTTACTTTGATTTTTCTGTTTTAAGTTGAAACCCAGCAGACTTTTCGATAATCGATTCGTTAGCCGGTACGGCCCCTGTATCCCTAGACAAAGTTGATGTGTATAGTACAAAACTCTCAGGCTACTGAGCCAGGCCTCCTTCACTCGCTCAAGGTCGCGCGATAAGCACCTACCGCTAGCCGTTCGTTCGAACGAACAAGTGAGCAGAGGGCCGCCACACGCCCGCCTGTGTAGTCGCGCGGCATCTTACTGCCTGCGTAGATATTGTGCGCTTTTATAATTCTCGACGGCCCGGCACGGCACGGCCCGGCACGGCACGGCTCGGCACGGCAGCGGCGACGCCGAAAGACGTTTTTATAATTTCTGCCGTTGCCGGCCGTTGGATGTTCAACACAGAACACTCATAGCGAAGAAGTTACTATTTGTACATTGTACAGTAGTGTCGTGGTACCTACTTTGTACTTTAGAATAATATAAAGAATAAAAGTTGACCTTCTCTCTCTAGATATTTGTTATCTTTATAATTATTTCATAAAATAATAGTTTACCAATTATACAACGTGTAACAGAAAGGAGGTATCAACTCGAAAGGAAGTCAATGTACTCGTGAATCTGAACACTTCCAACAGAAAAAGATTTCAAATCGAAAATACAATTTTGGACTCTCCATAGAAAATTTGAATTTGCCGCCAACATTAGGGAGAGACATTCAAAAAAATTTTTTTTCTGTTGGAAGTTTCACGAGTACATTGACCTCCTCTCGGGTTGATACCCCCTTTTTGTTACACGTTGTTTAAAGATTATATTACAATGTAAGTAGGTAGTAGGTACTTACTTACTTGAATGATAAATAAATCTTTTAAAAATCAAAGAATAATTATATGTAGCTGGTTTTCATTACCTACCTACTTACCAAGATAGGTAGGCATCTACACAACACATTATTTAATTAAGTAGGTAACTACCTACTTAAGTAATATCTAGGTAATTATTTGTTGAGATAGGTAACAATATTTAACTTTGGTAAGTCCCCTATTAACGGTGTTTCCACCGCTGTAAGTACCTAGATATCTTTCCGATCAGTATCGAAATAACTGTTTGTCGGAATATTACCTATTTGTTGATTTTGATGTTGTTTGTTTCCACAATCATACATAGGTACATGGCATACCAACAACAACACATTAACGATATTACGCTAATATACTGGTTGTGCCCTTTATACACGCTGTATATTCTTTGCTCTGGACTCACACTCACACATATGAATCCTTGTAGCTACGCACCACATCGTAAAAGTTCGACGGCAGCGTAGGATTTGGCCGGCCCGGCACGGTTTGCCGGTGCCGTTGAGGAAATATAAAAGCGTCTCCATATGATTCCATACATTTCACTTCCCTGTTGTGCCGTTGGACGGCTGCCGGGCGGTGCCGTGCCGGGCCGTTGGGAATTATAAAAGCGCACATTGTCTCTTTATAATAGTAACAATGTCGAATCGACATTACTGTGCCGTGTACGGATGTCAAAATCAAAAAACCAATAAACAATTGTCGTTTTTCACATTATGATATATGCTACGCAGTTCATTTAAAAGAAGACAACCCTAACGTTGCGTCGTCAGAAAAGGTAAGAGCACGCAATAGAAAGAGAGGCAACTACTAGGTGAACTGCGCGACCTGAATTGCACTTTATTGTGTCGGAGCAAAGGTCGCTATTTATTTAAATGATTTATTTAAATGACTTTGCCGAGTGCTGCTTCTGTACTTGTACTATTAGTTATTCTGTGACTGAGTGACTTGCGCGACGGCTACTCGTGTCTGAGGAAACTCGTCAAACCAAACGACACGTACAGTACAAGGCATATATCTTGAATTTTTTTCGACGGAGTAGGGATAAGTTCGCGCATGTGCTCTTGCGAGCGACCAATAGCGCGCGCCCCTCCCGCCGCCCGCGCCCCTCACCGCTACGCATGCTCAAAATACGCATTCCGCGCAATCCCCACCCGATTTCAAGATATATGCCTCGTACTGTACCCAACTATGTGCTTAGAAAACTACGTGACGATGGCGACATCTATTAATTTTTAAACAACTTACAATTTGAGTTACTAATAAGGCTCCGTTATGCGAAATCATTTGTCTCTGTCTTTTTCTTTACGTGTAAAGAGTATAGAAAATAACCTCACTTCTGCACTTTTTCGATGTTTTACGTTGTTTTTTCATCATAATCTTTAGCACAATTAACATTTTTGAAAAAAAATTATTGGATCAACTGCACAGTACGTTAAAGTGTATTTTCATGTAGAATTCAATACGTTTCCGCTATTATTTACGCCAAAAATATGGCCCGCGACAACGTGCCGGACTACAGCTGCGCCACAAAAAAAAAGTTGGAAATCTGACTTTTTGACTATGCCATGATGAAGACGATAGTTTGTCGGAATTTGTCGCACCAAAACCAGAATTTGTCGGGCTTGCGTTTAGGAGATACGTGTGGCGCAGCTGTAGAGACGTCTCTACAGCTGAGCCACACAGATCTCGAAAACGGAAGGTCGTAGCGAAAATCTGATTACTCGTATGTGCAGCCGTTAATTTGTCGGAATTTGTCGCACAAAAACCAGAATTTGTCGGGCTTGCGTTTAGGAGATACGTGTGGCGCAGCTGTAGAGACGTCTCTACAGCTGAGCCACACAGATCTCGAAAACGGAAGGTCGTAGCGAAAATCTGATTACTCGTATGTGCAGCCGTTAATTTGTCGGAATTTGTCGCACAAAAACCAGAATTTGTCGGGCTTGCGTTTAGGAGATACGTGTGGCGCAGCTGTAGAGACGTCTCGACAGCTGAGCCACACAGATCTCGAAAACGGAGGGTCGAAGCGAAAATCTGATTACTCGTGTGTGCAGCCGTTAATTTGTCGGATTTTGTCACCAAGAACCAGATTTTGTCGGTCTTGCGTTTAGGAGATATGTGAGGATACGCTGTGGAGACTTTTCTACCTGGATCTTGAGAAAGGAAGGTCGTAGCGAAAATCTGATAACTCGTATGTGTAGCCGGTAGTTTGTCGGATTTTGTCACCAAGAACCAGATTTTGTCGATCTTGCGTTTAGGAGATATGTGAGGATACGCTTACGACCTTTCGTTCTCAAGATCCAGGTAAAAAGGTCTCCACAGCGCATCCTCACATATCTCCTAAACGCAAGATTGACAAACTCTGATTCTTGGTGACAAATTCCGACAAACTAACGGCTACACACTCGAGTTATCAGATTTTCGCTACGACCTTCCTTTCTCAATATCCAGGTAGAAAAGTCTCCACAGCGTATCCTCACATATCTCTAAACGCAAGACCGACAAAATCTGGTTCTTGGTGACAAAATCCGACAAATTAACGGCTGCACACACGAGTAATCAGATTCTCGCTACGACCTTCCGTTTTCGAGATCTGTGTGGCTCAGCTGTAGAGACGTCTCTACAGCTGCGCCACACGTATCTCCTAAACGCAAGCCCGACAAATTCTGGTTTTTGTGCGACAAATTCCGACAAATTAACGGCTGCACACACGAGTAATCAGATTTTCGCTACGACCTTCCGTTTTCGAGATCTGTGTGGCGCAGCTGTAGAGACGTCTCTACAGCTGGGCCACACGTATCTCCTAAACGCAAGACCGACAAATTCTGGTTTTTATGCGACAAATTCCGACAAATTATCGACTTCATCATGGCGTAGTCAAAAAGTCAGATTTCCAACTTTTTTTTTGTGGCGCAGCTGTAGTCCGGCACGTCCCGCGACAAGCGCTTTTGATGATATTCTGATTTTTTTTTACAATCATCTGTGAGGTTTATACGCAATTTAATACTTGTAGCTACTAGATAATCTCTTTAGCTTGTCGTATGTTTTTTTGTGTGGCTACAACTTTACGTTTTCTATATAAAAATATGGCCCGCGCAAACCATGTTTTCCTATTATGGCCCCTTAACGCGAGGTTTACAACTCTAAGTTTAATGACTAACATTTATACAAACTATAAATGTTAGTCATTAACTATAGCGATAATTATAACTTCCTCGGTACCAAGCCATCCCAACGGTGCCTTCTCGCTGAGCGAACGCTTGCCGAACTCGGAGCGACGCAATACCTACTCCACTGTAATACGGTAAACATTGTACAACAGTTGGTAGTTAGGTAGGGAAAATAATTACTTAGAGATTATTGCAACACTACGCAAAGTAGCTGTCAGTAGTTACATGATGATAAGTTAGTTATCAGAGTGGCAATTGTTTATATTGTTATTAACCTACCCGTTTGCACAAACCTTAAGACTCATGTCACTGTTTTAGTGATAATAGGTACCTAATTTGGTCGAGTTGTAGTTAGGAAAAGACTTGGTGATTCTTAACTGCAAACGAGTGTAAGACACTCACTGACGTCCATTATACAAGTACGCTGGACAGGCGAACGTCACCAGTTGTTTGTTCTATACTATGGCTGTAGTGAGTGTACTTGGAACTATACCTTGTTCGCCGAATGAAGCTAGTACGGAAAGGATGCGCTTACACACGATTGGACGCAGATAAGAGACTAAGACCGTGTTCACAATGCGAGTAACAATTAGTCTGTCGTTTCTCTCCATACCGTCAAGACGTCTACCTTACCCTGTTCGGTGCAATCATTGTTTACAAATTTTTTATGTTCTGGTGATTAAATTCTAATGAAAATGAAATGGACTGTATAAGGATTAGCGATAGTGATACGCAAGTACCTAGGTAGTTACTTTTTAAGGCTTGCAAACACGACGTATAGGGCGGAGAAAGTTGAGCCGTAATAAATGGATGGGAGACAAAGGACACAATCACAGCTCCTGCAGGAAAGAGAATGTGCACACTTACTTGCTTGCTGCCGAGGGTGACGTCTCCAGGTCCTGGTTTCGCCCAACGGTCTTTTGGCGGCTTGGGGCGGCGCGTTGGGGCGGTAGAAATTCACAGCTCAAGTCACACACCTAGGAATCTTTATTTGTCCACACAGTGGTACCACTTTAACACACTTTTTACACAATTTTTGGGACAATTAGCGTTTTAAATACGAATAATTTCAAAGGTTTTGATTAGCACATGTAACCGTGGCGCGCGTCGATGATAGAAGGTTCAAGATGTCTTCCCATCCGACAGTTTGTGATTCGCTACTGACGTCTCACTCTCTCGCGTAGGTGAGCGAGCAGGACAGCAATATTGCGTGCACACATCAAGGAAAGTGGAATAATTAAAAGGAGAGGAATGACGTACATGTTTTGCAAGTACTAAAAAACAATAAAAGTCCTTTTTAAATCCACCATTCCCCCGGCCTTGAAGGAATCCATTCCTTCGAAATAAGAGAGAGAAAGAGAGTCGCGATTTGAATTAAAAAATAATATTAATGCGGTGCGTGTTAATACTTAAATATATATATAAAAAAACGTGTGGTGCGGTATATACTTAAATATATAAAATACTAAAAACTAAGACTGTGAGATAAAACTAATTATACATAGGCAACGGGCATAACCGCACAACAGGTCGGTCATAGAGTCCAGACTTGGATTTACTTGAGCGACTCGAATCACGCCATCTCTACCAGGATACAGACGCGTAATGATGCCCATTGGCCATTGCAGTGGCGGAATATTTTCAGTATTTATTAGAACAATAGTTCCTACCTTTACAGGATTGGAGCTCGTATTCCATTTTTCTCTACTTTGAAGATTATGCAGATATTCAGATCTAAAACGTTTCCAAAATGACTGTACTAGTGAGTCCATTAAAGAAAACCTAGAGAGTAGATTAGGATTCTCTTTACTTAAATCCGCTGCGGGAAGAAAACTTAACGGAGCGGCTCTTATAAAATGCGCAGGAGTTAATGCGGTGGGTTCCGAAGGATCGGAACTTAAAACATACAGAGGGCGGCTATTTAAAACGGCTTCAACTTGAGTCAAAACAGTAAGCATTTCTTCGTATGTAAGTAGCTGTTTGCCTATCACACGAAACAACAGTGATTTTACGGACTTTATGTTTGATTCCCAAATACCACCGAAGTGACTCGCAGTGGGGGGATTAGTGCGCCATACTATGCGGTGTTTATTAAGTTCTTCATGAAAAAGTTTATAATATTCGTCATTTAGTAAGAATTTATAAAGCTCATTTAAATATCCCTTGGATGAAACAAAATTAGTGCCATTATCACTATATAAGTATTGACATGGACCACGTCTCGCAAGAAAACGTTTAAAAGCATCCAAAAATGAAGCGGAGCTTAGATCTGAAGCAAGTTCTATGTGAACAGCTTTTGTCACAAGACATATAAATAGGCATAAGTAAGCCTTTTGACTGCGTACACCGCGTTTTCTAGTTAAAGTTATATATAGTGGTCCAGCATAGTCTACGCCGGTGTGCGTGTATGCGTTACATTGTTCTAAGCGAAATTGCGGTAGATCTGACATTAATGGAAATGTTGGTTTTGGATTTAAGCGGAAACAATTTAAACATTTATGAATGCGTTGTTTGATAACACGGCGAGCGGACAAAATCCAAAATTTATTTCTTAGAATTGAAATCAAGAGTTGCGGGCCTGCGTGACAATGTTTGCGATGATAATAATCTATTAAAAGTTCAAAAACTCTACCCTTTTTCGGTAATAATGCGGGGTGTTTTTGTTCATAATTGAGAGAAGAATAACCTAAGCGACCACCGACTCTCAATATGTTATCACCATCTATAAACGGAGAGAGTTTTCGTAGAGCCGAAGAAAGCAATTTATTATTCTTTATATTTGTGATGTCTGAATAAAAATATTTATTTTGAATAATACGAATGAGATATTTTTCAGCCTGTGCTAATTCTTCAGTTGTAATGTTACCGCGCGAATTAAATTTTTTAGCAAATCTGAAAACATAAACCATAGAGCGGAGCAAAATATTATAATTTGAAACTCTGGCAGCAAGTAACATTATAGGATGATCATTAAATTTTTCGTTATTATTAACTAGGTGAGTGACAGTTTTTTCTTCGGGTAACGTAGTAGATTTACTTGGTTCAAATTTCTTAATAGGCCATTCACTATGCGGTAGAGAAAGCCAAGCGGGACCATGAAACCAAAGTTTATGAGTAATGAGTTGAGCGGGTGAGAGAGAACGAGATATACAATCAGCGGGGTTTTCTGAACCGGCAATATGATAAAAGTCTTCAGCGGGAAGAAGCGATTGAATTTGTGATATCCTATTGGCTATATAAGTTTGAAATCTGTGCGGAGAAGCATGAACCCAACATAAAGCAACTTCTGAATCGGAAAATGCGAATATTTTATTTATTGTGTGTCTTTCAGAGAGCTGGTCACGAACATTACTAACCATTTTTGATAGAAGTACTAAAGCGTTTAATTCCAATCTAGCTATAGTTGTAGTTGACTTTGGTGAAGCTACACGTGATTTTGAACATAGTAATGAAACTTTAGGCAAATCGTTATCGTTCTGAACGTATAAATATATGACACAACCAAATGCCTTTTCACTAGCATCTGCGAATGCGACCAAATAAACGCGAGGTGAATTTCTTTCTATATTAAGAAAGCGAGGGAAACGTAGCTGTGAAAGGAGCGGTAACTCTGAAATATACTTTTTCCATGCCTCTATTATGTTGGAGGGAGGAGTTTCATCCCAATCGATGTGGAGAAGCCAGAGCTCTTTGATGAGCAGTTTAGCGAACAAAATTACTGGACCTACTAATCCTAAAACGTCATAAAGACGAGCGGTTGCTGACAAAATAGCACGTTTAGTGCATGTTGGAGGTGGTTGAATAACAATAAAAATAAACTCGTCCGAACTAGGGAGCCAGCGAAGCCCTAGTATTTTAAAGCCATTACCATCATCAAACGAAACAGACTCGGATTGGCGGTGCGTTACAGGTATATGATCAAGCAATTCGCGGGAGTTACTTGACCATTTCACAAGATCAAAACCTCCTGATTTAAATAACTGAATCAGTTGGTTAGCGGTTGCGGATGCCTCATCAACGGACGGTGCTGAACTGGCTAGGTCATCCATATAAATATCCCTTTCAACCACGGAGGCTGCCAGAGGGTACTTTTCTCTCTCGTCAGACGCAAGCTGGCGAAGAGTGCGGAGCGCCAAGAAAGGAGACGAACGAAGTCCGAATGTGACTCGTGTAAATTCCAAGACAATAATTGGTTCATCAGCGGAAAAACGATATAAAATGCGTTGATATTTGCGGTGCGGTTCGTTGACATGTATACATAAATACATCTGTCTTACATCAGCGAAGAAAGCAATGCGGAACATGCGAACATTAAGTAAAATATTAAAAATTTCAGATTGTAAATTACAACCGGTATGTAAAATATCGTTAAGCGAAATACCTGTATCAGTGGCTGCACTGCCATCTAATACGATGCGGATCTTGGTAGTTGTCTTATCATTACGAATTACTGGATGATGAGGTAGGAAAAAACCAGTTGAATTAATATCTTGTTGCGGAACTTTATGGAGAATGCCCTTACTTAAATAGTCTAAAATTATTTCATTGTATTTGTCGCGTAAATCTGGAACCCTATTAAATTTATTTTCTAATGAGAAAAATCTCTTTTGCGCGGAAGTATACGAATCACCGAGTTTAACAGGGTCGTCCTTGAACGGAAGATCGACAGAATAACTCCCATCTGGATTACGGACAGTTGTGGTAGCAAAAATATTTTCGCATTTGCTATCATCGGGACTTAAATATTTGTGTGTGGGCGGTTCCTCAACTAACCAAAATTTTTCTAAAAGCGAGTTTAAAGGGTCTGACGAAACAGTTAAGAAAGAGTGCGAGTTTCTTTGCGGTTGCGATAAAATAGGTGCGTTGCCCAACAATAAGTAGCCTAACGTAGTCTCTAACGCGATAGGTGACTCGTTATTATCGCCTTTAATTTTATTAAAAAGTAAAATTTCGCAATAGAAATTAACGCCTAATAACATATCAATATGTCCGGGCTTAAAATAGTCGTCATCGGCTAAAGGCAGGTTTGCTATATGCTTAATCGCACTGGTATCTATAAGAGAGTCAGGTAATAATGACGTGATGCGTTCCACGACCATAGGTTTAATAGAATAACTACTAGAATTAAATCGCGAAGTAATATCTAAACACGTAATTCCGTTAATTTTTTGCGGAGTTCCACCAATACCTTGCACTTGGGTATATGGGGTTTTATTGCTAATTGGAAGCGATAGACGATTACAACATTCGACAGTTATATAATCACTTTGAGATCCCGGGTCAATAAGGCATCTCAATAAATGAGAGCGGCCGTGCGAATCTATGTATTTTATTTTTGCGGTTCCTAATAATGCGGATGTCCCGGTGCGCTTATTATATTCACAAGAATGATTACAAATCGTGTTGTTATTATAACTGGCGGCTAGTGGCTGCGACGGCGGGTCGCGAGCGCACGGAGCAGGCTCGATGACGTCACGAGGCGGTCGTGAGTCCCGAGCGACAGCGGGTACGGTAGCGGGCGGCGCTTGACTGTTATTATTCTGCGTGCTAGACTGAGCGGTCGTGGGATTTTTGGTAACGATCACGGAAAAGGTTAGATTCATTTTCATGGGTTGTAGAGTGGTCCCCTAATGTGAATGATCTCGGTCTGCCTGCTCTCAGTGGTTGCAACTTCGAGTTATAGCGCTTACAAGAGGCATCATTGTTACGAAAAAAAAAACGATCAGAGAAATGGTCAGTTTTAGTACCTGTTCAAAGAATGTCGTCTTTGCAGATGATACAAGTTGGTCTGCCGGCTCATAGTGGTTGCGTTTCTGAGCTATGACGTGCGCAAGTCACGTCATTGTTACGAAAAAAAAACGATAAGGGAAATGGTCAGTTTTAGTACCTATTCAAAGTATAGTATCTCCACGGGTGAAACAAGTTGGTCTGCCGGCTCTCAGTGGTTGTATTTCAGAACTATCATTGTGTACGCAAGACGCTTATTTGTAGAGAAAGCCTAAAAAAACTTTGAAAAACGGGACAATTGGCAAATTTTTAAGTGCACGCCGGCCGCTTGCGTATATGTGACTATATGAGTCCCCTCCTCACCTTAAGGCACTCTACACTCGCGCGTGAAAAGCCCCAAACCTCCCGCAAAGCAGTGTGCGTAGTGTGGAACCGATTTGAATCGAATATACACACCCGCGCGTGAGTATGGAGAGGTCTTTATTAGAGATGAAACGGATATCCGGCAACTATCCGTTATCCGGCCTATCCGGCGTAAAAATACTATCCGGCCGGATGCCGGATAGTAACCAACATCCGGCCAGATACCGGATACAATAAAAGACGAAAATATTAGGACATTATTTAATTATTACACCGAAACAAAACATAAATTTACCACCAAAACAATGTATGCGTGAAAATTATTCAAATAAGATTTAGTATTCAATATTCATAGTGCACTAGAGGCAGATTATGGTGAATGAACACCAACTTCTCTGCGTTAACAGGCAACAAACGGTTTCGCTTCTCCTCATAAATAAGTCCAGCTTCGGAAAAAAGTCTTTCGCTGTAAACACTGCTACATGGTGCTGAAAGATAAATTCTGACAAATTTGCTCAAGACTGGATACTGCCTCTTATTAGCTGACCACCACTTGTATGGATCTTGATTGCGATCAATGCGCACCGATTTTAAGTAAAAGTCAATCTCATTTGCTATTGAATTCTTTTTTTCTTGAAACAATACACTCGCTAGCTGCACTTCACAAGAGATAACTCGACCATTTCAAATTGAACATCACACTCTATTGATCCGCTATCGAATTTGACACCTTTAAACAAAATTGTGTTATACTTGTTTAACAATACCACAGGAATCGATCTAGATGGCGCTGTTTACTTACCAACACACTCGGATCGGACCGAGCCAACACAATTACTCGCAACGAGAATGACCAGGTGTGTCAAAAAGTACACTATAGGTGCACAAGATGGCTCTGCTGAAACAATATCGAACGGCCGGATATCCGGCGGCCGGTTATCCGGCCATCCGGCCAGAAGGGCAGCCGGATAACCGGCATCCGGTATCCGGCCAAACAGCTATCCGTTTCATCTCTAGTCTTTATGCCTGTGCCACCGCGCACGAGACTGCCTGCTCTCAGTAGTTGCAATTTCGAGTTACAGCGATTATAAGAGGCTTCATCGTTACGAAAAAAAAACGATCAGAGAAATGGTCAGTTTTAGTACCTATTCAAAGTATAGCGTCTCCGTAGCTGAAATGATGTGGTCTGCCGGCTCTCAGTGGTTGCATTTCAGAGCTATGCTATGACGCGCGCAAGCTACAACAATTTTTTTTTGTCAAATTGTGTTTTTAAAAATACTAATCGATAGAACTCTTTATTATAATAAAAAAATGTCTTAAGCCATTTTTGTCTAAAATGAATAGATTGGTCGGAAAAAATACTTTATGGTTTTTTTTGTATGGAGTGAGATATTCAATGTGCTCTTTTGGCCAATTCCTAATTGTTTCTGCCTCAAAACTACTTTTGCGTCAATATTTTATTGTTATTTTAAACATTTAAATAATCCTAATAAAAATTAATTTTTACTTTTTTTTACTTTTTTATTATTTTTTTCAGTTTTTACTTAAAATTAATTTTTAAGTAAAAACTGATTGTTTTGTCGTTATTTATTACTTTCTCCTCAATTAAAACACAATAAAAGCCAACAAAACTTTCGGTCACTATTATTACTATGGATGACTTTTTTACCATAATAAAGCCAAAATAACATAATGCAGCGGGATGTTAAGTAAGGCCCAGGCGGGTTATTACAAACTAAAATAGTATTATTATTTTACAAGGAAAAAGAAAAAAAGAGAAAAGGTTAATTCAGATCAATGATTAATATAATAATTAATATAATATAAGTTTTTAAAATATTAACGATAGAAACTAAATTTTATTATGATTTTTAAAAACCTTTATATGGGCTTTACTAAAAAAAATAGGCTCGTTTATAAGTTATTTATAACAAAAGTAAAGATTTTGAAGATATATATCTTAAGATCTAAGATCAAAATTGTATTTATGAACATTGATAGAAACAAGCAGAAACTAAAAACATCAATATGTCATTATGCGACAGATAATAAGAAGCACCAGTTAATTCATTTTCATACATCCTCTGCCAGGGATTGATCAAGCTGTGATTTGAAGACGGCTATCAAGAAAGTAAAGGAAGGAGATCCAGATCGCAATATACACACAACTGATCTATCAGGATTGTAAGGTCTGTTTCGATAAGTTTAAAAAAAATCACGTAAATAGCATTAAAAGGTATGGAAATCCTGAAACTGAGAACTTTGGTACATACAGCTCTTAAAATGCCGTTCAGGTCACTTGGATGTATCATCATATCAGCCGCACGACACCCACTGCTGGGTATAGGCCACCTCTAAGGATCTCCACGACGAACGGTCCTGCACTGCTCGCATCCAGCGGTTTCCTGCGACCTTCACCAGATCGTCGGTCCACCTTTTTGGGGGCCTACCCACGGAGCGTCGTCCGGTCCGTGGTCGCCATTCCAGAACCTTTCCCCCCAACGGCCATCGGTTTTCTCGCTATGTGTCCAGCCTACAGCCACTTCAACTGAGCAATCCTTCGAGCGATGTTGATTACTTTAGTTTTCCTGCGGATCTCCGCATTTCTGATTGTATCACGCAGAAAAACGCCGAATACTCTCTCCTTTGCACGCTGGGTGACCTTGAGCCTCCTTATAAGACCCATAGTTTGCGGCCACGTTTCACTGCCGAAGTCATCACTGACAACACACACTGGTCATAGAATTTCGTCTTGGACACTGAGGTAAATCGGACGGAGAGATGTTTTCGAAGCTGCCCGAATGCTACAATCTGAGTTTGATTCGACGAGAGATCTCATTTCCGCAGTTGGACTTACCTAACTGGACTGCCTGTCCTAGGTACTTCTACGTAATGGACAACAACTCCTAGTGTTCCCAACATGAACTGGAGTGGGCACAACATGGGCATTCGATATTATTTTCGTCTTATAAATGTTCATCTTGAGACCCACTCTTTGGGAAGCACTAACGGAGATCTTCGAGCATTGTGTTCAGGTCTTCCAAGGTTTCAGCCATAAGAACTATATCATCGGCAAAAAGAAGGTATGTTAGGTACTGGCCATTCTTGCCATCTTGATTCTGAGACCTTTCCAGTCTAAGAGTTTAAAGATATCATCCAACGCAGCTCTCCCTGTCTCACATCTCGCTGCAGTTGGATACTATTTGTGCTCTGGTTCTGTACTCGGATCAACATGGTGGCATTTTCGTATAAGTACCACATCACCTCGATATACCTGTAGTCCACTTGGCAATTTTGGAGAGACTGCAGCACCGCCCAGATTTCAATCAAATCAAAGGCTTTCTCATAGTCCACGAACGCCAAGCATTATAGCAGATTAATTGGATGTGGTCTATGGTACTAAAGCCTTTTCGGAACCCGGCTTGTTCGGGAGGTTGGATGTCGTCGAACTTGCGAGCAAGGACCGGAACCGCTTTCCGTTAAAGGGGTTTTTGATTGGGTATTTCATAGACTTGTTTTCAAAAACCCTATCAATACGGTAACCCTATCAATACGGTAACCCTATCGAAAGGGTAACCCAAGTAAGCACTTACCGAATACGAAAACCCTATCGGGGAAACCCTATGAAGGCTTTATGAAGGGGTTTTAAAACGAGTTCAAGCTATTTATACCTAGTTCCAACTGGGCCGAAGGACCAGGGGGCCTATTTTTGAATCGCTCGGCTGGCGTCGAGCGCTCTTTTCTACTGATTTTCGTTCAACATTTGACTCAAATGTATAAAGGTTGGAATAAATGTTGAACGAAAATCAGTAGAAACGAACGCTCGACGCCAGCCGAGCGATTCAAAAATAGGGCCCCAGAACCGTTTACCGTTAAAGGGGTTTTGATTGGGTATTTCATGAACCACTTTTTTTTAATATAGACTGGGCAGGCATTTGACCACCATCTTGCTTGGTAAACAGAATGTGGTCTAAGGTGTAGCATGCATGCCCAGGAAATGCCTTTTCACTCTTGCCTTGAAAAGACCAAGGTTGTAATTATCGGGGAACACATGAGCAGGTAGCGCATTCCATTCTTTAGCAGCTCGCATAAGAAATGTATTGGCAAAGCGCTTGGTACAATGAAACAATTACAACTCAGATATTTATGGTTTTTTTAGAACATTTTAGCTTGTTATTTTAGTTGCGTTGTAATTATGGTAAAAACAATTGTATAATAGACCTTAACTGAACGTTTTGTTGTCTTTTCTAGTGTTAAAATTGATGAAAATAATAAAGAATGGTAAAAGAATTTTAGTAAAAAATACAAGTTTATACTGTTTAGAAATCCAAGCTGTGTGAATGTACAATTTTGGGCGTGCGTTGATAGTGTATGATTATTTTAAACGTTTGAAATATTGACGCAGAAGTAGTTTTGAGGCAGAAACAATTAGGAATTGACCAAAAGAGCACATTGAATATCTCACTCCATACAAAAAAAAACCATAAAGTATTTTTTCCGACCAATCTATTCATTTTAGACAAAAATGGCTTAAGACATTTTTTCATTATAATAAAGAGTTCTATCGATTAGTATTTTTAAAAACACAATATGACAAAAAAAAATTGTTGTAACTTGCGCGCGTCATAGCTCTGAAATGCAACCACTGAGAGCCGGCAGATCACATCATTTCAGCTAGGGTGACGCCATACTTTGAATAGGTACTAAAACTGACCATTTCTCTGATCGTTTTTTTTCGTAACAATGAAGCCTCTTATAATCGCTGTAACTCGAAATTGCAACTACTGAGAGCAGGCAGACCGACATCATTCACATTAGGGGACCACTCTATAACCCATGAAAATGCATCTAACCTTTTCCTTGATCGTTACCAAAATTCCCGTGACCGCTTAGACTAACTGTGATCCATCGCCGTAGAGTAAATTTTAACCATGGAAAGTAATTTGTATGGAATATTCAATACTTTACTTTCTATGGTTAACATTTACTCTATGGCGCTGGGCCACAGTATTTACCGAGCGTGTAGCCGATGCCTATTAATCCAGATTCTATAATCTGGATCGATACAGTGAATTACGATCCATGGCGATCCGGAATATTGATACAAGGCACCCGGATCGAACATCTCTATTGACGCTAAAACCGGAAGTGGGGCGGGGGGGATGGGAGGTGCGCGGTGGCACAGGCATAAAGACCTCTCCATACTCACGCGTGGGTGTGTAGATTCGATTCAAATCGGTTCCACACTACGCACACTGCTTTGCGGGAGGTTTGGGGCTTTTCGCGCGCGAATGTAGAGATGCCTTAAGGTGGGAAGGGGACTCATATAGTCACAGATACGCAAACGGCCGGCGTGCACTTCAAAATTTGCCTATTGTCCCGTTTTTCAAAGTTTTTTTAGGCTTTCTCTACAAATAAGCGTCTTGCGTACACAATGATAATTCTGAAATACAACCACTGAGAGCCGGCAGACCAACTTGTTTCACCCGTGGAGATACTATACTTTGAATAGGTACTAAAACTGACCATTTCCCTTATCGTTTTTTTTTCGTAACAATGACGTGACTTGCGCACGTCATAGCTCAGAAATGCAACCACTATGAGCCGGCAGACCAACTTGTTTCATCTGCAGAGACGACATTCTTTGAACAGGTACTAAAACTGACCATTTCTCTGAACCTTTTTTTTTTCGTAACAATGATGCCTCTTGTAAGCGCTATAACTCGAAGTTGCAACCACTGAGAGCAGGCAGACCGAGATCATTCACATTAGGGGACCACTCTACAACCCATGAAAATGAATCTAACCTTTTCCTTGATCGTTACCAAAAATCCCATGACCGCTTAGACTATGCGGTTATAATGATTATTATTAGATTTATTTTTATTGTTTTGCGTATCAAAATGTAATAAAGAGTGATGCTTGGCCGAACAATACGAACAAGTACCATGCGATGTACAATTAAATAATTTATGTTTAGTACTTAAACAGTTAGTACATGATGCGTTTTGTTTAACAAAATTAAATCTTTCATGCGGGTTGAGTTTCATAAAAGCAGAACATTGATATAAATGTAAGTGACAATAATTTTTACATAAAGTGCATTTCGTATTAGAATTATTAGAACTTGTACCAGAACCCAAATCAGTAACAAACGATTTGGTCGGAGCAAACTTCTTTGAATTAACATTAGTATTGCGTTTATTAAAATTAGCGGTAGGAGTATGAGTTGACTGAATTAACGCCTTTGATTGGTCTCTTATAAACTCAATTAAGGTAACATAAGACGGCATACCTAACTGTTTTTGCTGACTATACATTTCGAATAATTTGACTGTTTCGGAGTCTAATTTTTGCAATGCGATATATAGAAAAATAAAATCAGTCAAATCTTTTATATTCAACTGTTTCAGGGCTTCAACAGGTGAGTTAAAATTATACAAAAATGAATCTAAGGCCGCGGTATTATTATTATTCAAGGGTTTAAATTCTAACAGCTGATTGAGGTACGAAGAAGCGAGCGAACGCGGGTTTTCATATTTATGCACAAGAGCTTCCCAAATAATATTATAGTTCTCAGCGGTAGGTGGCAGCCCTGCACACACAGAAGTAGCCTTGTCGGTTAGCTTTCGACTAAATAAAACACCTTTTCACTATTACTTAAAAACTGATTGTCATGTACAACACTTTTAAACTGTTGATAAAAAAGGGGCCAGGTGCGAACATCGCCATTAAAAGATAAAAGTTCAATAGGGGGTAAGTGCGGTTTGATAGGTTTCAAAAAATGAGACTGCGATTCTACAACAGAAGAAACTGAGGGTTGTGCAGGTTGTTGAAATAATGTAATTATGCGTTTTACATAACAAAACATTTCTTCAAATGCGGTCCAAGGTTGGTAATTAACTTCAGCGGAAGGATTATTTTTAGCGAAAGCCATATTAAAGGCATCTAAAGCCTTAACAAAATCATCGCGAAAATTATCTAAGTTAGTGACGTTGCATAATAATGCGCCAGGCTCAGTCCTTTTTGCCTCCACGTGCTTAGCGATATTATAAATACTTTGCATACGCTCAAAAAGTATATTACGTTTAGCGTTTAACACTGACAAGTTCGGATCCATGACAGTGTCCTCAGCTTCACCTTTATTATCTTTCGTCATTTGTTACGAGAAACGATTTATGAACAGAAACAATAAACTCAAATGTTCTATAAAATAGTTAAAATGTGCGGTATTATGTTGCGCGTAAGCAAAACGTAAGTAAACAGACAGGAACAAATCAGCTGGTCTGTTTATGACCTTGGTTGACCTATAATGCAAGCGGGCAGGCTCGAACGGTACGATGCACGAACGAACGAATTTGCGGAATAGCGAGTAAGTACCTACTAGATAAACAAATGAATGATAAACGTTAGCGGGCGAGTGCGCGGGCACTTTGCTAAACACAGCGGATAGAAAAAATACAAATGTCGGAAAGAAATGGAATGCGATGCGATCCTAATAAGGAAACAAAATGGCGGGCGAAATAATTACAATGATATGCGTAATTTATTGTAATAAATGGCGGAAATAGTATGATGCGATGGTGTGATTTAAGAACAAATCATTAAAGTATTTAGTGGGTGTAGGTAAATTCTAAGGTAGGTAATTAATTACCTATTTGTGCGGTTAAGTATAAGATTAAAAGATAAAAATAGCTTGCCAATGCGAGATGCGGTAAAATAAAGAAGTTTTGACAAACTATCAATCTCGTAATCGATGCGGTGAGTAGGTATAATACCTATAGAAAGTGTTAGCGATATGTAGGTATATAGGTACAAAATGCGTATTAATGCAGATAAATAGCGATAATTGTGTAAGTGTGTTAAATATGATAATTATCATGTTTAACACACTTACACAATTATCGCTATTGTGTTCGCTATAGCGAACATTATTATGTTCGCTATAGCGAACAATAATAATGATAATTATCAATAGAAATGCGAGTTTGCGGGTAGGTAGGTAGGTACCTAGGTGCAATATTGTTTTAAGTTTTAGACTAGTTAATGCGGCTCGATAGTGACAAACAAATATGGTGATTAAATTCTAATGAAAATGAAATGGACTGTATAAGGATTAGCGATCGTGATACGCAAGTACCTAGGTAGTTACTTTTTAAGGCTTGCAAACACGACGTATAGGGCGGAGAAAGTTGAGCCGTAATAAATGGATGGGAGACAAAGGACACAATCACAGCTCCTGCAGGAAAGAGAATGTGCACACTTACTTGCTTGCTGCCGAGGGTGACGTCTCCAGGTCCTGGTTTCGCCCAACGGTCTTTTGGCGGCTTGGGGCGGCGCGTTGGGGCGGTAGAAATTCACAGCTCAAGTCACACACCTAGGAATCTTTATTTGTCCACACAGTGGTACCACTTTAACACACTTTTTACACAATTTTTGGGACAATTAGCGTTTTAAATACGAATAATTTCAAAGGTTTTGATTAGCACATGTAACCGTGGCGCGCGTCGATGATAGAAGGTTCAAGATGTCTTCCCATCCGACAGTTTGTGATTCGCTACTGACGTCTCACTCTCTCGCGTAGGTGAGCGAGCAGGACAGCAATATTGCGTGCACACATCAAGGAAAGTGGAATAATTAAAAGGAGAGCAATGACGTACATGTTTTGCAAGTGCTAAAAAACAATAAAAGTCCTTTTTAAATCCACCATGTTCTAAATCTAATATTTTATTATTATAATTTCAATTAATGTTATTATATTATTTTAACGTCGAAAATAATGTTTAATTGAAAAAAACCCAATCTAAAATTCCGTATTATCCACAGAACAAGAAAAAAGGTATTAACCCTGTATTAGCAGTATGAACACGCCTTACGATTTTATACTTGTCGCGGGCGCTCGTGGGCGGCGCTAGATCATCTGTTGTCCTTTTCGTTTGTATGCAAATGTGAGAAAGAGACAGCGCTTTGCTAGCTTGATTCAGTGAACAGGGTATAATTAGTTCCAAGTACACTCACTACTGCCATATTAGAATCTACTACTCTCAGCGCCAATATGGCGATTTTCAAATCGGCACATAAAATTGCTGTCATTTAATGACAATAGCCTGTCCAGCGTACTTGTATAATGGACGTCAGTGTAGACACTAGATGTTAGACCACAATACCTAGTCAGTTACCTTGAAACTAGTCAATTCACACATTCAGTTAAGTTTAGCTCTATGCTAGTTCGTAGTCGTATACATCTGAAGTAAATACACGGAAAATGTTTTATTTTTAAAAACCATTTGATTTTCGGAAAACCCGTTGGACGACAATATGATACGATACGAATACGACAGCAAAAAATGAATGCTGATCAGATCAGTTGGGTGTGTATAGCGATCTGAATCTCTTCCATTCACTCCCTGGATGGCCATCAAGATAACAGCTAGGTCAATCCCTGGCGGAGAACCAATGGTTCAAAGTTACCTTGTTTGTATGATAATCGAATGGTGACTTTAATTATCTGGCCACCACTGTATAACACTAGCAGATTGCAATGAGGGCTAACGCGTATGATTTCGCCGTTAGAGGCGCTGGTGTTGCGTGAGGTCTTCGAAACGTCAAATGTCATACTTTGTGTGCGAGCTACGCACGTTTATTTCTAAAATAAATAAAATTTGTGATTATTTTGCAATACGAGATTCAAAAAGACAAATATGAATTACGAGTCAATGAGCGGCAGTGCTTTAAAGGCGTAGCTAAGAAAAAGAGGTTTTTCTGAACAAAACGGGACTGCACAACATTGAGGCATGCTGGATATTTTTAATAAATTGGTATTATCTAAGACTTATTTAGTTTCACACCCGTAGGGGCCGCAGTAAACAGACTTTTACAGGACCTCTCGCGACTGTGGCGCCAACTGGTGAGCTAAAAAACGGTAGCCCTCATTAGTCCGTCCGATTCGATGTAATGTGCTTACCTCGAATCGGAATGTAATGGGTTATCTCGAATCGGACTACTTTGAAATCAGAAAAATGTATGTGATATTGTCTTTTTATTTACAGTGCGATTAATTTAACAATTTACAACAGAAGTGATCAACTTCAGAACGTTTGCGATACAAAACGACCTATTGTAAGGCTCCGATATGCGAAATCATTTGTCTCTGTCTTTTTCTTTACGTGTAAAGAGTATGGAAAATAACCTCACTTCTGCACTTTTTCGATGTGTTTCATTCTTTTTTCATCATTATCTTTAGTAATTATCTTTCTTGAAAAAAATATTGGAGGAACTGCACAGTACGTTAAAGTGTATTTTGATGTAGAATTCAATATGTTTCCGCTATTATTTACGCCAAAAATATGGCCCGCGACAAGCGCTTTTGATGATATTCTGATATTTTTTTCCAATCATCTGGGAGGTTTATACGCAATATATAATACTTGTAGCAACTAGATAATGTCTTTAGCTTGTCGTATATTTTTTTTTGTGGCTACAATTTTCCTTTTTCTATATAAAAATATGGCCCGCGCAAACCATGTTTTCCTATTATGGCCCCTCAATCTGTAAAATTTTATTTTGCCATCATTCTCGAGCGAAGTTGCATCGGATTACTGTCTATTGTCAATTTAATAGCATTGTATATGTATTGTCCAACAGGCGGAACATTTCCCTTTCCTCGGCATATCCGGCGTAGGCACTTCGGAGATGCGATGTCGAACTATGCTGTATACCGCGCTAGGAAGGTTGCTGATGGTGGAATTAGGTGAAGACGAGGAAAGGTTCCACGCATTCATGATGCCTGTCACGGGTGAGTTTTATTTATTACCCCCTAGGTCATATAATAGTACGCCTAGGTAAAATAATAGTCCAGCACAGAATATGCGTCATGCTCGTGAACGGGTGCTGCCAGTGAGAATGGGTCTGCTTCTGAGTACCTATCTTAACGCATATTGAATTGTAAGAATTGCGTTTTTAATTTTTTTTTTATTTTTTATATCTTGTATCTAGTGATTTTGGTAAATACTGCACACTGAGGTGCACAGACAGAAGTGATTTCTCAACTAGTTGAAAGTTATTTACTCTCACAATGATCAATCCGATATATTAATTACTTTTGTTGAATTTTTGTTAATTATTGTGATGGAAAAAGATTTCACTTTGAATGTGAAGGCAATTTTTAATGTTGACGACTCTGTATGAAATATACAGGGAGAAAAAAGCAACCCTTGACGAGTTTCTTGCCGGTTCTTCTCGTTACAAGGTCTCCCGCTTAGGGTTTGCGAACCAATGGCGTAGCTTCTGACATTCATATGTGCTTGTAACAGCCTAGACTGAAAAAAAGAAATTTGAATTTTATATAATAGTACTAAAAGTACAGGAGCTCATCTGCGCGAGGGCAATCAAATAATAAGCTACTCTCGCTACACGGCAATATAGTACAATTTCAAATTTTACAGCGCTGCGTGCCTATGATTATAAGCCCCTCGGAAGCGCTTCTCTTTCTGTCGCGTAGCTCTGTCTCAACCGACACGCGATACCCCTCGTGTGCTGGCTCGACTGAGTCAGCCGCGAGCAGTAGGCTAGTATAAAAGTTTATGCGCGAAGTGAGACCCCCCAGTCTCTAAGTTCATTTTGCTATGGCACTAGCAAATTGCCATGCATTACTCTTATTACTTACGACGTTAGGTTTATAATTCTTTGGCACGAAGGCAATTACGGAACCGTGTTTTGTATATCTTGTAATATTTTACGGATATTTTATGCAGAAACAAAATCTTTACATATAAAACTGTAAATTGATTGATTGATTGTTGGGATACGCCTACGCGTATCCTAACGGCTGAAAGAAGAGACACAATTTTTGGAGAGTAGATATCTTTCATGGTGTAGGTGAGCACTAAGAAAAATTCAACCCTAAAGGGGATGAAAGTTATGCAAACTTTCATCCCCTTTAGGGGAGAAGGCTGACGATTAAAAAATATAAGGGAAAGAGGGAAGGGCAAGGGGACGGGGATGGGAACGCTTTCTACAGCATTTTAAAAATTCTAAAGATTTTCTAAAACGTCCGTGTACCAACGATGTTGCGGGCAAAAGCTAGTATTGATGTATTTTCTTTCTGTAAAATAACTTATATTATGTTTGCAGCGGCCATGGAGAGTATAATAGGCCTGTTGGGTTCGCCCGAGTCGCCAATATTCCAGTCCGAAGACGCCAAGAAGACGCTAATAGGGCTCGCGCGAGATCTGCGCGGGCTGGCCTTCGCGTTCAACACTAAAACTACGTACATGATGCTGTTTGATTGGATGTAAGTATAAAAGAGATAAACCCAGGAGGGGTTCGCCCAAATGTCCAATATTCCAGTCGGAAGACGTCAAGAAGACGCTAATAGGGCTCGCGCGAGATCTGCGTGGGCTGGCCTTCGTGTTCAACACTAAAACTACCTAATGGTAACAACAAGACCATCAACGAAGCCGAAGCCCACGTATTCCGCCCATCATCAGGATCATTTTTGTCTTAGACTATACCTTGGAAACCAATAGCTACGAAGTTATTGAAGGTCAAAGTCAAACATTTTTTTTCAATTTTTTATGAAATCTTATTCCTAATTTTTGTCTACAGAAACATTATCAAAATTTTATGTATTTCGTTACAAACAATGGCTTCAAAAAGTCATAACTCAATGTATGTCATGAGGACACACATAAACGCTGCCGTAATGCCGTTCAACTCGGCCGCACGCAGCTGTGTAGCATACACTCGCAGGCGCGGTCTGTTGTACGCGTTACATTGCGTGGTAATGTATGCAATGCTTTTTTAACACCAAAAATTAAAATCGTTTCCCAGCAATAATTTTGAACAGAAATGGTCCTGATGATGGGCAGAATACGTAGACCTCGGCTTCGTTGAGTATCTTGTTACACCCGGTATATGATGCTGTTTGATTGGATGTGAAAAAGAGAATTAGCTCCGTGGGTAGGCCCCCTACAAGGTGGACCGACGATCAGCACGCGTAGCATGACCAACATCGAGATAAGATTCGACTCACAGAACAATGGCTTGTCTACACCGAAATGTCACTTTTGTCGGGTTGAGATCGAGATACTCATGCTCGCATTTACAACTAGTAGACTCGTATTGTTCTTTGTCGTGGCCTAATGTCAAAAGTCGACAAACACGAGCTTTTCTCTTCAACTGACATTAATTTGACAGTTGAATCAGAGAAACTTGTCTACCACCCTTTGAGTAGTCGAGAAGGTCGAGAGAGAATCACAGACTAATAAGAAGATTCGAAATAGTTTTCTACGTATTTTATTTTATATGAATCTAAATTTCGCAATAAAAATAAATCTAAATTATTCGTCATTTTACACAGATTACTAAATTAACAATTTCGTTAGTAGTCTGTGTTATCTTTTAAAATACTCTCAATAAAAGAAAGGCAAACGAATTTATATCCATATAGCTATATTTAATTAGTTTTAAGAGTTTAGCGTTGTGAAATCTATAGAAAGGAACGATGCTTTATGAGAAATAAAGTTATTATTTTCTATTGGCAATATTATTCTTCTCGAGCTCGAGAGAGCTTGTCTACGGAAGAGAACGCTTTCTTGAGTGCCTCTTTATCTTAGAACTTATAAAAAAAATGAGAATCATGTTTAAACTAAATTATTTCGGATCATTTTAGATAATTTTTACGTTTATTGGTGTTGAAATAAAAAGATTACCTTTAAAATTCACTTTTTTTATTAAAAGACATTAAAAGGTTTCGAAATTCAGAGAACGAGTCCCACCTGTCTGTCAAACTGTGCTCAGCAATCGAGAAGGTCGAGACGACAAGTCTTCGTAGACAAGAGTCCCGTTTGCTCATGCTACGCGTGCTGGTGCGCGGTCGCGGTGCGCCGCTGGATGCGGACCGAGCGTCGCTGGAGATACGCGGGGGAAGCCATACCACATGAGTAATAAACGGACAGAGTACAAGCTCTCACAACTTATACCGATTCTCAAAGGTATTTAACCTGTCGCAAGTTAAAAATAGGTAGTAGGGAGAAAAATAAAATAAAGCAAGTCCATAATAAAATGTGTATTTGAACGAAACGAACGAAAATGAATACTTACTGCACTTGGATTTTTCCGTACGAAAAAAAAGAAATATCCTTTTTTCTCCGAATTATTCATACACACACGGTGCAGGAGTTGGGCATATTTAATTTATTAAACACTAGTGTATATAAAATTCGTTTTATTTTACACACTGAAAAATGGTAGAATCTAATAATTAATTATTCAACAAAATCGTTGTCACGACTCGTATTTTTTCTTCGAGTCGGTAATTTGACAAATCAAACTGTCATTGTTCACATTAGTGTATTCTCTAAGAAAAAAATTAAGGTGGTATAGAACTTAGCGGCCTTGTCGGTTATACCGCAACTGAGCCGGTGCAAACCAGTTTTTACCCCGGCGGCGTACCTGTTAC
Organism: Agriphila geniculea; assembly: GCA_943789525.1. Taxonomy (NCBI): domain Eukaryota; kingdom Metazoa; phylum Arthropoda; class Insecta; order Lepidoptera; family Crambidae; genus Agriphila; species Agriphila geniculea. Next base: position 15,164,862 of record OX038891.1, read on the forward strand.
ACTGTCGGTGAGAGGTCACGCACACATCACCGCGCTATGTATGAGTGAATCTACAGCGGATCGTTTGTAGGCAGCTTAGACTCTGTTCAGTTTACGTTTTTTTACTCATATGGCCATACCTAGCTAATTTACAATAACGTTCATACCTACTATCAGGGGTTTTTTGTATAATATTGTGTATTTATTTCAAAATTTTGTCCTTTTATCTATCCCGTCTGCTTGAAAGTGCTAATCCGCGTAGAAGTGTGGTACCCCGAGCCCGCAGTGAGCACCCCTGTGTTGAAACTGACCGCTGAGCTCGAGCAGAACTATATACCTTATGTCATAGTAATAACGTCTAATATCGAGTGTTGTATTCTATCGCGCGAAATAAAATCTAGTTTTGCGTTTCTATTGTGCAAACAGAAATACCGTAAATCAAAAAGTCTCATTATTTTGACAAAAAAAGGGCCAAAATGGAAATAATTCATGTTTCAACCTAAATTTTTTCAATTTTTTAAATATTTAAAAAAAAAACATTTTTTTGTCTTTTTAGCTATCCTGTGTACATGAAAGTGCTAATCCGCGGCGTAGAAGTGTGGTACCCCGAGCCGGCCGTGAGCACCCCCGTACTGAAGCTGACCGCTGAGCTCGCGCAAAACTATATTATACCTTATGTCATTAGGAATACCGTTGAATATAGATTGTTGTCCATTGCACGTCTATCATTAAAATAAAATCTAGTTTTGCGTTTCTAACGTGCAAACAGAAATACCGTTAATTACATTATTTGAACAAATAAACAGGCAAGAAACTATTTTTATACCTTATGTCATTAGGAATACCGTTGAATATAGATTGTTGTCCATTGCACGTCTATCATTAAAATAAAATCTAGTTTTGCGTTTCTAAAGTGCAAAATACCGTTAATCACATTATTTGAACAAATAAATGGGAATTTTTTTTTTGTTTTTTAGCTACCCTGTGTACATGAAAGTGCTAATCCGCGGCGTAGAAGTGTGGTACCCCGAGCCGGCCGTGAGCACTCCCGTACTGAAACTGACCGCTGAGCTCGCGCAGAACTATATACCTTATGTCATAGTAAAAACGTCTAATATCGAGTGTTGTATTCTATCGCGCGAAATAAAATCTAGTTTTGCGTTTCTATTGTGCAAACAGAAATACCGTAAATCAAAAAGTCTCATTATTTTGACAAATAAAGGGCCAAAATGGAAATAATTCATGTTTCAACCGAAATTTTTTCAATTTTTTAAATATAAAAAAAACATTATTTTGTCTTTTTAGCTATCCTGTGTACATGAAAGTGCTAATCCGCGGCGTAGAAGTGTGGTACCCCGAGCCGGCCGTGAGCACCCCCGTACTGAAGCTGACCGCTGAGCTCGCGCAGAATAGGAACCAGCGGCTACAGTTCGATGTGAGCTCTCCCAACGGAATACTACTGTTTAGGGAGCTGTCTGCTATCATTTGTGCTTATGGTGAGTAATGTTCATAAATTTTTTTCCGTCTTTACATACATATAGTGGTAGCCGGATAATTAGAAACACCAGTCGATTTTCATACAAACGAGGTAGCTTTGATTCTCCGCCAGGGATTGATCTAGCTGTGATCTGATGATGGCCATCCAGGGAGTGAATGGAGGAGATTCAGATCACTATACACACCCAACTGATCTGGGGCCCTACCGCCTAACTCAAAGCTTTAGCCAGAGCGATAGCTAGACTATATCCATCCTTGTCATATCATAACACGATGACAAGGACGGACAGTGCACTGACGTCATAAACCAAAGGCAGAGTCAAAGCGAGAGAGTTAGGCGGTCCGGGGGCTGATCAGCATTTTAAGAGCTATTTGGATATTTAAAAAAAAAACCGTGAAAATAGCATTAAAATGTTTAGAAATCCTGAAACTGAGAACTCTGATCCTTGCAGCTCTTAGAATGCTTATCAGACCAATTGGGTGTGTATAGCAATCTGGATCTCCTCCATTCACTCCCTATATGGCCGTAATCAGATCACAGCTATGTCAATCCCTGGCGGAGAACCAAGGCTTCAAAGTTACCTTGTTTGTATGAAAATCGACTGGTGTTTCTAATTATCCGAGCGCGAAGCGCGAGCGAAACCGTCTGTGCTTCAGCTCAGGCAAAAATGCTTTCGTATGTCTGTCCAGCTGTCCGTTTCTCCTCTACAGGGACCGTACCGGCTAACTCATTGAACTTCGAAAAGTCTGCCGGGTTTCAAATTAAAACAGATAAATCGAGCCCCAATTGGGCCAAAATGGCGAACCCTAATTCATGAGGTCACACAAACATCCATATCTTCCAAATAAGTTCAACAAATAGTACAATAAGTGATTCCTTACTTCAATTTATCTGTTTTAATTTGAAACTCGGCAAATTTTCTGCCCCAGGTCGTATTTCTCAACCGATTCTCGTGATATTTTGTGAGCAGGTTCTATAATTATATAGAATATTTTTGTCGATTCAGTGCCTGTAGCCAATGTTACATTTACAAATTTTCGCTATGGCTTCGCTCCGAAAAATGTATGAATTTGACGTTTTAAAATTTGATAGTTAACGAAAGCTTATGTCAATCGAAAGCGAAGCGGTAACGAAGATTTCCAAATGTTACTTTGGCTAGTGGGTCTGTTTTTCGTAAATTTCAGCCATTTCGAAGAATGTTCAAAAATGTTACTAAGGGTCCCCCCAGACCTACTGGTTTCTTTTCTTTGCTTTGCTGTTCGGCAATGGAGCGCTGGCCAAGAGGCTCATTTTCAATCTCTCGCATATTTTCAATCTAAGTATATTTCACATATGTGAGCTTTGTTCCTTAAACGATCGTTATGAAAACACTAAAAATAGTTCAGGTAGGTAATGATGCCACCCACGACCCTGTTCACAATTTATATAAATATGCGATCGATTTATTTTTAGCAATCGGAGACCATGTTCAGGGTGGCATATCTCCCAGAAGCTTCCTACTTCGCAACCCAGACAATTATATTTGATAACACCAAGCTAATGGCTATTTTGCCAATTTGGTCTGGTCCCAATATGCGATAGATTGAAAATGACCCTGTTGGCCGGCGGTCTAAACAGCAAGGTAGAACAGCAAAGCAAAGAAAAGAAACCGGTAGGTCTGGGGGGACCCTAACGCGAGATTTACAGCACTACAAAGCCACTAGTCTATCTAATGATAAAATTAATGATTTTGTTCTCTTTGCCTATAATAATAAGGTTGATTTCCCCGCAGGCAGCCGTATTTTAACAGTAGAAGTGAGCAAGAAACAAATGTACGCGATGAAGTTGAAAGGAATATCTCTGTGCTTCTCGATACTGAAAGCGGCGTTGTGCGGGAATTATGCCAATTTCGGTGTATTTAGGTATGACAAATTTAAATTATCTACCAAGTTAGTAAGAATTTCATTAATTTTGACGTTTCTCTTTGTCTTTAACGTAGGTAATTTAATTAAAAAAACATGTTGACATCCTCTATTTTTTAATATCTTCACTGCTAGGGCAGAGGCTTTCCTTTATATGGTTGGATAGAGAGAATGGGCCATAGCATAACCCATCACGCGGGCCCAATGTGGATTGGTGGGTGTTAAAGACTGCAAATGCAGCCGGGATCAACGGCTTAACATGCCTTCCGAAGCACGGAGGAGCTCGAGATAATTCATTTTTGGTCACCCATCCCATGACCGACCCTTGCGAAAGTTGCTTAGCCTCCGCAATCGCCGGGCCAGGCGCTAAACCACTGCGCCTCCATGCACCTCGAAAAATTATGTTGTATGTAGCTAATTTCTACATTGATAGACATTAAAATTCATTTTTTGAATATGTGATGTCAAGACTGTAGAGTCTGTTCGGAAAGAGAACCGACTTCAGAGAGTATATCCGCATTTCAAAGAAATTAGCTTTTTGTCTAAAGGAGTTATCTAAAGAATGCTCTCGCATTACTATTGATGTAAACTTTAGTTTTAAGAAGCAAAATTCTTAAATAAGTGCCGTATAGAAAGAAAAACATAATAAATTGTCAGGTATTTTTTACACGACTGCCTGCAAAAAGAGTGTATATGTGTTCAGGGTTCATGTATGTTTGTTTCTTTATTCCACCATAACTTCCAAATGGCTCAACGGATTTGGATGTATGGGATATTGTTAGAATCCTTACATCATTCCAAGTGACACTGGCTATATTTTATTTGAAAAAAGTTAATATGGCGACTGTATGACGCCATTTTCAAATGTGAAAAAAAACATTTTTTTTTAATTATTACAATATGCGCATCAAATTAAAGGCCTCAATGAGCACATTTCAAAAATATATAATTTGTCACTAAAATGTGTGAAATAAAAATAATAAAAAAAAAATTAAAAACACGACTGCCCTGCTAAAAACAAACTAAAAAGTTAAATAACAAGTGTCATTGCAGTCGGGGGACCTCTTCGATTAAAAATTGTTCCACAAAACGGTCCCCCGACTGCAATGACACTTGTTATTTAACTTTTTAGTTTGTTTTTAGCAGGGCAGTCGTGTTTTTAATTTTTTTTTAATTTTTTTATTTTTAAACAATACTAAAAGAAAAAAAAAAAAAATTCGACGATGTCACTAGTGACTCGGTAGCTCAGCGGTCAGAGCATTGGACCGGATATCCAAAGGTCGCGGGTTCAATTCCCGTCTGAGTATTGATCTGGTGCGAGTCGTATTTTTTCTAGTATATTATTTAGTATTGTTTAAAAATAGCATTGTAAATGCAAAAATCTCAAATTTAAAAATTATTTATTTTTATTTCACACATTTTTAAAACGAAGACAATCTGTTCAAGTGGAATTTCAAATTTGCTTGTCAGAGGTATTTTTCACAAATGTTTCAGCTGTAACAAATAAAAATACGACTCATATATTTATTTTCAACACACTTGCTCGTAAAGTGAGCCCTAATACATCGCTTTTAGGGCCATAAACCGAATTATAACAAACGCGTGCAATAATATATAAAACACTAGTTGGTTATAGAATTATCCCTACAAAGTTAAATAGGTACCTTACTGCAAGTTCTATGCGAGTAAACAGAGCATTTTCAATTTAACCGGGTAATACAGTTATTTTTTTAGTAACAACAAAGAGGTTTTATGCCGCTGATAATTCATTTGCATTTTTGGAATAAATAAATGTGTAGGTCCTTAATTAAGTCAAACAAATATTTATTATTATCAAATTATTTCTTATTTACAATATTTTGTTAAAAAATATTAAAATATTAGCATTTTATCACCTAAATTTATAATTTTGAAGTAGGCTGTATGCTCACTAACCCCTTTGTTCGCAAAATATTCTTGCATTGGGCGTGTGAAAAAAACAAAAAAAAACCTGCGCGCCTTTTCTCATCATGATTATCATTTTGTTTTTGTCGTATTTGTTGCTGTGTGGTAAATTACTTTGTTTTTTCCTCGCAAATGTGTTGAAAAACGTCGTATGAAACTCGTGAGCTCTTACTTATTGCACACTCGGCTGAGTTACGCCCTCGCCTGCGGCTCGGGCTGCAACCCACAGCCTTGTGTGCAATAAGTAACCTAAGCTAACTTGTATCATAATGTACTATTTTTCACTTATTGTTTGTATTCTCAAGTAGGTAGTGCACTATAGAGAGAAAATTAAAAAAAAATGTTTTTTAATCACAGAGAAATAAAATATAAAAAAATGCTCAAATCGTTTTTGACATGTTTTTTTACTGGTATATGCAGATTCTAAAGTCATTTTTTTAGGAATCTGAAGGTATTCGTCTAATGTATTGCGTGTTTTGTATATACTTATATCTATTTAATAATTTAATAGGAATTTTCAAAGTTCGCCCTCATTACGGCTCGCGCAGAGTTGTTTTGGTCATTTGCACTAAAACGTTACAGTGCCGTCACATGACAAAAACTGTAATCAAGCACAAATCCCAAGTCGGTTCTTTTTCCTAACACTCTAACATTTTTTTAGGCAAAGTTACAATATTTATGTAGGTATATTATAATATTATGCGTCATGCCATCGTCCGTTACAAAGATCATGATAAATTGTATGTGTTCCCAGGTTATACGGCGACGAGGCTTTAGACAATGCACTCAACATGTTCGTGAAACTATTGCTTAGTATACAACAGAGTGATTTACTAGTGAGTACTACACTTTATTTATATTTTTTTAAGGTTTTATTTAAGTAACTGTTGTGGTGAATAAAAAAATAAATAGTTTTCCAAACAAAAAATATAGGAAATAAGGAAATCTTTTAAAAGCGCAAATATCGCCGAATATTTCTTTCTATGAAGATTTTTTCTTAGTAAACACTCATTTTAGATTGCAATCGAGTTTGTATTGTAACTGGGTCAATCAAATTTTAATTGTCCTATGAGTTTTCCTGTCCACAAACATAAAAGTATATAATTCCTTCGTAATAAACATCAACCAACTTAAAAATTATGGTTTAGTTTAAATGTAATATTTATTTATCATTTTGGTAATAGAAATAAATATGTTGTTTACATATTTATTCGTATTTTAACGGTTGAATGTATGTGATTTGATTGTATGTATGTGATCCCCTTTGTATGTGAACAAATATGTAAACAAAATATTTATTTCTGTTACCAAAATGATACTTTAAATCACAAGTTTAAGTATTTATAAGCTAACATATTTTCTTTATTTTTTATTTCAAGCTATCACACTTTTATGTTATAGGTTGTCCAGTAGACATTTCATACAAATAAAGGGGACATCGACATCTCTCTCGACAACCGTTAAAATACGAACAAATATGTAAACAACATATTTGTTTCTATTACCAAAATGATAATTAAAGTATTACATTTAACCCCAACCATGATTTTTAAGTTAGTTGATATTTATTTTCAAGGAATTATATACTTTTATGTTTGTGGATAGGAAAACTCATAGTTCAATTAAAAGTTGATTGATCCAACTACATAAGCTCATACATAAAGTGGTGGCCACAATATTAAAGACACCAGACGTGCCGGACTACAGCTGCGCCACAAAAAAAAAGTTGGAAATCTGACATTTTGACTATGCCATGATGAAGTCTATAGTTTGTCGGAGTTTGTCGCCAAAAACCAGAGTTTGTCGGTCTTCCGTTTAGGAGATACGTGTGGCTCAGCTGTAGAGACGTCTCTACAGCTGCGCCACACGTATCTCCTAAACGCAAGACCGACAAACTCTGGTTTTTGTGCGACAAACTCCGACAAATTAACGGCTATACATACAAGTAATCAGATTTTCGCTATGACCTTCCGTTTTCGAGATCTGTGTGGCGCAGCTGTAGAGACGTCTCTACAGCTGGGCCACATGTATCTCCTAAACGGAAGACCGACAAACTCTGGTTTTTGGCGACAAACTCCGAAAAACTATCGTTTTCATCATGGCATAGTCAAAAAGTCAGATTTCCAACTTTTTTTTGTGGCGCAGCTGTAGTCCGGCACGTAGACACCAGTCGATTTTCAAACAAACGAGGTAACTTTGAAGCCTTGGTTCTCCGCCAGGGATTGATCTAGCTGTGATCTGATGATGGCCATCCAGGGAGTATATGGAGGAGATTCAGATCACTATACACACCAACTGATCTAATCAACATTCTAAGAGATTAGGATCAGAGATTTCAGTTTCCAGACTTCGATACATTTTTATGCAAATATCGCGGTTTTTTTAAACATATCCTTATATCTTTTAGATTGTTGATCAGATCAGTTGGGTGTGTATAGCGATCTGAATATCCTCCATTCACTCCCTGGGTGGCCATCATCAGATCAAGGCAGAGAATCAAGGCTTCAAAGTTATCTCATTTGTACGAAAATCTACTGGTGTCATTAATTGTATGGCCGCCATTATATGTTTGTAATAATTCAAATAAGTGTTGTGATATAAATAAAATTAAATAAATATATCTTAAATATCTATCAACATTGCCATAGTAGTGCTAAAATATTTGTTAACATAACTTTTGACGTTACACTTGGTAATTTCTCTTCGGAGTCATAACTTTGCGTGTTTCACATGTTTCGATTATAAATTTAACTCTTTCAACTCTTATTAAATGGTTTGATCTATTCGCAGGATTACCCAAAACTATCTCAAACATACTACGTATTACTAGAAAGACTAGCGCAAGACCATATGCCGTTCCTAGCGTCGCTACAGCCAGACGCCACGCTCTACATACTGTCCTCCATCTCTGAGGGACTCACGGCTCTAGGTATGTGTGCTAAATGTATATGAATGTGTCTCAAACATAGTACTAGCTAGTAGAACTAGCGCTAGACCATATGCCGTTCCTAGCGTCGCTACAGCCAGACGCCACGCTCTACATACTGTCCTCCATCTCTGAGGGACTCACGGCTCTAGGTATGTGTGCTAAATGTATATGAATGTGTCTCAAACATAGTACTAGCTAGTAGAACTAGCGCTAGACCATATGCCGTTCCTAGCGTCGCTACAGCCAGACGCCACGCTCTACATACTGTCCTCCATCTCTGAGGGACTCACGGCTCTAGGTATGTGTGCTAAATGTATATGAATGTGTCTCAAACATAGTACTAGCTAGTAGAACTAGCGCTAGACCATATGCCGTTCCTAGCGTCGCTACAGCCAGACGCCACGCTCTACATACTGTCCTCCATCTCTGAGGGACTCACGGCTCTAGGTATGTGTGCTAAATGTATATGAATGTGTCTCAAACATAGTACTAGCTAGTAGAACTAGCGCTAGACCATATGCCGTTCCTAGCGTCGCTACAGCCAGACGCCACGCTCTACATACTGTCCTCCATCTCTGAGGGACTCACGGCTCTAGGTATGTGTGCTAAATGTATATGAATGTGTCTCAAACATAGTACTAGCTAGTAGAACTAGCGCTAGACCATATGCCGTTCCTAGCGTCGCTACAGCCAGACGCCACGCTCTACATACTGTCCTCCATCTCTGAGGGACTCACGGCTCTAGGTATGTGTGCTAAATGTATATGAATGTGTCTCAAACATAGTACTAGCTAGTAGAACTAGCGCTAGACCATATGCCGTTCCTAGCGTCGCTACAGCCAGACGCCACGCTCTACATACTGTCCTCCATCTCTGAGGGACTCACGGCTCTAGGTATGTGTGCTAAATGTATATGAATGTGTCTCAAACATAGTACTAGCTAGTAGAACTAGCGCTAGACCATATGCCGTTCCTAGCGTCGCTACAGCCAGACGCCACGCTCTACATACTGTCCTCCATCTCTGAGGGACTCACGGCTCTAGGTATGTGTGCTAAATGTATATGAATGTGTCTCAAACATAGTACTAGCTAGTAGAACTAGCGCTAGACCATATGCCGTTCCTAGCGTCGCTACAGCCAGACGCCACGCTCTACATACTGTCCTCCATCTCTGAGGGACTCACGGCTCTAGGTATGTGTGCTAAATGTATATGAATGTGTCTCAAACATAGTACTAGCTAGTAGAACTAGCGCTAGACCATATGCCGTTCCTAGCGTCGCTACAGCCAGACGCCACGCTCTACATACTGTCCTCCATCTCTGAGGGACTCACGGCTCTAGGTATGTGTGCTAAATGTATATGAATGTGTCTCAAACATAGTACTAGCTAGTAGAACTAGCGCTAGACCATATGCCGTTCCTAGCGTCGCTACAGCCAGACGCCACGCTCTACATACTGTCCTCCATCTCTGAGGGACTCACGGCTCTAGGTATGTGTGCTAAATGTATATGAATGTGTCTCAAACATAGTACTAGCTAGTAGAACTAGCGCTAGACCATATGCCGTTCCTAGCGTCGCTACAGCCAGACGCCACGCTCTACATACTGTCCTCCATCTCTGAGGGACTCACGGCTCTAGGTATGTGTGCTAAATGTATATGAATGTGTCTCAAACATAGTACTAGCTAGTAGAACTAGCGCTAGACCATATGCCGTTCCTAGCGTCGCTACAGCCAGACGCCACGCTCTACATACTGTCCTCCATCTCTGAGGGACTCACGGCTCTAGGTATGTGTGCTAAATGTATATGAATGTGTCTCAAACATAGTACTAGCTAGTAGAACTAGCGCTAGACCATATGCCGTTCCTAGCGTCGCTACAGCCAGACGCCACGCTCTACATACTGTCCTCCATCTCTGAGGGACTCACGGCTCTAGGTATGTGTGCTAAATGTATATGAATGTGTCTCAAACATAGTACTAGCTAGTAGAACTAGCGCTAGACCATATGCCGTTCCTAGCGTCGCTACAGCCAGACGCCACGCTCTACATACTGTCCTCCATCTCTGAGGGACTCACGGCTCTAGGTATGTGTGCTAAATGTATATGAATGTGTCTCAAACATAGTACTAGCTAGTAGAACTAGCGCTAGACCATATGCCGTTCCTAGCGTCGCTACAGCCAGACGCCACGCTCTACATACTGTCCTCCATCTCTGAGGGACTCACGGCTCTAGGTATGTGTGCTAAATGTATATGAATGTGTCTCAAACATAGTACTAGCTAGTAGAACTAGCGCTAGACCATATGCCGTTCCTAGCGTCGCTACAGCCAGACGCCACGCTCTACATACTGTCCTCCATCTCTGAGGGACTCACGGCTCTAGGTATGTGTGCTAAATGTATATGAATGTGTCTCAAACATAGTACTAGCTAGTAGAACTAGCGCTAGACCATATGCCGTTCCTAGCGTCGCTACAGCCAGACGCCACGCTCTACATACTGTCCTCCATCTCTGAGGGACTCACGGCTCTAGGTATGTGTGCTAAATGTATATAAATGTGTCTCAAACATAGTACTAGCTAGTAGAACTAGCGCTAGACCATATTATGCCATTCCGATCATATGAGTTTCGATTTATTTGTAGTAGAAAGACTCTCCGTTTTTTTGAATGCAATTCTTTTATGTCATGGGTTTGGTAGAATACTTTATTAAAAGGATGGAACTGGGGTTGCCAGGTCGTCTCACCTAATAGTCGGACAGACCAGCCAGTTTGGCCGGACATTTGAGTGAAAAAGCCGGACACCCTAAATTCTTAAGGATTTTGTATCTTGGTAATAAATATGACAATTTGTTTTTAAGTAAAACTAGGCTTTTTTGATCATTTACCATAAACATTCTTAAATTCAAACGAAATATAATAAAATTGAATAACGAATCAGTCTTTTACTACTAATCATTCATTAATATTATTATTTCTCAAGGGAAAACTCAAAATTAAAATTAAGAACACAAAATTGAACAAAACAAAACTTCTACACTAATGAATTATTATTATTTTAAAAATCTTTTTAGTCTAGTCTAGTTAGTGCGTAAGTAAATGTAAAAAGCCTAACAAAAGCCGGACAGGCCGGACACCGTTTAATTTGGCCGGACAATCAATCAAAAAGCCTACCTTTGTCCGGCTAAAGCCGGACGCCTGGTAACCCTAGATGGATCCATAAAATTTAATTATCACTTTGTAACATTATGTTGTATATTTTAATTTGTTATTCTGTATGATAATGTGTTACCTAACTCGCTGATGTTATGGATGTTCTAATATGTTAGCCTGCATGTTAAATAAATATTATTAATAATAATAATCATTATTGTTTCAGATACCAGCGTATGCACGGGATGCTGTGCGACGTTAGACCACATAGTCACATATCTATTTAAGCAATTAGTACAGAAATGTGAGTATGTTTTCAAAATAATACAACTGTTATTTCATTCTAGCATTAGTTTGGAGTAATGAAGCTTAGAAATATTGTTGAAAATTTATTTCGGAATGAAGATCTAGGTAAAAAAATAACTTAATGACAAACAGATAAACACATGTCTAATAATTTTTAGACATGTGTTTATCTGTCAAATATGTTTTTTCAAGTTGATGTATATGAGGAAGGCAACTGTCAAAATGGCGATGCGTACGCTTGTTCCACGAGAGCTATGAAAACAAAGGACTTTTACTTAAAAAAAAAATCATTTTTTAGCTTTAAAATTATTTCATTTTGTGTAATAGGCTTTAAAAATGTTGTCACTTACAATTTCCGAAAAATCTGTATATAAAAAAAACCGTAAGAATAAAAACGTCTTAATTTGGCTTTCAATTCCGGCATTTGCATTGTAGAATAGTCTTTTATATCCATTTTGGGTCAATGGGTCTTTTTCGGTAAAAAAATAGCACAAAATAAATACCTATTTTCCCATAGATTTGTTCTGAACGTCTACTGTCTTAGGAACAAGCGTACGCAGCGACATCTACAATTAGCTTTGCGTTACCAACCCTATTGATAATAAAATTGTATTTGAATAGTTGCTATGACCGTACGACACTAATATTTATTGAATTTTTATTTGGCAATTAGGAAAATACACACATCAACTTTGTCTAGGGATACAGGTGCTATTTTCATACAAACGAGGTAACATTTTAAGCCTTGGTTTCTTGCCAGGGATGTACTGTGCTGTGATCTGATGACGGCTATCCAGGGAGTGAATGGAGGAGATTCAGATCGCTATACACACCCAACTGATCTGACCAGCATTCTAAAAACGTATTGGACATGTTTAAAAAACCGTGAAAATAGCATGAAAATGTATGGAAATCCTCAAACTGAGAACTCTGACCCATTAATCTTTTAAAATGCTGATCAGATCAGTTGGGTGTGAATAGCGATCTGAATCTACTCCATTCACTCCCTGGATGGCCATCATCAGATCACAGCACGGTGCATCCCTGGCAGCAAACCAAGGCTTCAAAGTTACTTCGTTTGTATGAAAATAACACCTGTATCCCTAGACAAAGTTGATGTGTATAGTTATTGATGATGAGTTTTTGTATGTTGTTAGCTAGCAACAAAGCGCCTAATCCGCGCCAACCGCTGCCTTCGACGAGCAACATGTTCATAGAAGTGTTGCAGCGACGGCCTGAAATTATGCAACAATTGCTGGCCACTGTAAGTCTTACATATATTAAGGGTCCATGATAGGAAAACATGGTTTGCGGGCGTCATATTTTGATATAGAAAAAAAAGTTGTAGCCACAAAAAAAAACATACGACAAGCTAAAGAGATTCTCTAGTAGCTACAAGTATTAAATTGCGTATAAACCTTACAGATGATTGTAAAAAAAACAGAATATCATCAAAAGCGCTTGCGTAGGGTCATATTTTTGGCGTAAATAATAGCGCAAACGTATTGAATGGTAGTGGTAAAGAGATGCGCCGAATGTTCGGCCGAATATTCGTATTCGGCAAATTCGGCATATTTTTTCATGTTCGTATACGGCCGAATATTCGGTTGATTTGCCGAATAATTACCGAATGTTTTAATTGTACCAATCATACCAATTATTTATTGACAAAATAAAAAAGATTAAGAGGATTCTCTAGCAAACGGTCTCCATACAAACGGCGATAACGTTTCCCACCCTCTCTAAACCATAACCTACAGCAACAGATTATATAATCCTACAGCAATGAATTTTCGGTATGTCTTTGAAATGCCTTAAAACTAGGGCTGTTATATATTTTTTAAATATTGTAGATTTGAAAATATTGGCACTTTTTTGTTTTGTATGAAATCACTAAATTGCAAATAAGTATTTCAAAATCTTTGATAGATATTCAAAAAATCAAAACGTACAGGCTACAGCCCTCTTGTTTTTAGGCATTTCAAAAACATGCCTTTTTTTAAACAATAAAAACTGCTATCTTTATAAACCACCACTAGTATTAAAATGTATAATAAAATTATGTTTTTTTATAAATGTCAATGTATCCCTCATCTTCAAAGACTTTCATCAACGTAATAATAAATTTCAAAGTATGCAGTTCCGAACTGCAATTATTTGTAACCGAAAGAGCGGTACATCGACTGAGCGAGCCGTGCTAGAGAAAGAGTTGCCGTGGCAAACGCCCGCCCGACACGTGTAAAACCTGTTTACTGCGCAGAATTGAACCGAATGATTCGGCCGAATATTCGGTTCGGCACATTTTGGACCGAATATTTGGCCGAACATTCGTATTCGGTTAAACTTACATTCGGCGCATCACTAATTAAAATATACTTTAACGCAGCGGTTCCCGAATTCTTTTGGCTTCGGAACCCTTTTTGGTTAACCGATTTTCGGCGGAACCCCAGCTCTAGTAAGAAGTAAACTAACTAGGGTTGGCACTTTTAGGAACAGAAAATAGGACAAATACAAGGGTGCGCAAAAAAATTTTGAGTCTATTTTCTAAATGTACGTTGAAATCATTAAGACTAGCAGTAAAACTACTGTAGAGTCTGGTAACTGGCAAATCCTTCATTTACCAGTTACCCAGACATGGTGAATGTATGTGAATGTTTGTAATTAAAATACTCAAATTCAATGAAAACATACGGGCGGGTCAGCAAAGTAAGAGTGTAATAAAAAAAAAACCGGTCAAGAGCGAGTCGGACTCGCGCACCGAGGGTTCCGTACAATCATAAATATATTTGGATATGTTACTTTAGTACAGTCTTTAAAAAAGTAGGATAAACGGCAGACAGTTGGAAGGGCGAACAGGCGGACAGTTAATTTACAAATCTTAACCACAGCTGCTTATGGTGACTGAAAAACGTTTCAGCCACTCCACATTGCAAACTGTTTATATTACTAAGTAGGAACTTATTCTTCGTTTATTCGTAGGGCAAATAGTAGGTAATTAATTTTAATTTTAATTTATTTAAGTAGGTACACCAGCAGAACACTTATCAAACAATTACAAAAAAATAAAATGATACAGACATACATAGACTAATAAGTGCCCCATTATAGGTGACACAGCATTTAAGAAAAATAAAGTAACAAAACAAGCATCTGGAAGGAACTAAAAAGATATACAATTATTCATAAGGAAAATACATAATTATTTTTATATTAAAACTAAGTACTTATTATACAATACTAAATACTAATTAAGCAAATAAGGCTGCAGGAATTTGACTCACTCGGCTAGGCAGTACCTGACAAGTGTTCTCGTAAGATACGCCCAAAGGTTTCGTAGCTGTTGTGGAAAATGTCTAGACCCGGTAAATCTTTACATGTGAGATTGTAATAGCTGCACATTCGGCGAAGCGGTGCGTGAGCACCGACATTTGTTCGGCAAGCTGAAGTACGTAGAAGATTTGTCAAAGGTTTTCTTGGCATGTTATATGGAACCATTAATGAAATTTTTTCCAAGAGACGGCTAAAGCCAGGGTGGCCGTGGAAGATCTTGTAAAGAGTGTTGAGGTCATGGAGTCTACGTCTATCACTTAGCGAAAGCAGAGCAAAGTGTCGAAGCCGGAGATGATAAGGACATCGATGTGATAAATCAGATGAAATGTAGGCGAGATGGCGAGTAAACGCTCTTTGCACATTCTCGATTCTTTGAGAATGAACTGCGTACGTTGGACTCCAAGCAGAAGACGCATACTCTAAGTGGCTACGTACAAGCATATTAAATAGCTGTATTTTTGTTTTAATTTGAAAGCCACGAGAGTTACGTTTAATAAAACCAAGCATTTTTGCGCCTTTTTTAATGATGTCATTAAAATGAGATGTAAATTTTAGCTTAGAGTCCAATATTACACCCAGATCCCGCATTTCAGTAACTTCCTGAATGGTTTGTCCACTTATGTTATATGAGGTGGCATGAGGCGATGTCTTTCTTGTAAACTTAATGTGAAAACACTTTTTAGGGTTCATGGCCATACCATTTTGATTGCACCATTTCAGAACTCCATTTAAATCATCTTGTAAGAGAGCCGAGTCGCTAGAAGATTCGATACATTTAAAGAGTTTAAGATCGTCAGCGAAAAGTGAAAACTGGCAATGACGAATTATAGCTGAGATATCATTTATAAAAATGGAAAACAATAATGGTCCTAAATGAGAACCCTGGGGCACTCCAGATTCAGCAAAGTAGGTTCTTGATGAAAAACCATTAAGAGGAGGCTCCCAGAATTTGGCAATATTTGAACTCAAATAGTGACGTCTGTACAATCTCAATGAATGTCAAATTCAGATATATGCTTTTATGGACCTTCGTTTAGTGGATGACGGCAGGATTTCAGAAATTATTGAGTTTGGCTCGATAGTTTTTTATTCTGAAAACATGTCCTTTTTAGGGGAATTTTTGAAATATCTCTTTAATTATACATCGTTTCTGACCAAAATTTATGTAAATCAAAAGCAAATTACGTGTTCCAGTGACTGACGGCACAAAAATCGTATATATTAATTATTACTATTGTTATTACCAAAAAAGAGATTAAATACCAGCGCGCTACGGGCGCCGCCTTCGTTAGTACTGCGCAGTGCGCCGTCGAGGTAGGACGTGTGTCGCTCGCGCATCGAATTTTTTATCAGTACGAGCATTGCTTTGCAATCTATCTATACAGTTGTTTAACGTATGTACTTGCGCAGAGCAACGGAGGGGATTTCGCGAGGGCTAGGGCGGTTTCCCTCAAATTTCTATGATAAAGATTGTATAACTGTGGTATGGGTAACAAACAGCAAAGCGCGCGTGTTCATCGTTCTGGCAGCACCACGGTTTCCGTTTTGCGTGAATTAAATACACCACGAATGTCAATTTTTTGCCAGTCGGGAGCTCGGGAGAAAGTAGGTTTGATCGCCCCCCACTGGAAGAGGTACATCCGAAGATGTACGTATATGTCCATCATTAGGTTTGAGAAGCCACGTCACACCATTATTTAGCAGCAAAGTAGATTATTTTGTAGCACAAATCCTGAAGTTAGCATCATAATATATCACGAGAGGTATCATTACAAAGGTGGCTCCTCATAGTCCAATCAATGAGCATATTTGTTGTATGGAGACTTCCGAAAAATTCTCCCGTCTATAAAATTTGGCATGTGATGAAGTTAGGTAACACAGATTACAGATGAACAATAAGCCAATAAAATTTGTTAAGAGAAGTTAGGTATTTTTACCTAAACATGAAAATCGCTTATATCTCTCTGTGAATATTTCCTCGGGCTAAAATACTTTCTGTATACGTATTTGTGTATTAGTTAGAATAAGTATGTAAAAGAATCCAATATTTTTTCGATTTCGGAGATACTCCAAATTTAAATTTTAATATTTTTCAATATATCTTTTCTTGATTAAAATATCTGCTGATTATTATTTTTTAATATTTTTTTATACCCTTAATATATAGATTTGTTCAGTAGGCCAACAAATTTTCTTCTTTAATCATATTTATACATAAATGTATGAAAATGGACTGACTATTTTTCACATTACCTCTTAAGACCAAAAAATAAAAAAAATATGATTAAAGAAGAAAATTAATTGACTTACTGAACAAAGCTATATATTTAAGGATATAAAAACATATTAAAAATAATAATCAGCAGATATTTTTATCAAGAAAAGATATATTGAAAAATATTAAAATTTAAATTTGGAGTATCTCCGAAATCGAAAAAATATTGGATTCTTTTACATACTTATTCTAACTAATACACAAGTACGTATACAGAAAGTATTTTAGCCCGAGGAAATATTCACAGAGAGATATAAGCGATTTTCATGTTTAGGTAAAAATACCTAACTTCTCGTAACAAAATTTATTGGATTATTGTTCATCTGTAATCTGTATTACCTAACTTCATCACATGCCAAATTTCATAGACGGAAGAATTATTCGGGTTGCATAAGCCCCGTTGATTGGACTATCAGTCTAAACATCAGGTTTGAGGAGCCACTCTGGAACTCGCTAAGTACCAGTTAAATACTTTAGAAAATTAATGCATCGTTTAGCAGCAAATGTGTAAAGTACTTGCTATTTTTTTTTATTTTTAGCTCAGTAGTGCTGGAGAACGCAATTTGTATGGCTCCTCAATGCTGACGTTTTGCATATAAACAACTTACTTACTGTACCTACCTCAGATAACAATGGAATCAAAACCAGATACGCTTACATTTAGCAAAAATTTCTGTTATATATGGCTTTTTTCGTTTCCACAACGCGATGTGGTCGTTTGGTATGTTGACCACGACGCGAATTTCGCTTTGTGGTATTTCTATGATTACCACAACGCATTCAAGAGCCATGACACGGATTTCGCGTTGTGGCATTTTTGCAGTGACCAGAACGCGTTGTTAGCGTTTTTTCGCTCAAGATCCTTAAGGATTCGCTGTAAAGGGTGACCACATTTTGCAAGGGGTACTTGAAAATTAATATCTAACTTACCTACCTACAATAATATTTATTTACTTAAAACGCTTATAATATGGTCATATTTTGACAACCTTCTTTGAGCAAAGTCGAGGTTGCCGCGGTCTTCCAATGGTGACGCTACAAAGTTGTATGGGATTTCATTATTGTCGAGTTTTAGCCACCAGCAATTTCCTTTGAGTTTTCTTTCAAACATAGGTGAAAAATAGTACATTGTACAATCCGCGCAGATAAAGAATGGGATTGAACTGAATCTACTGGAATGAATGAATGAATGAATGAATGAATGAAATGAATGAATGAATGAAATTATTTATTCACTGAAAACAGAGTAAGTACATAGGTCTGATTTTTCATAAAGTTCTTCTGTCTTACCAACGTTGGGCATGTGAATATTACACAATTGTTATATCATTAGAATTATTATCATGTCATTATTGTTATTAAATCATGTCAAGTAAATGTTAATTAAATATTTGAGTTAATTTTATAATCTTGAAATTCTTTAACAGAGTAAAAACATTTTTGAACAAGAAAATTAATCAATTTACTTTTAAACAAATTAAAAGGGAGCTCTGTTAAGGAATGCGGTAACTTATTATAAATTCTTATACAGCTAGCATAACAGTTCTTTTTATACAAATTTGTTTGCATCCTGGGTAACAATAGCCTGCCGCGGTACCTTGCCGATTTGAAATTATCTTTCTTTTTAAATAGATATGGATGCAACTTAACGAAAATGCAACATTCCAGAATATACATGGACGGTAACGTAAGAAGATTGAGTTTCGGAAATAATTCTCTACAAGATGTCAAGGGAGGGACATCACATATAGCACGGACACATTGTTTCTGTGCTATGAACGCTCTGGGTACATCTACAGAATTGCCCCAGAGTAGTAGACCATACTTAATATTAGATGCAACATAGCCGTGATAGGCCATTAATGCGGCTTTTTGATTAACTTGTTTTGTCAGCCGCCAAAGAGCATATGCAAAACGATTTATTTTCTTACATAGTCTTGTGACGTGTTTTTTCCATCTGCATTGGTTATCAATAACAATACCTAAAAATGTCATCTCATCTGTTTCCGTTATGAATTCATTATTAATTGATAGGGTTAGACAATTTTCTTTTTGTTTTTTGTTATAGAATCTCATATATTTGGTTTTTTTAGTATTTAAGTGTAAATTATTCCTTTCCAACCAGTTAGCAATATTCGTTAAAGTAGCGTTTACGTCGTCATTATAGTTTTTGTCATGTCTTTTTTCTATGATAACCGAGATATCATCAGCAAATAGATTTATTTGATGATTTGTCACGTTAGGTAGGTCATTTATATAAATGATAAATAAAAGCGGACCCAGGATAGTACCTTGCGGGATACCTACGTTATTTTCAGCAATAGATGATTTAAATGTCGTTTCTTCTTTGAGTTCATTTACATTTTTGAGTTCTACATATTGGCGTCGATTTTGAAGATAAGATTTAATCCACTGAAGTGCTATACCTCTCAATCCATATTTTTCGCATTTTAATAGCAGTATTTCATGTGAAACAAAGTCAAACGCCTTGCTCATATCAAAAAAGACTGCCATAGATTCAATATTTTGATCTATATTTTCCGTGATCTTTTTCATCAATTTAAAAACTGTTAGGGTTGTGGATTTACCTTTACGAAAAGCATTTTGTTCGTCTTTAAGTATATTAAATTTTTCCAGAAATTCATAAAGCCTTTTTTGCATGGCTTTTTCAAATATTTTAGCTAGAAGAGATATTAATGCTATTGGTCTATAGTTATCCATTATATCCCTTTCACCTTTTTTGTGAACAGGTTTGATAATAGATAGTTTTAGTATTTCTGGAAAAGTCCCCTCAATAAACGATAAATTTACTAAATGACTCAAAATATTAGATAGAATAATAGCGCAGTATTTTAGTATATCTGAAGGGAATTCGTCAAATCCTACCGAAGGTGTGTTATTTAGCGATCTAATAATATTAAATATCTCGTCAGGTGTAGTAGGGTAAAGAAAAATGCTTGCATCAACAGATTGAATACTATTATGAAAGGTCAAGTTAGGATTCGATGTCTTAGTTATATTTGTCAAATTGATGAAAAAGTTATTAAAATTATTAGAAATGTCAATAGGGTTAGAAATAGAAATGTCATCATGTGTTATGTTGCTTATGTATTTATTGTCACGATCAGATTGTTGATAGGATTTAATTATATTCCAAGTTGCCTTGCAAATATTTTTACTTCTTCTGAGGTAAGCTTCATTGTTAACCTGTCTCGATTTGTTTATGCAGTTTCGTAGGATACGCGAGTACTTACGATAAGTAGCCTTGCTAGACTTACAGGGCTTCTTATAGTACTTAAACCGTAGTTTCCTTTTAGTTATACAAGATTTTTTTAGACCCTCCGTAATCCATTTGCAAACTTTTGGTTTATTTGTTAATTTAATTTTATATATAGGAAAGCATAATTTAAAAAATAGACTTAGTGTTTCATGAAAGCAGCTAAATGCCGTATTCAGATCAGTAGCTTCATATACTTCAGACCATGAAAGACTTGATATAGCCTCTGCAAACTTTTTCTTATTTTCAAAACTAAAGTCTCTTTTATATCTGTAATGGGCTTTAATTTCATTTTGTGCGTTATGTATATTCATACTAAGGGTCTGACAAGTCTCATGATCTGATAATCCCAGATGATGGATTTGACCAATAGCAGAAGGATCATTACTATTTATATGGTCTAGACACGCTTTTTTCCGCGTTGGTTCATTTATATGTATCGTGATTCCATAATTTTGATTTATCCTAATGTATTCCGATACAATATTATTTTCTGTTAAGATATTTATATTGAAATCACCAGTTATTATAATTTTTGTATTTCTTTTGTATCTCAATTTAGAAAGAAGTAACTCCAAACGATTAAGAAACATATACGGATTTGATGTAGGAGTTCGGTATATACAGATAAATAAACATTTTATACTTGGAATCTCTATGCCGCAACACTCAAAAGAATTTTCAATACATAATTCTTTAAGATAGGGAACATTTTTATATTCAAAGCTATCTTTACATAGGATGCAAGCACCACCCCTTCGTTGATTTGGTCTAGAGTAGTAGTTAGCTAAGGAAAAACCTTTAATATGCAAGTTTTTTTCGTCTCCGGTTTTTAGAAATGTTTCTGTTAAACAAATGATGTCAATCATTTGTCCTTTTTTTGCTAATTCCTCAAGAGCTATTTGAAATATATCCAATTTACTCAGTATACCAGCAGCGTTCTGATGGAAGACTATTAGAGATTTGGTATGGCCATTTTCATTATTAGTCACGAAAACATGTTTCAGTTTGCGCCTGACATTCTGGAGAATTATTACCTTCATTAGTAGTATTTTTTTGAAATTCTATAAGTTTCCTTTCCGAGTTAGAAAATCGACTATTTTTACGCGGAATTCTACGAAAATAATCTAGTATGGTGGTCTGTAGTGTTGCCTTGGCATGATTATTGTTACCCAATACGCTAGTTCTCATGTAGGCACCATTTTTATATTGGTTTTTATAAGATGTTGAGCGCCTATGTACAGTTTTCTTCTTGTTAAAAGGTAAAAACTTTTCATCATAATCGATCGAGTCAATGGTAAAATTAATTTTTCTAGAAATGTCAACAAGATAATTATTTGTGTCCGAATTAAGGTAAGTACAATTTTTAAAGTTTTTACAAATCATTTTTATGTTCCAATTTAATAGATTTACATTAATTAATTTATTATTTAATATATTTAAAACAATTACTGAATAATTCTGTAGTTTTTTTAAAGTAATTGACAATTCAATACACAATTTAGTAGGATTTATGTCATTTTCGCCAACACATAAGATGATTTTATCACCAATGCCGAAATTTGAACATTCACATCCCTTCAATACTTCTTCTGCCGGAGCGAATGGTTTTGTAACTGCCGATACACCATATTTTTCATATGCGCTGTTTCTTCTAGAGTGTATTAGTTTTATTGCCAGTTCTGAGCATTGTTGCGTACCAAAAATCCTAATTTGTTTCTCGTTATTTTGTTGTATTTTCTTGCTGGAAAGGAGTTTAGTTTCTTGCTTTGTATCGCATTCATTCGGAATTTTATTCAGCTCATCATCATTGGTTTGTATAGCTTTCTCTAGGCATACATTTTTCGGAGATAACTTTTGTTGCGTCGTCGGCGAGTTCGTGCAAGAAAAATCTAGTGGTTTTGCGGTAATAGTATGCTTCTTTTTTGTTCGTTTTGTTTGTGATTGAGATGCTGTACTATTGGGAGTATTCGAACAAATCTGTAATAGTTCACTTATTCTTAACTCATTAATTTTAATTGTATTCTGCAAACGATTATTTTCCAGTGACAAATTTTCAACTTCGTTATGTGCGCTATTAAGTTGAGTTTTTAGATCTTCTATGATTTGTTTTAGTTCGCTTATTTCATCAAATTTTGTCGATAAATCTGGCAAACTATTCGCTCGATGAGATGTGTCAGAGATAGGTGATGAGGTGCAGTCAAAGTCGGGTAAGGATTCGTATGAAGAATTAATTTCCTTATTTATAGCAAAATTTTTGCGTTGTTGTGGGATATTTTTTCGTTCGTTGGTGTTGCTAGAAATTGATATGGACTGCTGTTGTAGTAGCTTCTTGCTTTGCGGTGTCAGAGAACAAGAATCGCATTTAAATGCCTTTTTATTTTCTGGTGTCATGATTTTAAAACGTTGGAAGGATACGCTTGTGCAGTCTAAATGGAAATACTTTTCACACAATAAACACATCAAATATTGTTTCGTTTTTATTATTTTGCTACATTTTATGCAGTTAGGAGCCATATTTCAGTCAGTATTTATGGTCAGTATAAAGAGAAATAATAATAGTAAAAAAAAATCGAAATAAAAAAGGGGATGCACTAGGCCAGATTTGAACCCGAAAAGTTCGTGGCGCTACTGTGGACCACGCGCCGCTGCCGCTGTGCTAAATGGCCGCTAACGAAAGCTGGCTAATTTATGCAGTAGTATCCCCTGTTTACAATGTCGGGTTTAGTCGGTGCGCTGTCGTATGTGATCGTTTCGTCCATCAATACGAGACAGCTGAGTCACAGCTGTTTGCATTCACAGCACTGTTTACATTCACTGCATAACGAAATGAGTTTTAATTTAGAGAGTTTAGGGCTTTTAATTGCTTGCACTGTATCACAATTTAAATAAAATTAACCGATGGTCTATTATTTATTTTATGAAAAGGACACTTTAAACTGCGTGATGAATTATTGTTTTGTTGTACACTGATTTTAATATTGTTTTTCTTAATGGTGTATTGTTGTTTGTAAGTTAATATTGATTATTTACGTAGTAACGTTCACGATCACTTCACACAGATTTTTAAAGATATTTACGTGTTTGTTTTTTACGATAACATTTGTACGTTGTGTTTATCAAGCACTTTTCACATTTAGCCTATTTAAAAAACTTAAAACGATAATTAACAATTATTTAAGATTATAAGTACGGAGCTCACTGTTTACATGACGGCAGCGCCATCTGTTTTTTTGATGGAGCCCCCATCAATATGGGTGTGCCGCAGGGATCAATATTGTGCCCATTGCTGTTTCTAATTTATATAAATGACCTTCCCAACTACGCGAATAATTTATGTGAGACAGTACTATTTGCGGATGATACTTCTTTAGTTTTCAAAGTTAACAGAGGTAATAACTGTTCGGACGAAGTAAATAGTGCCCTCTCTAAAGTTTCATACTGGTTTAATAGTAATAATTTAGCACTTAACCCCAAAAATACTAAATGTGTAAAATTTTCATTGCCTAATGTTGAGCAGACAGAATAAAATATTAATTTGAATAACGATGAAGTCGAGTTTATTGAAAGTACAATATTTCTAGGTATTGCACTAGATTCTCGACTGCAATGGGATCCACATATTGAGGCATTGTCAAGTAGACTTAGTTCAGCGGCATTCGCTGTTAAGAAAATAAGGCTTTTAACTGATATTGAAACGGCAAGGTTAGTATATTTTAGTTATTTTTACCGACTTCAAAAGGAGGGAGGTACTCAATTCGACCCGTTTTTTTTGTTTTTTTTTGTTTTTTGTATGTACACCGATTACTCGAAGACGGCTGGACCGATTGAAATGATTCAAACGTTATTACATTAGGTAAACTCCCAAGTTGGTCTCATTTTTTAAAATTTTGAAATCGGTTCAGTACTTTTCAAGTAATCTTGAAAAAAGCACGAAAATAGTATGATTTTGTGTGAACTACCTCGATGATCAGTCGTATAACTTCTTTGTTTATGAACTGAATAAGATAATTATTTTTTGTTGGAAAAGGGATATCTTAAGTGATAAGCCAGTATTGAAAATATTTTTGTACTCCAAAAAAGAGCTGTTCGCGGCATATACAATCTTCGGCGGAGAGATACCTTGAGAGAACTGTTTAAAGAAATAAATATTTTAACTTTGACAGGCCAATACATATATGAAAATCTAGTTTATTTAAGAAAACACTATGATTCATTTGCTAAGAACAGCAATAATCACCAGTTTAATACAAGAAATAAAGATAAACTTGCCGTTCCAAGATTTAGGCTTGCAAAAACTAGAGGTTCATTTATGGGGAAAGGCATAGCCTTTATTAATAAAGTTCCACAACAAGTAATTGATCTTCCTTTGCATGAATTTAAAAACCATGTTAAAAAAAACCGGTCAAGAGCGAGTCGGACTCGCGCACCGAGGGTTCCGTACCATCATAATTGCACCATTAAACCACACTACAGAGTAGAATTATAAAATTAGTATTGCATTTTTAGGTCAGCGCTATCTCTTGACCGATAGTGGAACTAATGTTAACTTTTTTAGAAATTTGATAATTTCTAAAAAAGTGTGCAATATTGAGACATCGTTTTATTTTTCCTGTAATCTTTACATAAACTGCTATCACATAGAATTATTTCAGATTTTTCTCTTTGCAAACTTCGGAGATAAGGGGGGGGGAAAGGTATTTTTTTTTACATTTTTCATCATAAGTCGAAAACTATGTGGTCTAGAAAAAAAATAAAAAATGATTTAAAACGTGCAAACGGCGCTCTTTCATATGATACCCCACATGTCCTAGTAGCCCCACTTCAAATTTTTATGACCTCTTTTCAGGCCCTGCTGTTAAAAAGATATTTTTTTTTATTTATTTCTTATTCGCGAAATAGTTGGACAAATGTCATCTTAAACTATTCCAAATTTCAAGTTGATACCATTAGTAGTTCTCGAGATATCCAGCTGTGACAGACAGACAGACAGACAGACAGACTGAGTCACACCATAAGGGTTCCTTTTTTACCATTTTGGTACAGAACCCTAAAAACGCTCATGGGTAAAGGTTATTATAAAGTAGACGATTATCTTAAAGATCAAAATGCGTGGAAATGATGTAACACATAACTACTATAAGTACTTTGTTGCCAATGATAGTAATATAATAAGTTTATGTTTGTTGCCAATAATCCTGTCACCCTGTTGTAATTATTTGGTAACGATATATTCAAGTTTGTAAATATCGTTACTTATTGCTATTAAAGCTGATAAGTTTCTTGCACCCGTTCTTCTTGTCAGTTAAAAAAGTCTTGAACGGGTGGTAGGAAAATATAGACGATTCAAAAGTACTTAATAATTAAGTTTATTTGAATAAAGCTTTTTTTTGCTTTATAACTAATAACAAATTAGTTCTAAGTTCGTGTAGGTACATTGTTTTCTTTTTTTTTTTGCTTTATAACTTTTATTTTTAATTACCTTACTGTCTATAATGTTTTACGGTCAATAAATAGTTTTTCTTTCTTTCTTCTTAGTACCTAACTAATTATATGTGAATATACTGAATGGGGAATAGTAAAAAGCATTTTCTTTAATTTTCTTTCTTTCTTATTAAGCTATGTAAGCTTGCCACAAAAATATAAATACTTATCTAAAGTTATATTACTTACTTTTATACTTACCTTTATAATTCTAATGTGTGTTCTCAGAACAGATCTAGCCTTGTTTGCAGGCGAAGAGATACATAAAAGAAATATAAAATATATTTTTTTAAATCAGTTGAAAATTTTGCACTTTAAAAATGGGAAACCGGGGCGCTGCCAGAACGATGGACACAAAGCGCTCGGCCGCGCGATAGACTGCGGGAGCGAGACAGTTGCGAGTAAAATAAGTGGGTGGGGGGCAGCGAACGCACGTAAAAATTTTGCAAGCGGACTCTTAAGTGCGACGATTTGTGTTCTTCTCTCCAGATATGATTTGAGCCATGTGAGCAGAGAGCCATGAATTCCACTGTCTTTCAACTTAGCAACCAGCAGTGAATGTGGTACCTTATCAAATGCACTGGAAAAGTCAGTGTAGATTGTGTCTACTTGATGTCTTTCATCCACACAACGAGACAAGTAAGTAACAAATGACGTCAGATTAGTTTCGGTTGAATGGCCTTTTCTGAAACCGTGTTGATGATCGCTGATACAACTTTCCACATGCAGAGATAGGGATGGATGGACCAAAGCTTCGAACAACTTTGAAAAACACGATAGAATTGAAATCGGGCGATAATTAGCAATATTAGCAATATCTTCTTTTTTGTGGACAGGTGTAACTCTAGCCTTTTTCCATTCCTCGGGAAATGTACCACTAGTTAAGGAAGCATTAAATATCAAACATAGCGGATAAGACAGATATTCACCGCAGCGCCTCACAAAAACTGGCGGTATACCATCCTGCCCAGCACCCTTGGCCATGTCTAGTTGTTTAATTTTTTTGTAAATCTGTTTCTCAGTAATATGAATGCTGCTGAGTAGAGATAGAATTATTTTAGAACCAGCCACCAATTTATTATTGTAGTGTTAGGTTGCGCCATCTCTTGACCGATAGTGGAACTATATTTTTCCTTAGGTTAGCATGCATAGGACAGCGCCATCTGTTGACTGGTAGTAAAACTAAAAAAAAATTTGATTGTTTTTTGAATTTCTTAAAAAGTGTGTTATATTGAGACATCGTTTTATTTTTCCTGTAATCTTTACATAAACTACTATCACATAGAATTATTTCAGATTTTTCTCTCTGCAAACTTCGGAGATAAGGGGGGGGGAACGGTATTTTTTTTTACAATTTTCACCATAAGTCGAAAACTATGCGGCCTAAAAAAAAGAAAAAATGTTTAAAAACGTGCAAACGACGCTCTTTCATATGATACCCCACATGCCCTAGTTGCCCCACTTCAAATTTTTAAGACCCCTTTTCAGTCCCTGTTGTAAAAAAGATATTTATTTTTTTATTTATTTCTTATTCGTGAAATAGTTGGACAAATGTCATCTTAAACTATTCCAAATTTCAAGTTGATACCATTAGTAGTTCTCTAGATATCTAGCTGTGACAGACAGACAGACAGACAGACTGAGTCACACCATAAGGGTTCCTTTTTTACCATTTTGGTACGGAACCCTAAAAAAGGATAACTAGGTACCTAGGTAAAGGGAAAAAAGAGACCTTTGATTTAATGTTTTAGGTATTTTTTTTAACTGTTTCCATTCCATGCATATTGTGTATTGCTACGGGCCTATCTCGTTAATTCCGCGTTATTTTTATTATATTGATGAATTCCAAACAAGACATGTCTTTTGCAATTCTGCTTTCATAAAATCTACAGAGCAACGGTTTCTGACATTAGAACAATTAAGCGGCATTTTAATTTTAATTTATTATATACGATAAAGTTTGACTTTAAAAGAAGGACTTTTAAGATATAAAATATTAATTTAGTTAGAACAAAAAGATAAGTAGGATCTTGAATATATAAACTCTTGAATTTTCGCGGAACGCCTGAGAGCCTCTCACGGAACCCCAGGGTGCCACGGAACCCTATTCGGGAACCGCTGCTTTAACGTACTACTGTGAAGTAGCTCCAATAACTTTTTTCAAGTAAGATAATTGTGCTAAAAATAATGATGAAAATACAACGAAAAATATCGAAAATTTGCAGAAGTGAGGTTATTTTCCATATTCTACTGGTAAAGAAAAAGACAGACAAATGTTTCCGATTAACCGGTTATTACTATTTATTGTTATCTCAATTTTCAATATTCCCAAACATAAGACTACTAGATCCATTGTTTACCCCCGAAAACCCCCATATCGTCGCTTATATTACAACACCGCGAATAATCATTTAAAAAAAAAACCGCCTATGTGACTTTTTTATTTAAATTAGTAGGGAGTTTTTGGCGGGATTTTGTCGAGTTCAGTTCGGTGGCTATTTTAATTATTCGCAAATTGATTCATAGTGGATATTGTGTTTTAAAATTGGTGCAGTTTTGTGGTACAAGTGTCTACGCAACTGAACAATATGTGGGATAATGGAAATAGGCGCGATCTTGGTTGTGTGAAGCTGAGACTTTTATTGTAGTGGTCGCTACCTCGGCAGAACTTACCGAGTAAACTGTCTTGATATACTTGCTGCCAAATGCTCCAAGCAGCATTGGAATGTGATGCACCCGCATTTTAATGTAAACTGAAACAATATACTAGAAATACTGAACTATTCAACACTTGACACTGGCAAAAATTACTTCCAAGAGGAAAGTAGATTGCCAAAACAAAAATAAGAAGAAGAAGAAATTAGTAGGGATAACGTTAATTTTTGCATTTAATTATTTATAATTAAATTATTTATTTTTAGTTATTTATTTATAACTATTTGTAATTAAATGCAAAAATTAACGTTATCCCTACTAATTAAATAAAAAAGTCACATAGGCGGTTTTATTCTATAAATAGAATAACTAATAAATGACTATAAAACATAAAATTGATTTTATTTCATTGTTACGATCACAGTCACAGAAAATATAATTGTTTTTGTTTCTCCTGTAAAGTTAGGAAATCGCATATTCGCGGTGTTGTAATATAAGCGACGTTATACCAAATATCAGCGAAATCGTTAGAGCCGTTTCCGAGATCACAGAAATATACCTACAAAGTTCAAAGTTCAAAAGTTTTTATTGCACTTTTCATGTTGTACAAAGATGTTATTACAAAAATAGAATCAAACATGAAACCCTGCAAGGGCACAGCAACTATCAAAATTAGGTGTATCAAATCTATAGATAGATACTTATATTAAAATAATTCTTAACTAATACTTAAGTAGTTTAACAAAATTATTATTGTTATATCCTGAATCTAGAGACGTATCTTATAAAAAAAAAACTTTAAAATTTAAAATTAAATTAAAACAAATTCTTAAACTTACCTACTACATTTTTGTTATAACAACTTAATTACCAATAATCTATCTATTTACATTATTATTGTTACTTTCTAAAAACTCTTGCAGCGAATAAAAACATTTATCTGTTAGATATTTTTTCAAAATTAATTTAAATTTATTTAAGTTCTTTTCGTCTTTAATGTTACTGGGTAGCTTATTATAAATTTTCACACACATAGATAAAGGGCCACTTCTAAACATTTCAAGTTTACAGGTTGGTTGTGCTAATTTATTTTGTGGTCTTAAATTTTGTGGACGGTGGTAATGTGGAAAGAATTCAGGGTGCTTATAAATTCAGGGTACATATAAATAAATAAATAAATATACAAGAATTGCTCGTTTAAAGGTATAAGATATATCATACTGAACAACTTACGATGGGACCAACTCTGAAATCGCGAAAAAAATAGTCTGTTTCATACAAAAATTGATAACGAAAATTTCAGAATGTTTGAAACATTTTTTTTGCGATTTCAGAGTTGGTCCCATACTTAAAAATGTTCAGTTTGATGGCCCCTATTTACCATATTCAGCATTAAAGGTTCTTTTTGTAACCAGTTGTGTATAGTAAAAAAAACATTATGAATGCTTAAGGCTCCGTTATGCGAAATCATTTGTCTCTGTCTTTTTCTTTAAGTGTAAAGAGTATAGAAAATAACCTCACTTCTGCACTTTTTCGATGTTTTTCGTTGTTTTTTCATCATTATGTTTAGCACAATTATCTTTCTTGAAAAAAAGTTATTGGAGCAACTGCACAGTACGTTAAAGTGTATTTTGATGTAGAATTCAATACGTTTACGCTATTATTTACGCCAAAAATATGGCCCGCGACAAGCGCTTTTGATGATATTCTGATTTTTTTTACAATCATCTGTGAGGTTTATACGCAATTTAATGTTTGTAGCAACCAGGTAAACTCTTTAGCTTGTCGTATGATGGCTAGAAGTTTACGTTTTCTATATAAAGATATGGCCCGCGCAAACCATGTTTTCCTATTACCGCCCCTTAAATCTAATTAACCGCCTCTGTAGTCCAGTAGTTCGCCCACCCATGTAAGACGCAGGGGTCCCGGGTTCGATTCCCAAGGGGTATAATTTGTACTCGGTTTGGTTAGTGGTAGGGCTTATTTCAAGTCCGCCTGGTTACCTACCACCTTCTTACCTAACTCTTGACGCCATAATAACAATTTAAAAGTTGTGTTCCGGCAGTTAGAGATAAGATAAGGGAACGTACCCATACTACGTGACCCGTTTAGGGGGGGGAGGGGGGTCTTTAAAATACCACGCTTGGTCACAGGGGGGGGGGGAGGGGTGCCTACGTTTTGTCACGTAGTCAATATTGTCAATGGAAATCTGGTTCTTTTTTTACAAGTTGTATTCAAATATGGCACGCAGCGAATTTTTTTTCTTCTTGATACATTTTTTCGCTTGTAATTGTATGTAAAATTATAATACACACTCTTGGCATTACGTGGCAAGCGCCTTACTAATGAAAAGACAAAAATGAGCAAATTTTTTTATAGATTTCTGTTGAAAATGATGTAAAACCATTATCTATGAAATACTACGTGAAAACCAGGGGGAGGGGGGGGGGGGGTCTTGGCATATACTGCGGGTGGTCACCGAGGGGGGGGAGGGGGGTCAAACATGGTAAAATATGGGTCACGTAGTATAGGTACGTTCCCTAACCAGTTCCTCAGTGGTGAGGATTCCGGGTGTAGTGCGCTTCCACCTTCGGCCTAATCGTCCTCATGCCCACAGACTACAGATTTTCTATCGGCCGATACCAAATCGTTGTAGTGTGCGCACTTGCATACTTCTTCATACTGGGGAAAGGCATAGCCTTTATTAATAAAGTTCCACAACAAGTCATTGATCTTACTTTGCATGAATTTAAAAACCATGTTAAAAAAACGCTCATGGGTAAAGGTTATTATAAAGTAGACGATTATCTTAAAGATCAAAATGCGTGGAAATGATGTAACACATAACTACTATAAGTACTTTGTTGCAAATGATAGTAATATAATAAGTCTATGTTTGTTGCCAATAATCCTGTCACCCTGTTGTAATTATCTGGTAACGATATATTTAAGTTTGTAAATATCGTTACTTATTGCTATTAAAGCTGATAAGTTTCTTGCGCCCGTTCTTCTTGTCAGTTAAAAAAGTCTTGAACGGGTGGCAGGAAAATATAGACGATTCAAAAGTACTTAATAATTAAGTTTATTTGAATAAAGCTATTTTTGACTTTGACTTTGACTGATTCCAACTATCGGCCGACAGTTTAGTCTGTAGTTTGCGGGGTCTCTTAATAATATTAGGTCTTTACCTATGAAATTGCCGATATTTTGTCACATACAGAGAAAATAATAACTTCTATAATTTAAAATTTTAACAAAATCGTAAATATTACATCGAATTATGATCATGATAGTTAACTATCAGTAAAAATAAAGTCCATATTTTAGCTTTCGTGACATTAAAAAAACCGGCCAAGTGCGTGTCGGGCCACGCGCAGTAGGGTTCCGTAGGTACATTATACCATACCATATTTTAATACCGCTATCATTTTTCGTCTGAAAAAATAACTTTGTTTTTCACAGTGTTTGTATGAATGACAAAGTTATATTTGCGGTTTTGGAAAATGTACTATATCTCGAAAACTAGTTACTGTATCTCGTTCAAAACAATTTTCGTTGAAAGTGTTTATTAAGATCTATAGTTCATATTTTTTTTAGATTTTTCACCCTCTTACTTTAAAAGTTAAAGGGGGGGGGGGGACACACATTTTACCACTTTGGCGGCATATATTTTTCAAATGGTTGACTTTAAAAAAAAATTGTCTTAGGAACCTCAATGTCATTTTTAAAGACCTATCTATAGACACCCCACAAGTATTGGTTTGATGAAAAAAAATATTTTCAGTTTCAGTTCCATGTATGGGGAGCCCCCCCTTAATCTTTTATTTTTTTTATTTTTGTATAAAAATCGTAAAGCGGTTCACAGAATACACCTGCCTACTAAGTTTCAACTATGTAGTCCTAATACTTTTGGAATAAAGTGGCTGTGACATACGGACGGACAGACAGACAGACAGACAGACAGACATGACGAATCTATAAGGGTTCCGTTTTTTGCCATTTTGGCTACGGAACCCTAAAAAAGATCTTGAAAGTGACTCTTTTTTTGTGAGCAAAAAAAAGGGTCACCGAAGGGGTTGTAGCTTAACCAAAACTTATTTTTTCGCTTATCTTAAATGGAAATAAGTTAGCATAGTGTTCAAACATTAGTACATAAAAGTTTTGTTACATGAGTGTTCATGGTTGTTAAATGAACAAAGAAAATGCTATTATGAAAAATGCAACTTCTTGAAAAATCTCCATACAAATCGGCAATTTCATAGGTAAAGACCTATTATTTGATTATTGTTTGGTACAGGTATTGAACGTAATAATGTTCGAAGACTGCTGCAACCAATGGTCAATGTCTCGGCCATTATTAGGGCTGATCCTACTAAACGAGGAGCATTTCTCGCGCATCCGAGGGGAGATGATCGCGCAACAGCCGCGCGACAAGCAGCCGCAGCTCGCGCAGTGGTTCACGGGCCTTATGGCGGGGATTGAGCCTAATCTGCTCACCAAGAATAGGGATAGGTGAGTACACTATATGTGGACGATGATTGTGTATATATGTCACCGTTAAAGTGCGGAAATCAGTGAATCTGCAGATTCACTGGTCAATTCAGTTAAAGTGCGGAAAATGTTTTATTTCGTACTTTAACTAGGTAATCTGCAGATTCACTAGCTAATCTGCAGATTAACGACCAATGATCAGTTAATGTACGGAAACAGGTTCTTTTATTGAAAAAATGTGTAATAACATAAAATGTGGTTGACACAAAAGCGGGGGGACGCAGCCCCCCCTCAAGGGGGGCTCGGAGGGCGAAGCCCCCCACCATGGAAAAGTCTTAAAGAGATCATTAGGTTAGGTTAGTATTGTGACCAAAAACGCGCGAGCGGAGCGAGCGTGCCGCGGGAGCGGCCGGCAAAGCGCCAAAAACGAAGTTTTTGTAAAATAAACTTTCAATATAGGTCTTTTACTTAAATTTCTTGAAGCCTTGGCTATTTCATTCACTGTATTCGGCACTTTAACGGTGTAGCATCCGTTAATCTTCAGATTAACTAGTTAAAGTGCGAAAATCGCACTTTAACTAACTCGACCAGTTAATCTGCAGATTCACTAGGTAATCTGCAGATTAAAGGATTCCGTACTCTAACGGCAACATATACACAAACATCGTCATCGTCAGCTGTTGCTACTATATAGTAGCAACAGCCGCAGTTCGCGCAGTGGGTCACCGGCCTTATGGCGGGGATTGAGCCTAATCTGCTCACCAAGAATAGGGATGGGTAAGTACACTATATGTGGACGATGATTGTGTAAAGTCGCATTACTAATTTCCCAGCAAAAATGTAAACAAAGAAACGTCACTGTCAAATTGACAAACTGACATTTTCAGATATTGAAAACCTTTGATCACTTTTATAACTTTTTAATTTGTTTAATTATATTTTGAGTCATAATAAATATAATGTCATCCAGGATAATTTTAAAGTATGATGGTAATTAGAAATTTTATCTTTATAACCTATCATAATTTTTGATGTTAAAAGTTCTTGAAACGATCTGATTAGAAAAAATTACTTAGATATTGACTGAATGTAAGCTATCAAAAATACGTAGCATCTTCGCCTGTTCCCCCCCAATACCAAAAGACAAATGTTACTAACAGCTACTACTCGTAATACAATTTTTTTTATGAAATTTTATAAAATGACGAAAGGTTGATGTGTACGGTTTGCAGTTGAAGTGTGCACAGCATCATAAAAATGTTTTCTACTATAAAACTGTTATTATGAAATATTAAATTATATTACTGTTTTTGCCGCAAAACTCATGATTCAGAATATTTATCTTATCTATTTTTATTAGGTTTGTGATGAAAAAAGACGTGTGTTTATTTCTTGACTTAGCAATATACTATTTCTTATTGTGTTGTTTTGTTCTGGCAACACCTTTGTTTACATTTTTGCTGGGAAATTAGTAAATAAGCTACATATATTTCTTTTTTCACAATGGACTTCCGCCGAGTGACGCCTGATTCAATCAAATATCTCTTTTCAAATATTAATTGTCGTTTAATTTGTGGTCAGGTTCACCCAAAACCTGTCGATCTTCAGGCGAGACATCAACGACCTGCTGAAGGGCGCCACTGTCAACAACGCCTCCGTCAACGACATGATGACTTCGTAATCACCACAGGCAAGTACCACTAGTCCAATAAAACTAGCTTTATCTGGACATAATTAATAAACTCGTTGTTTTTATTAGTTTATCGGATATTGATATTAAGTGTCAAATATTAATTAGATAAGTGATGTAAGAAATCCGGGGTGGTAACCGTTTCATATAAAAATCATGAGATTTTGTACATTACCTAGCTTTTTCCTAAAAGCAAAATAGTTAACCAAATACCTTGTTAGTATAATTTTATTGGTGCATTAAAATGCTTTTACCTAATAGCAAAATTAAACTGAATCCAAATTCGCATGTTCGTTTTTTGACAGTATTCATCTGATCTCAATAATATTGAGATCAGATGAATAATATTATCTAGATAAGCCAAAATGGTAATGATGATTGTATTTTATTAAGCTATGATACGTCTTTTTAGACATTTTAGACCAAAATTAAACATTTATTTTTTACGTTTTAATAATAATGTATTTCTCAGTAGTTATTTTTTTTTAGTTTTATGCGAAGTTTCTAAATGTTTAATTCCTTTTATTCTAACTATAACTAACACTAATTTATGAAATAGAAATAGAAAATTTCCCAATAAAGCTAGTTTTATTGGACTACACACTACACGCTGAAAATTAATTAAAAGCGCAATACCTACTGAGTTTAATGTATGGAACAGCTGATTTTTTTTTCACGTTATCAGGGTTGGCCCATAGAAAAAGTGGTTTAGTCGACAAATGCCAACATTTAGTTGTTATAGTACAGTAGCCCGTAGAACATTTAAATCGCCAAAAAGGTTACCGTTTGCCGTTGTGATATAGTTATTTATAAGGAAATTATAGATACTTTAACACATGTTTTACAGATCGCAACCTGCCGTAACCTATATTTGTATATCTCCAAAAATTATATTTTTTTATTTTTCAAGGTTTACCACATGGTTTAGCTATTGTCGTGTTCTACAGCTTTGTTTGATTGCCACTGATAATAGTAAGACTTTGGAAAGTGATCATACACAGATTTAAGACCGGATAAAGTCCAACCATTTTCATCAGGTCTTAAATCTGTGTATGGCTACTTTTTATAGTCTTACTCTTATCTGTTGCAATCAAACCAAGCTGTAGAACACGACAATAGCTAAACTATGTGGTAAACCTCGAAAAATAAAGAAATATCAATTTTGGAGATATAAGTATCTATAATTTCGTAATAAATAACTATATCACAACGGCAAACGGTAACCTTTTTGGTGATTTAAATGTTTTACGGGCTACTGTACTATTATGGAGAATAATATTTTCAATCACTTTTGGAATTTGGATTTTTTTCTTTTTTTTCTTTCCTTCGTTATAAAAACATTTCGACGCAGAAGTGTAATGACCTCCTAAGTGACAATTTGTCATTTTTGTGATTTTTATGTATATAGGTTTAAAATACGATTTCGCATATCCTAGTAAGACCACCAAACTGTATTTCGGAATTTTTGATCAGATAATAAAAAATGTAAATAGCTCGTAAGTTAATTTACGTAAATTTTGATATCAATTAAACCTTTTTTTATTCGTTTCCCGTAAAATCGTATTTTTTTAGATAGGAGGTCATTACACTTCGCCGTCGATTTGTAGAATCTGTCGTTTTAAAAAGAGTTGTCATTTGTAGAAGTTGGCTTTTGTCGACTATACCGAAAAAGGGTTGAAAAAGTTGCATGTAATCATGAGTGGAACCAACCCACTGCGGGAACAAAATTATTAAAATTTTACGATGTAGTGACGTACCCTTACCGTACCCTTTACCGTAAAGACTATAATTATTATTACACGACTGCCCAAAAAGGAGTGAATATGTGTTTAGGTTTCATGTATGTTTGTGGGTATGTGAGTTTCTTTATTCCACCGTAAGTTCTAAATGGTTCAACGGATTTGGATCTATAGGGTATCGTTAGAATCCTTACATCATTCCGAGTGACACTAGCTATATTTTTTTTAAAAGTCACTTTACGAGACTTTACGACGCCATTTTCAAATGTGAAGAAAAATTTTTTTTCTTCTATTATTACAAGATGGGCATCAAATGAAAGGCATTAATGAGCACATTTCAAAACTATATAATTTGTCACTAAAATGTTAATGTAATGTAAATTTAAAATTATTAGAAACACGACTGCCCTGCCAAAAACGAACTAAAAAGTTGAATAACAAGTGTCATTGCAGTCGGGGGACCTCTTTGATTACAAATTGTTCCACAAAACGGTCCCCCGACTGCAATGACACTTTTTATTCAACTTTTTAGTTCGTTTTTGGCAGGGCAGTCGTGTTTCTAATATTTTAAAATTTATTTATCTTTGTTATTATCATTGAAATTTTGTTTCCAGGTATACACAATTAGTTTACGTGAAATGAAACAGGTTTATAGTGATTTCTCACTCGTAATGACTACTTGACTTTACTGACCATTGTCAACTTATCTTTGGAATTCTGTAAAGACCCAAAAGGCTTACTCTCAACGCGGCCACTGAAATAGGGAATCTGATTTGGAATCCCAAATCGGAATATCGATGATGTATAAAAATTCCGAATGGAAAAATGCCGCATGTGTTTAGGTCCTTAAATTTGTATGGATTTGCTGCGTTCGGAATTATTCAGTTTCGGAATTCTGAATCGAAATTCCGTCTATATGTGGCTGATCTTAAGGCGGTTGTATGACCGAAAGTGTTGCCGCGGTAAATTGTAATTTACACAATTTTAATAAAACTTGTTGTGTAATTTTTAGGGCCCATAGTCTAGTATTTTTAGACGGTATCATTACATTCCCTCGTAGTCACTGCTAGAAGTAGATAGCAAAACTGCTAAAAGTGGCCGTTTTTGACACATTTGCTATCTACTTCTACGAATGACTACGAGGGCATGTAGTGATACCTTCTAAAAATACTAGACTATGAGCCCTAAAAATTGCACGAAAAGTTTTATGAAAATCCTGTTCTATTAACAACTTATTAAATAAAAACCTTCGAGGGCGTCACTTTCGGTCAGGGCCCTATTTAATAACGTGACAATTTGTAAATTGTCGCGACAGTTTGGTTTACATTGCGGTGTAGCTATGAGTAGTTTATTCCATTTTCAAATCGATTGACGCAATGGATATAAAAATGTCATGACAGGTGACAAATTGTCACGTTTATTATATAGGGCCCAGGGAACCGTCTTAAAATCAATTCCGATTTATCAACATTAAAATTGTTGTTTCGTACTTTAGATTTGCGATACTACCGCCAAACTGAGCCAACATGTGAGTACATTTTGAACTAGTTGCGATTGGAATTGAAATTCCTCTCCGCTAGATGGCAGTCTCGAATTAATAACTACAAAAGTGGATTTGTAATAATTTTATTGTAATCTGTGTTGTGTAATAAGTTCAAGAATATGGTTTTTGTCAACAATTAAATTGAACTTGGATTGATATTAAATTGGAATTATTCTTAGATTCGTGAGGAATGTGGGATTTACACGAGTCGAAAATATGACAAAATCTGTTCTTACCCTGTTATGATCCCTTCATATTATGTAATAATAACACTTAGGCCCGTATTTTAAACAACTCTCAGCTATCTTCATACTAATATTATACATCTGAAAGTTTGTGGGTTTGGATGTTTGTTCCCCAATCACGCAAAAACTACTGAACGGATTTGATTGAAATTTGGCACACAGATAGTAGATAGCCTAGATTAATACATAGAATACTTTTTATCGCGATATTCTCACGGGAACGGGAACCACGCGGGTGAAACCGCGGGCGGCCGCTAGTAAGATCAAATCAGACATGCTGTTCGTAATAAGAAGAGCATCTCAAGTATGATCCCAAGATAGCTCTCAACTTTGAGAGCGGTTTATAAATACGGGCCTTACGGCCGGTTTCTGAATTGAGAAATTGAAGTTGAGCACTACTTAAGTACAAATTTTGTATGGGTGAGTAAGATTTGAGTAGTGCTCAACTTCAATTTCTCAATTCAGAAACCGGCCGTTAGTTCCTGTTTTTGCCACCGAGTCAGATAAGTTTGTTAAGGCACCTGCATGCGGCCAGGCCCCTATTTCACCAAATTGACATTTGTCAGACACATATGTCGGCAATTTTTACAGTACTTTTCTTATTTTAATAGGGGACAATTTATGTTGTGAAACAGGGTATATTTTTTACAAGTCGACAATTGTCCCCTATTTCACCAAATTGACATTTGTCAGACACATATGTCGGCAATTTTTACAGTACTTTTCTTATTTTAATAGGGGATTTCTTATTTTAATATGTCACTGACAAATGTCGACTTGGTGAAATAGGGCCCTGGGCGTATTGTCATTTACACAGTCGATTTTTCGTGTGCGGCAAAAGTCTTGTGGCTTAAGTCGCCCGTGTAAACCCCACCTAAACCAAATGCCTCAATAATACAGTTATAAAAACCCAGTCACAAAATGTAATTTAGCGTTTATATTAAAATATGTTTTGATCCAAATTGAGCTTTTATGTAACTGCAGTAATTTTACTTTCCATGTTTTTCAACTGTAGTAACAAATTATTTAGATATTTTTGAAGTTTGGTCATAATGTGATAAAATGTTATGTCAAATTGGCCTATTCCTGTTGCCCCCACTTTTATCTCCCACTGGGGGATACTTGGAAAATAGTATCGTATGCAATTAGTAAATAACGGACGGATTTAAAGCTAGGATCGTAGATGAATCACAGGCAAGTGAAGGAATCTAACTATTGAATCACGACCATAGGTTGAATGGTCCTCAATATAAATCCGTTTTATTCAAGAGTCAATCATACTAGTCTATGACTACGAGAAAAAGAAAGATTTAAGTGAAAATATTATTTTGCACAAGGAGTTTGTGTGTCAAGTATTCTTTGCACAAGGAGTTTGTATCATGTATTTTTTTGCGCAAGGATGTTGTATAGCATTTAGATGGAGGTCGAATTGTGTTCTAAATTTAAACACCAAAATAGTGATTAAGTGTTTTTTATTCACTGTTTTTAGTGAATGAAAAGCTTTTTAGCCTGGTATAAAAGTTATTTTTTCCATACTTTTTTCCAGATATCCCCCAGGAATAGGCCGACAAAACCAATCTTGTTAATCAAGCCTTTGGTACGCGTAATCTTGCGATGCACGAATTCAGCATCATAGAAATGAAGACAGCGGTGCCCAAATATTAAGAAACATTCAAGTGATATAAAATATAAAACAACTTAAATGTTAAACATAGAGTCGCGATTTCTAGTTTTGAGTTTTAACTTTGAGGTATACAAGGTGTATTTTTTAACCACTCTCCAAATTTTAAGGATGTTTTCAGTCCATGAAACTGAACAACTTTCTCCATGAAACATGTGTCGAAATACGCCATAAAAGTTTGGTCATCCCACACTAAACTGATTACGTGATCTTTTTGATTTGTATGAGAAGTCATTTTTTTACATATTTGACCCCATGTTTCTTAGAGAAAGTTGTTCAGTTTCATGGACTGAACACTTAAAAGGACATGTCCCATCGCGCATATGTCATTTGCCTCACCATTCTCAAAAAATGAAAGTCTATCGCGTCTTAATCAAAGTAGTATGTCAGAGTAGGTATTTTACTCTAGAATCAGATTAATAATTATTTTCTGCATTAAAAAGTGGGATTTTTAAGTTAAAACGCTTTTAAATCACATTTTTTTTATCATGATAGTACTATTTACTTACATTTTTTTCACAAAATACTTCAGAAAACAACTTAATGTTTTTGTAATTGTTTTTCTAAATATAAAACAATTCTTGACTGATACTATACATAACCGCGCTGTTGACCACGCAGTGAGGGCATGATCGATCATACCTTTATTAAGCTGTGCCTTTATTCCGCGGCTTGCTGTGTCTGAGTTTCTAAGTGTTTTTATAAACAGTTTATCGTAAAAGACAGTCTGTCACCTAAGTAATATTTATGTTGCATACACACCATGAATTGTCGGCTACACCGGTACACGGTAAAGTTAATATAACTTGTGTTTGTACCGTACTTCTCATTTAAGATATTCATGTAAACTTTATAATAATAAAAATAAAAATAAAAAAAAGAAAATGTAATTAGCATTTTTTAATTATGAAAGTAATTAAATAAAATGAAACTGGGGCAATGCTGGGACATCTCCTTTGGAGAGCTGTTAAAAACACCTTGTATGGCCCTTAACCTTAGAGGAGTAAGTAAGGAGATTGTATTTACATAATATCTGTGATGTGTAAGTAAGTACTCAGGAAAATGCAATTGCTATATTCCGAGCGACCTTCTCTTTACGATATATCGGAAAAAAGATTGTTTTTCCATACTTTTTCCCGATATTTCCCAGAGGGGGACAACGGGATTAGGCCACAACTACATAGAACATTCGAAGAGGTTTAAAAAAATATACAATGTGTTACATAAACACCCCTAATGCCGAATATGGTAGATAGGGACCATTAAACTGAACAACTTTTACTACGAGACCAACTCTGAAATCGCGAAAAAAAAATCAGCTGTTTCATACAAAAATTAATAACGAAAATATCAGAATGTATGAAACAGCAGATTTTTTTCGCGATTTCGAAGTTGGTCCCATAGTAAAAGTTGTTCAGTTTGATGGTCCCTATCTACCATATTCAGCATTAGGGGTTATTACAACGCGTTGTATATTTTTGATCTTTTTGTATGTTTCTAAAAGATTTGGGCTTATTGGTTGTCTCCATATTATGACGCTGACAAACGCATGAAATGTTATTTGTAAGGGGGCATTTATTAATTACGTAAGGTGATTTTGGCGATTTTTCAACCCCCCATCTCCCCCCATTAAATATCAAGTGAGATTTTTCAAAACGCGTGTTTTTAGTGTAATTACATTAATCTAAGCTTGCTTGCTTTGCATTTCACCGAATCGCGAAAAAAAACAGCTGTTCCATACATTATAGTCGGGTCGATGTTGTACTTTTCTATGGAACACCTGATTTTTTTTCGTGATTCCGTGGTTGGCCCCATAGTAAAAGTTGTTCATTCACGTGTTCTGAAATCTCCGTTAATTTTTAGATAGGTATACTTAAAAATTTACGATGTGTAAATAAACATTATTTTTCGGATTTGGTCATATTTTGGTAAGAAAACGAGTAACTTAATTTAACCCAGTTTTTTCGCGATACTGTTTCTGCTGAAAAAATAAAATACTTGATATTTGCTAAGACCCCCTCTCCCCCACGTGAGATTGGGCTCGACCCCCCCCCCCCCCCCTCTAAGTAAATGCCTCACGTAATTAATGCACGCCTCCTAAGCGCGCTTTTTTAAAATATCAGTTTTTATGCAATGACGCAAAGCAATTTGTAAAATATGTAATGTATCAGTCTGTTTATTCCTAGTAATGGTTCATTCTTGTTGTGTAGAAACAATTTTAACTGGGGCCTATTTCATAAACACTACCGTAGTTAATTACAACGGTTTGGTGTTCAATGCGTCGCCAATTTGAAACTAGGAAATAAACTACTCACAGACACCGCAATGTATGCACTTTAAATTACAAATTGTAATGTTTATGAAAAAGGTCCCTGGAGTTAATATAAAACATAGACAACAATAAAAAATTTATGAAATTGTTTTGGTCTCGCTTGTAACACAAAACTATTCTCTGTACTACCACAATCCGCGATCGTTTTCAATGGGGAGTGCAACTGTCAAAATGGCGCTGCGTACGCTTATTCCACGAGAACTATCAAAACAAAGGACTTTTACTTTAAACATATTTTTTATAGCTTTAAAATAATCAAATTCTGTGTAGTAAAATATATTGGTACTTACAAATTTCCGAAAAATCTGGATATTCAAAAAATCTGTAAGAATAATAACGTCTTAATTTGGCTTTCAATTCCGGCACTTGCATTGTAGAATAGTCTTTTATATCCATTTTGGGTCAATGGGTCTTTTTCGGTAAAAAAAGTACTACAAAATAAATACCTATTTTCCCATACATTTTGTTTTGAACGTCTACTGTCTTAGGTACAAGCGTACGCAGCGACATCTACAATTAGCTTTGCGTTGCCATCCCAGTTGATGTAGATCTTTGTTCAGTTTTTAAATATTAACATGAAGTTACAATAGATACACAGTTTTTTAAATAGCATAGCATCGCACAAACTCATTGTTTTACATAGCCATGGTGTTCTTACAGAGTTTTACAATATAATAAAGTCAGTAATGTAGTGTGAAATATTAATGAAGTCATTTCCAAGGGCGATTGTTTACTAAATGTCGTGTATGACATTCCACGAGCGATATACATTTGTATGATTGCATGGTTGTATCTTAGCGTAATAATAACTATAGCATTGTGATGTAACTTGCACAAAAAGGACCTATTGACGGTATTTGAAAATCATTATGTTCTTTGTACAACCACACCCCGGGCACTCCATACAAGCGCCGCGTTT
This sequence comes from Agriphila geniculea, assembly GCA_943789525.1. Lineage (NCBI taxonomy): Eukaryota > Metazoa > Arthropoda > Insecta > Lepidoptera > Crambidae > Agriphila > Agriphila geniculea. Next base: position 15,208,231 of record OX038891.1, read on the forward strand.
CAACTACCTATTACACAGACGCTACACAGTGACGTTTTTGCACACGCGCAACTGTGTGCGTGAAGTCTAGGGCTATTGAATGAGCACTCGATTCAGCACACGAACTCGCGCGGTGGGGTGAGGTAATTGATTGTGGGGCGGGGCGGAGTTTCTTTTCTGTACGGTAGTACTTATATTTATCCTGTGGTACAACCCTAGCGACAAATGCTAGGGTTCGACATTTTGTCAATTTTTGACGTCTAACTTCGACGACCAGAGTGGTGCAATGGTCAACATGCCGGTCTACCGCACACGAGTTCTCGGGTTCGATTCCCGGCCGGGTGTTATCGAATTGGGATATTGACAACTTTTTTATTTTATATTACATAAATTACCTCTCAAAAAAAGAAACATTGGTAAAATAATTATTTCGCTAGCTTGAAAACTGCCCGAGATATCACAGTGTGAAATGCACACAAATGGACTCGCCCAAAAACGCTCCATACTAACGACTACTGAATTATGACGTCACGCCTCAGTAGTTTGTATGCAACGCGTAGGAAATTTGTTCGGCAGCTATATTAAATATTGTGTTTATGAAAATGGTTTCTTAGACAAATTTGCTATACATTTTACGAACTAATTAAAGGTATCATTTATTTTAATAAATTTTATACTGGACTTGTCCACCCAACTTTGAAGGGTCATAAAACAAATAATATGCAATATATAAAACCAAGAGGTATACAAGCTACTCTAAAAGTTTAATATGTTTACGATTTTTATTAGTATTTCGTTATTTTATTCATTAGTCAACATCCCAATTTGACGTATGTTGAACATTGATTTCTGTCAATGAAAGTCGTTATTTTCATATGAACTTAGGGCGCGTGTAGACACTAATTTCATTCAACCCAGTCCAGTGCTTATTTCTCGCTTGCAATTTAGTCCAGCTGACTAGCAACTCGTTGTATATTCGGACAAAGAAGACGACTAGGTCCGAAATTCTGAGTCGCTGGGTCTACTCACTGACCCCACATAAACTAGCCCTTAGCCTAAAACACAGTGGCAAGGAGGCGTCCCCCCATCGCCCATCACAGGTTAGTACCTAACCTTTCTCCACTGCGATTGCGGTACTGTCAATATGTCTGCATTCATCGCCGATGTAAAGGAGTTATATCACTGTATGAAAAGATATTATTACGCTATGGTTGTATGGTCGATATGGAGTGTCTAAGCATTTGTGCGATTTGTAATAGTGTGTATTGAGATGTAGACAAAATGATTTATTAAAAAAAATATAATGTGCACTGTCTTTAATATAGGTTTTATTTTTAAATAAATTTTTGATAAAAAGAATAACTTTTCACCGATTTATTTGTATGTATTCGCTAGTTATTTTTGTTTACACATAAGTCGGTTAGTTTGTCTACGATTTCAGTACATATTATATTGTTATTTTATTTTTAGTTCTAAGTTAAGACTTTTCACAAGTATGAATGTTATTTTAACCACTACTACATGTGTTTGTGAGCTTGATGACACGTCGGCGTTTCGTCGACGTGACGTGATGAACGTCAGTTAGATGTTGACGTGACGTCGACGAGTCGTGACGTGACGTCGATGAGTCATAGACGTGACGTCGGCGAGGTCGTTTTCCTAGTGTTAGGCTGTTAGCGTAGTGGGGATGTATTTATGTGCGGTCAGAGCCGACTTGTAAATAGATAAATAAATTGTGATTTGTACAAAGTGATTTTCTTGTTTTATTTAATGAATTATCCCTCTTGAGATACACTTTAATTAGGTTATTTAAAAATGTATAATAATATAGTGGAAAGTAGATTGCCGAAAGCCGAATGTTTGGTTAAAAATCGATTAAGGGGCGGTAATAGGAAAACATGGTTTGCGCGGGCCATATCTTTAAATAGAAAACGTAAACTTGTAGCCACCAAAAAAATCATACGACAAGCTAAAGAGTATATCTAGTTGCTACAAACATTTAATTGCGTATAAACCTCACAGATGATTGTAAAAAAAATCAGAATATCATAAAAAGCGCTTGTCGCGGGCCATATTTTTCGCGTAAATAATAGCGTAAACGTATTGAATTCTACATCAAAATACACTTTAACGTACTGTGCAGTTGCTCCAATAACTTTTTATCAAGAAAGATAATTGTGCTAAAGATAATGATGAAAAAAACAACAAAAAACATCGAAAAAGTGCAGAAGGGAGGTTATTTTCCATACTCTTTACACGTAAAGAAAAAGACAGAGACAAATGATTTCGCATAACGGAGCCTTAACGAAAGGGGGTTGCAGGAAGTCGATTGACGAGCAGTCGAATACACCAAAAAGTCCAGTTACTATAGTTAGGATAATGGTGCGGGCACATTTGTCTGACGCCGTCTTAACACGTGTTAACATGCCGTCAGATGTCATCGGTTTTCATAGGGAATGTATGCACTAGGTTCACACTTATAACACGTCCATAGAAATACGGCGTGTTAACACGTGGCGTCAGACAAATGTGCCCGCACCTTATAGTACAGTAAACTACAGTAGCCCGTAGAACATTTAAATCACGAAAAAGGTTACCGTTTGCCGTTGTGATATAGTTAATTATTACGAAATTATAGATACTTTAACCTAAGTTTTACTGATCGCAACCCAACGTAACCTATAGTATATGTCCAAAATTGATATTTTTTTATTTTTCGAGGTTTACCACATAGTTTAGCTATTGTCGTGTTCTGCAGCTTGGTTTGATTGCCACAGATAAAAGTAAGACTATAAAAAGTAGCCATACACAGATTTAAGACCAGATGAAAATGGTTGGACTTTATCTGGTCTTAAATCTGTGTATGATCATTGATCACTTTCCATAGTCTTACTATTATCAGTGGCAATCAAACAACGCTGTAGAACACGACAATAGCTAAACCATGTGGTAAACCTTAAAAAATAAAAAATATCATTTTTGGAGATATACAAATATAGGTTACGGCGGGTTGCGATCTGTAAAAATTGGGTTAAAGTATCTATAATTTCGTAATAAATAACTAGGTATATCACAACGGCAAACGGTAACCTTTTTCGTGATTTAAATGCTCTACGGGCTACTGTACTTAAGTCTTGTATGAAATATATAGCTACCCATACTAAATGCGCGAAATAATAATAAAAAAATAATAATACCCTTTGAGTCGCCTATTCCACAGAGTCTAAAGACGAAAATCTTCAACCAGTGCGTCCTGCCTGCCTGTCATGACATAAGGCTTATTACCCGACTGCAAGAGGGTTATGTTTTTCGCGCGTATCTTGTATGTAAGTTTGTATGTAATATTCTTTATTACCTCATATCTTTTAAACGGCTGAACGGATTTCCATGATTAACATATCATTAGACTTGTCTTGCCAGCCCAAGTGTTCTTAAGAAAGTGGCGTTATAAAAAAAAACAACATGGCGGCTGCACGGTGCTATTATACGTAGTGGAAAAAAAAAATTTTTAGAATACTGCAATATGGGTGTCAAATTAAAGGTCTCATTAAAAGGATTTCAAAAAGGTATATCATGATTTGTTTCGTACATATTAATGTCGAAAATCAAATTTAGAAATAATTGCGGTAAAGACATTCAATCGTCAAAAATGCGGTATGGAATGCAAATGGAATGCGGGTGTAAAGAATTGGCGGGAAGCGGGATTGCTGTAGGTTACAGACGTGGACGGTGGCGGGTCAAGGAAAAGGCACTTACTTGGTTTAGCTGCTGCTGCTCGTAACACTTGAAATGGCAAGCTTGCGTCGTCGCCTGCGCAGCACGCACGACTTGCGTGATGGGATGTGAACGGCCACAAAGTCCACAAACACGTCGATTTACACCGTCCTTTCGTCACGTATTTACACGTAATACACGTAACACTGAAACTTATGGGCTACGCGGATGCGGTTAAATGAGTTGCGCGGGGTAACAAATTATAGCGTGTTGACGTCACAGTAGTTCGCAATAGACTGTCCTTGCACTTGAAAATGCATCGGCTCGCGTTCGGCCGGCGAGCGGAGCGATGTGCCTTTTGTTAGGATATTGGCGGGTAGGAATAGGAAGGAAGTAAAATTATGACGATATGATCGCGGCGGCAACATTCCCCCCGCCCTTAAAGGGTCACCTTTAAAAAAGTAGTAATAAGCACAAGGGAAACAAAATACTGCATACATAAATATAACTATAATGGTATGCGAAAAAATGCGGGACAAAACCTATTTGAAGGTATATACTACATTAAACTAAGCGGAGAGTAATGCACTTATGTAACTAACTAAACTAAAGCGTATGCGGCTGACAATTTTTATTGATTTGGTATCGGACATAAACGAACAACTGGGCGAAGGTAACTCCCCTTGGAAGTTTTAACAGTCACAACCCTAGTTGTTCCATCCTTGGAAGGATGAACCTCCTCTACTATAGCTAAAGGCCACGAAAAGGGCGGCGCGTTTTCTGTAACGATCACTACTACCGTGCCTACAGCTATGGAAGCGGTCGGCGTGTTCCATTTGGCGCGCGATTGCAGCTTGTGTAAATATTCAGAGCGCCATCGACGCCAGAACGACTGGACGATACTATCTAGCAGCGAGTGACGCTGATGAAGGTCGCGGGGCTGCGCCTCGGCTGCTGGTATGGAGGACAAAGGAACTGTGTTCAGAAAATGAGCCGGCGTTAAAGCGGACGGCTCTGCGGGGTCACTGCTCATTGCAGTAAGCGGGCGCGAGTTTACTAGTGCTTCGATTTGCGCGAGCACTGTTATAAGCTCTTCATAGGAGAGTATCTGCTCACCTATGACTTTAAATAAATGCGTTTTTACAATTTTTACGATGCTTTCCCAACAACCACCGAAGTGTGGGGACGCGGGTGGAATAAATTTCCAGTCTATGCGGTTTTCAGAAAGTTCGACTTCCAAATGTGGGCGCAATTCATCTAAGAATTTATAGAGGTCACGAAGGTATGAACTGGCTCCCACGAAGCAAGTGCCATTGTCCGTGTACATGCACTTCACGGGACCGCGACGCGACAAGAAACGCTTTAGCGCAGCCAGAAAACTGACTGTACTTAAGTCAGTTGCGACCTCGATATGAGTGGCGCGAGTTGTCATGCATGTGAAGATGCAAAGCCAGGCCTTGCGGCTTTTAACTCCACGACCACGCACAGGAGTGTACTGCAGAGGGCCAGCATAATCGCATCCCGTCATTTGGAAGGGCTTATCAGCTTGGTTGACGCGGTGGCTGGGCAAATCAGCCATGAGAGGAAACTGAGGACGTGGTTTTGCTCTAAAGCAAGTGTTACATTTATTTATGCGGTATCGAATCAAGCCACGAGCAGAAAGGATCCAAAACTTTTGGCGGAGCAAAGCCATGAGAAGTTCTGGGCCTGCATGTAAATGCCTTTTATGATAAAAATCGACCAAAATGTCAACAAAATGATCACGACGCGGCAAGATCACTGGATGTTTGCACGTGTAATCTTCGGCAGAGTTAGAAAGACGTCCACCAACGCGGATAAGGCCGTCTTTATCTAAGAATGGTCTTAGCTTATTGAAAGCAGGCGAGCAAGGCTTGTCAGTCTGCAAACTAGCAAGCTCGCTTGAGAAATGTACTTGTTGTACAGCACGGATGATATTAACTTCAGCAAACTCTAAATCCGAACTTGATATGGAGCTGCCTTGCGGTAATTTCTTGATGAATTTAAACACATAAACAAGTGAACGTAATAGCTTAGACAATGATGAAAAGCGGTGCATAAGCGAGTAAAGCGGAGAATCATTGTCCTTAGAGACGACCACGTGAACGTTAGTGCGTCGTTCCGGTGCATCGTCGTTTGACTGCTCGCAGTCATCATTTAGTTGCCATCCGGATGGGTCACTTGTAGCCCATGGAGGTCCGTTAAACCAAAGCGGGTGATTTATTATTTTACTTGGGGTTAAGCCCCGAGATAAACAGTCTGCGGGATTTTCAGAGCCTGCTACATGATGAAAACAACTTGCAGGAACGTTTTCTACAATTTTAACGATGCGGTTGGCGACAAACGTCTGCCAGCGGTGAGGGGATGAGTGCACCCAACATAAAACGACTTTCGAATCGCTGAACGCGTATACTTTATTTACAGGATAGCGCTGGGAAACGGTGTCTACAACCTTGCGGATGAGTTTAGACAGCAAAACGGCCGCACACAACTCCAGCCTCGCGACGGATAAAACCTTCACCGGCGAGACCTTCGATTTAGCACAAACCAGCTGTATAGAATAACGACCATCGACGCAGATTTGAAAGTAGACGACAGCTCCATATGCGCGCTCGCTGGCGTCAGCGAAGCCTAAAATATTCAATTGACAGTCCTTAAAAAGACCAAGATGTCGTGGAATGCACAAATCATTAAGAGAAGGCAGCTCTAAGCAGAACTGCTTCCAAGCGGTGACAATATGAGGTGGTGGTTGGGCATCCCAATCGCACTTCAACAACCATAACTCCTTGATTAGGAGCTTGGCGTGTAAGAGGACAGGCGCCACGAACCCTAGCAAGTCCCACAGTCGGGCTACAGCGGAAAGAATAGTACGCTTTGTACACGTATCATCAGGAGCGACTGCCTTGAACCTAAAAGAATCTCTAGACCTATCCCAAAATAGGCCTAGGATCTTGTGCGGTGTGGCATCGTCAAAGAGCTTGTCATTGGAATCTCGGTGAGACTCAGGTATGTGCGAGAGGACTTCATCTGAGTTACTCGTCCATTTTACGAGATCCAACTGTGCTCGTTTGAAGAGCGCAATAAGCTCGCAACTGAGATCTATAGCCTGGAGGGTAGACATTGATGACAGGACTATGTCATCCATGTACAAGCCTGCTGAAACAGCAGCGGAAGCGGCGGGATATTTGTTTCCTTCATCGATAACTAACTGGCGGACAACGCGAAGAGCGTGAAAAGGGCTGGACTTGAGCCCAAAGCAAACACGGTTAAACTGATATATAGTAAGCGGATCAGAAGGATTAAATCTAAATAAAATTCTCTGGAATCTGCGATCAGGTTCCCTAATCCCAATTTGAAGAAACATTTGGCGACAATCAGCGGAAAAGCAAATTTCAAATAAGCGGAAATTAATTAATATTGAGAATAAATCACCTTGAAGATTCTCGCCAGAATGTAGAATATCGTTTAGAGAGCGACCGGAAGTAGTATTGCAACTCGCGTCTAAGACTACTCGAAGTCGGGTACTACTTTTGTCTTCGCGAACCACACCATGAAGCGGGATGTAGTATGCGGGGCGACGAGATTCATCATCGCGAGCCTCAACTGGGCTGAGATATCCCTTATCTAAATACTCGCGTACAACATTATTGTAAGCGGTGCGAGTCTTGAGGCATGCCTCTAACTTCTTTTCTAGGCATAAAAATCGCCTGTGTGCGGCGGCGTATGAGTCACCCAAGGTAAACACGTCCTCACGAAAAGGTACAGCGACTATGTACCTTCCACTCGTCTCGAGACGTGGTGGCAGTAAAATATTCTTCGCACTCAAGGTCATCAAGACTTTGAGCGGGCGGCGCGGAAATCTCCTCAAGTTCCCAAAATTTCTTGAGAATCGAGTCTACCGACTCATCAACTACGGTACAACACGTGGTTGAATAATTACAAACTACTAGTGACGTAGGTACGGAACCCATAATCACATAACCTAAAACGGTTTGAATAGCGGGCGGTATATTGCTGAAGCGGCTATGAACGATGCCTGGCATCAGCAGGTGCGGGAACAATGAACTACCTATCAAAAGGTCGACAGGACCTGGAGAGGCAAAATTACCATCAGCGAGAGGTAATGAACGAAGGTGAGAGAAAGCGGATACGTCGACGGGAGCGGAAGGAAGCGTATCTGTGATATGATCGACAATAAGCGATGAAATATTATAATTAATATTTAAATTAAAACGTGAGTGAAAAACTAAGTCTACGGAACCCTGAGAGGTTTTAAGAGAACCACCTATACCCCTAATAACAGTTGAGGTACGTTGTAATTTATTTAGTAAGCCGAGACGCATGCAACATTCATATGTAATGAAGTTGCTTTGAGAAGCACTATCCAGTAAGCAACGTACAAGATGCGGTGAGCCATTGGTGTCATAGACAACAACCTGAGCAGTCGCCAATAAAACCGTCCTATTTCTCAAAGAGCACAAAGCTAGATTTCCACTCGGAAGTGGCGCCGAAATGAGAGGAGCGGGTTGCGAATTATTCAGCTGCGGCTGCTGCGGTGGCGATGAAGAAGGAGCGCTGACGTTACCACTAGGCACATCATTCACGGGTGTATGCGTTTCGAAATGTAAAAGAGTGTGATGGCGCTGCTGGCAAGCACGACACGAAACCTTAGAAGTACAAGCCTTCGATCTATGTTTCGTGCTAAGGCAGTTGACACACGCACCGTTTTCTTTTATGAACTTAAATCTATCCTGCGGTGTTATTTTTGCGAAAGCGTGACATTTAAACATATGATCATGTGTGTTATTATTACACAACGGGCATTTTTTATTTTCAGACGATACGTAAGTTTGCGGATTAGGAGCAACGCAGGTTCTATTTATTTTAGAGTAAGAATTAGTATTACTATTTGCGGGTGACACAGCATTAGTAGTTTGACAGATGCGGCACTGCATTTTAATAAATTCTATAAAGCTTTCGAATTTAGGCAGTTTCGAATCATGAGCGTACGTTTCATAAGCTCGAATCGTATTCGTATCGAACTTACGTACGGCGATGTGCATCAAAATAAAATCTGTCAAATTATCAATGCCTAAGTTTTTTAAAGAATTGACTGCGGTTACAAATTTATCCATAAATAACTGATAAGCGGCAGGTGAATTAGAAAGTTTCAAATTTAATATTTGTTCTAAATAATTCGAACCTAAAACGTCGTTATTTTGGTATCTGTCTAGTAACGCTTTGAAAATTATTTCATAGTTTTGAGCACTAGGTAAAGTACCAGAAAAAAGTGATTGTACCTTAGGCGAAAGTTTACCCATTAGGTAATATAATTTATCGGAATTCGATAGCGATGGATTGTCGTGAACAGTCTCTTTAAAGCTGGCATAAAATAATGGCCAGTTTAGAATATCACCGTCAAAAGTTAATAATTCAATAGGCGGAAGTTTGACGGAAGCCTTATTTAATTTAGAAGATGGACAAGTAGGTGACACTTGCGATAAAACTTGTTTCACGTTACAATAAATGTCTTCAAAAGCATTATAAGCTTGAAAGTTAGGCCTAGCGGTCGGATTACGCTTAAGTAACTGCTCATTATATTCATCAATAATATCATGAAATATTGATCGTATACTATCGATAGTAACACATGACGTAATAAAAGATTGGCGTCTCTCATCCGAAAGGTGAGCTATCTTCGCTTGGTCGTATATTGATTGCATACGTTGATAAAGTGCATCACGCTTCGCTCTTATTAAAATTATTTTTGTGTCTTCAACATCACTGGCATCTTTACCGGTAGGTCCGGCAGACTTTTCGTCCTGTGGCATGATTGATAATCACAAAATATAATATATAAAATAAAGTATATAGAAAATATATAGGTTACTTATTGAAGTATATAAACACTATTAATTGTTCACACAAAAGTATATAAAAGGCTGCGTAAATTTAAACAAAATTAATTAAGTATAAAACTTAATCGAAAATAAAAATAATTAATTTAAGTCGCTAGTGTGCGATGACCCTTATATCAATTTGTGAACGATCGAATTAATTATGAACAAAGGTTCTGAAAATAAGTAGGTAAATTAGTGCCTACTTAATTACGGTTGCGGAATAACCCAGAATGGTAAAATATATTAAATGAAAATATTAAAATATATGAAAGGACCCCAAAGTAACAAGGTGACCTTTTAGAGGGCGTGCGGAAACCACGTGTGTGGTTACAAAACTAGACTAAATGCGGTAGGTATTTAATGGTTCAAACTAAACATACGACTCGAATAGGACCAGATGTTTCGTACATATTAATGTCGAAAATCAAATTTAGAAATAATTGCGGTAAAGACATTCAATCGTCAAAAATGCGGTATGGAATGCAAATGGAATGCGGGTGTAAAGAATTGGCGGGAAGCGGGATTGCTGTAGGTTACAGACGTGGACGGTGGCGGGTCAAGGAAAAGGCACTTACTTGGTTTAGCTGCTGCTGCTCGTAACACTTGAAATGGCAAGCTTGCGTCGTCGCCTGCGCAGCACGCACGACTTGCGTGATGGGATGTGAACGGCCACAAAGTCCACAAACACGTCGATTTACACCGTCCTTTCGTCACGTATTTACACGTAATACACGTAACACTGAAACTTATGGGCTACGCGGATGCGGTTAAATGAGTTGCGCGGGGTAACAAATTATAGCGTGTTGACGTCACAGTAGTTCGCAATAGACTGTCCTTGCACTTGAAAATGCATCGGCTCGCGTTCGGCCGGCGAGCGGAGCGATGTGCCTTTTGTTAGGATATTGGCGGGTAGGAATAGGAAGGAAGTAAAATTATGACGATATGATCGCGGCGGCAACATGATTGAAATAAATAATAACTAAAAAGAAATAAATAAAAAATTTAATTTAAAAAAATTAAAACCCTCCTGCATAAAAAGACAAGTCAACTGAAAAGATGGAAACAAGATTAAATATTAAAGGCAACATTATAACATGCAGTCGGAGGCATATAACTCAAATCATTCATAATGTCACTTTCTTTATGCATGCCTCCGACTGCATGTTATAATGTTGCCTTTAATATTTAATCTTGTTTCCATCTTTTCAGTTGACTTGTCTTTTTATTTACATGTTGTCAAGTAGCAAGTGCAGGTGTGAAGCGATAAGTTAACAATGCAAGTGTCAAGTGTTAAGTAATCGTTCAGACAGTGTTTAGTGATTTTTGCAAGTCCAAAGTATCTGTCCGTATCGGTACAAAATGGACGTAGTCCGTGATGGCTAATGTATGGCTTATTACCCGACTGCAAGAGGGTTATGTTTTTCGCGCGTATCTTGTTTGTATGTAATATTCTTTATTACCTCATATCTTTCAAACGGCTGAACAGATTTCCATGATTAACATATCGTTAGATTTGTCTCGTCAGCCCAGTGTTCTTAAGAAGGTGGCGTTATAAAAAAACCAACATGGCGGCTGTACGGTGCTATTATACGTAGTGGAAAAATTTTTTTTTTTAGAATACTGCAATATGGGTGTCAAATTAAAGGGCTTATTATAAGGATTTTAAAAAGGTATATCATATAAATAATAACTAAAAATAAATAAATAAAAAATAAATTTAAAAAAATTAAAAACCCGCCTGCCTAAAATGACAAGTCAACTGAAAAGATTCAACCAAGATTAAATATTAAAGGCAACATTATAACATGCAGTCGGAGGCATATAACTCAAATCATTCATAATGTCACTTTCTTTATGCATGCCTCCGACTGCATGTTATAATGTTGCCTTTAATATTTAATCTTGTTTGAATCTTTTCAGTTGACTTGTCTTTTTAGGCATGCGGGTTTATTTTAAAAAAGCTGCATCTCGGATTTACTTATTTTTGTATTCTATACTATTTATGTTAAAAAGGCATTCGTACTTTATGTACTCCAACACAAATTTTATAGTTTGCTCTTCAGTCCACTTCATGTTGACGTCGTCGTTACCACAAAACATGTAGGTACTAGTGGGTAGTTTCGCGTTTACTATGTCTTGTCAAAGCAAAACTGTTTACACGGTGTTTAGGACGGGCGACGCTGCCAGTGTGAGGAATTCGCGGGTGTGAGGGGGAAGCTACTTAACAGTAAAAATAGAGCGGCATTCTAATTTACTTCGCACTTGCACTTCGCACTTGCACTTATTACTTAACAACGTGTAAATTAAGCAATACGGAGCCGAAACGTGGACACTCACTGTAGGGCTGGTTCACAAATTTAAAGTCGAGCAAGGAGCTATGGAAAGGGCTATGCTAGGAGTTTCTGCGAGAGATCGGCAGGCTGATTATCTAAAATGAGCGACCGAACTCGATTCCTGAATTATTTCGAAATCGTCGCGCGGCCGAGTCACTGATTTATCGCTGATTACTTTATGCTCGTTAAGATCTCCATAGAAACTAGCGCCACTGGCAACCGGTGGGAGCGACTGAAAAGTCTTTTTACCGAAAGTAAAACATTTTATACAGCGTAAATTCACATACCTCCTAAACGCAAGACCGATAAATTCTGGTTTTTGTGCGACAAATTCCTTTATGACTAACTAACGGCTACACATACAAGTAATCAGATTTTCGCTACGACTTGTTTACGAGATCTGTGTGGCGTAGCTGTAGAGACGTCTACAGCTTTGCCACAGGTATCTTCTAAACGCAAAGCCGACAAATTCATGTTTTTGTGTGACAAATTCTGACTAACTAACGGCTACACACACGAGTAATCGGATTTTCGCTACGACCTTCCGTTTATGAGATCTGTGTGGCGCAGTTGTAGAGACCTCTCAACAGCTGCGCCACACGTATGTTCTAAACGCAAGACCGACAAATCCTGGTTTTTGTGCGACAAATACGTCTACCGAGATTCTATCGACTTCATCATGACATAGTCAAAAAGTTAGATTTCCAACCTATTTCCAACAAAACAATTTTGTGGCGCAGCTGTAGCCCGGCACGTATTTAAACTTCTTGCTCAAAACTTTCCGAAAAAAATTATTCTGAAACAAAATTCTCATTAAAATGACATTTCCATTGCACATATTTTTCCAAAGAATATGTGAACTGAAATTACGATTTAAAGCTTTGATTAAAATAGTGAATAAGTTTCCAGTGCTTTAAATTCTTTATTCATAATGTTGCTTCGCTTCATTCTACTGTTTCCCCTTGCCTTGCAAACTATTAAGTGTGATGAAAAAATTATTCCTGTATTTATGATAGACCATAGCGGTCTTTACAGCAGTGCTCTGGGTGCCCCCCAAGTAAATACCAATCCATTTCGTAAGATAAGCACTGCTCAATTCGCCGATATTGTGCAAGTAGCAATCAAAAAGGCTGTAGTAGTAATTATATTTATTTAAGAACAGTCTTGCGTAGAAGATATCAGCACTAAAGATGCCTTTGGCGAGCCTTACCCACACCTTCATAAAGCTTTGACCGAAAACAAAGTTAAGTACTTCCCAAAGGTAATAGAACCGTATAGATTGTTGAACCAGATTTTCCAACCGCTTGATTTCAACGTGTTTCATCTCGGTGCAGAGGTAAACTTAAAAATGTTTGAAGAAAAGAATAACTATTTGTACGTATTCTTTCGGGATGGAAATGACGAGACGAGGGTCGAGAAATTGAGGAGACACGATGTGATTGTGAGAGAGGTGTATGTCAACATGATGAAATTGGCGGAAGGCCCTGTGCTGGCGTTTTATACGGGGAAAAGGAATCCTGTTAATGTTGATAAACTAGATTTTCTGCCGATCCTGCCGAGTCCAAGCCTCAGTGACCCTGGTGTGACGGTTATTACTGATGGTGCTCTGTTCTGGTTTAATGGTAAGCGTTCTAATAAATTTTTACTATCATTATTGAAGCGCTCATGGCGGGACTTGACAGACTGAACGTACTCGATCACGTTTGTTAAGCAACGCTCGATCCGGTCTGGTGTTGGATGGGTGACCGTTAAAGTGGCATTACAACTGAGCGCTTCCGTGCTTCGGAGGGTACGTTAAGCCGTCGGTCCCGGCTGTTGTCATCTGATAACAGTCGTTAAGCCAAGTTAGAGGCCTTACAGGCAGGGATTGAAATACCGGTAAAAAAAAAATAACGATATAAAAAAAAAAACGTTAAAAATACCGTTAAAACATTTTATCGGTAAATTTACCGGTAAAAATAACGTTAAAAATATTTTACCGGTAAAATTAACGTTAAATATAGCTTTAAATTTAGTACCGGTCAAATTATCGGTAAAAAATTAACGTTGATAGCTGGATTTTTTTTAAAATTAACGTTAAAATTAACGTTATTTCAGTAAATAACGTTAAATTTAACGCTATTTCTCAAATTAACGTTAAAATTACCGTTATTTATTGACATAACGTTAATATTAAAAATAACGGTAAAAAGAGTAAAAATTAACGTTATATTTAAAAATAACGTTAATATTCCCTGCTTACAGGCGGCTTGGTAAACTCTAACATCAGAGGTGGCCATGAATCCTCATTCGATAAGAAGAAGATTTAGAATAATTGGCTGTTAGTCTGGTCAAGAAAAGATGAGACTGGAATGGCGGCACCACTTCCCCTGTTAAATTAACTTTTAGAGCTTAAGTTATTGGAAACTGAACCTTAAAATAAGGAGCATAAAGTGGGTGTACCATGGAAGGCCCTGCTCCTTGTAAGGCCAATCACCGTAAAATGGCAGTTAATTTCGTATACCTAATCTTAAAACTTCCTCAATGAACACAAAGATCCAACCAATCCAAAGTTACAAACGCGGTGCGGTCTCGCCAGCATTACGCCAGTAAAGTGCGTCACTTTGTCGAGGTGTGTTGTGAGACCACGTTGATTTTTTTGACAATTTCGCCCGGAACAACTTGTAACTTTTCAATTAATATTACTGGCATTTTGTTTCAGATTTTTATTCTGAATTGATATATACTAGTTGCACTATACTACTGATGTTTAAATTTGGTAGTTTTGTTTAATTTTAGTTGTAAACATTGCTGTGTTTCTAGGAAGGCCAATCGTGCCTTGTAAGGCCAGTCATTTGGTGTTTTCTGAAAATAATAAGTTATTCAAAATAAATAAATTGTTCATATGTATCTGAGACTGATATAATACTAAGCAAAACGTTTTTTTCCTAGTTCTTTGTTTATGTTCTAAGTTTTACTTTTCCTGTCTAGTGTAGTTCAGTGATGTAATTTTAGGTCAAAACGTTATCAAAGGTGTTTGTTTTGATTTATATAACAAAAGAGTTTATAGTAAAGTTTATATGAAACCACAGTATGTGATTGTTACAATTTTAATTTTAAGCACAATGACTGAATTAGGAAATTGGCCTTATTTGGAGCACCCGTTTCTTGCAAGGCCAATTGTAGCACTGTGGTAAACTCAAATTTTAATAATGATTCATTACAAAAATCAAACATTCTCCAGTTATTTATATTATACAATGAAACAAAGCTTTATCCTACACTTAGTATGTTTTGTTTGTCCAGGAAATAAACCAATGAAACCTGTTTAAACGTTAAGGTGGCCTTCCATGGTGCACCCACCTTGGTTCCATTTCCAACCGAGTCTCATCTTTTGACCAAACTCTAGAGGAAAGATAGCCAGATCCTCAGTGGTTGAGGATTCCGGGTAAAGTACCTACACTATCTTCGGCCTTCGACAAGTACCATCCCTTGTCGATAAAAAAAATACGGTGAATGGAGTGACCACGCGGGTCACTCACGAATCACGATGTTAACGAGTGCAAATGTAGTCGGGACCAAGGACTAGACAGAGGAGCTCGAGATGAAAACATTTTTGTCACCCATCCTATGACAGCCTTGCGAAAGTTATCCAATGCCATGCCACGGACCTTGGTCTATGCGTATGCCAATCGTATCGTATATCGTACAAGGGCGTAGCCAGGATTGTACAAAAGGGGCAGACAAAGAAAATCCTGGAATATATAGAGATCACATCCCGTATCATTGGATTTTACAAGCCAGCCTTCAAGCCTGTTAGTTTCTTAGGTCTTGTAAGAAGCGTCGCAAACTCGTCAGAACTACAGTTTACCAGCAGCGAACGACTGCTCTTCTAAGGGGGGGCAGCCGCTCCTCCCTGCCTCCTCGCTATGCCCATGATATCGTATATTCTAGAGAATCTCTTTAGCTTGTCGTATGTTTTGTGACTACAACTACGTTTTCTACTTATATAAAAAAATAAATCTCTCACACCATGTTTTCATACTACTGACCCTTAAAGTTGCCTGTAAACTGCAACAAACCCTTTACCAGCGGCACCGCGGTAGTTTCGCGATTGTTCCGCTATGAGTAGTCTTCTATCGGCGACGATGTATGACGATCACATCTACGATAGCGATTTCGCATCATTACTTTCGCGTGGGTCAACGATCGGAAACGATCGAGCGAAATTGCGCGTGAAAAATCCATGCATTAGAACAGGCCGTTCGCATTTGTTTCGCTTGTCAAACTCATGGCGGAACTTGTACTATTATGTATTCTGTGGCGGAACCTACTGCGGTGTTCCGTCCGCGGGCTGAGGTGTGTGTGCTACAACCCCCCTAGCATGACCAACGAAACACGATATACCTATAACGCGTGATATAGCATTTTATCATAGATATAGTTTATTAAAAACATTTTATCGACACCCAACTGTCAAAATCCATTGTCTTTTGACAGTTAAGAAGCGAAACACGCCGGATGCGTAAGCGTAAGCGTGCACGTACGCGTAGACGTGTACCATGACGTTGTAATATCTGAAACTTTATGAGACATGGCACACACACCGCTTGCGTAACGTACGCGTGCATGTAGACCGATGCGTAACCCTACGCAGAGCGGAACGCATTGACGAATAGCATTACCTATTGGACGTCACACCGAACAAATTCGAACACGCACGTATATTTGCTGCGCGTCACTACGCGCGTAAACACGTGCGTGACTACGCATTCAGTTGTATTTGTTTACAAATAGTACCGGTACTACCGGTAGTAAGTGATGTTTTATTTTGTTTTTAAATAATAAATAACGATATTAAAGAAAAACTAATTGAATTAGTGCGAAAGTTTAATCCATTTACTTAATCTTCGTCTGACATCGCGCACAAGAGTCGCAAAGATGGCTGCCGCAGCGGCTGAGTACGCAAGGGACAGGTTGCGTTGCGTGCCGCGTAGACGTATGCGTAAGCCGGTGTGTCAGGGGGTTACGTGCGTAACTACGCGCGTGTCTACGCAGCCGGTGTGCCCAGGCCTTAAACGTGCTAAATCGCTATATTATATCGTGTTTTGAGCATGGGCGTAGCGAGGTACGGGCAGGGAGGGGCAGCTACCACCCCTTAGAAGAGCGGTCGTTCGCTGGTAAACTGTAATTCTGACGAGCTTCATAGCTTGCGACGCTTCTTATAAGACCTAAGAAACTAACAGGCTTGAAGGCTGGCTTGTGAAATTCAACAACACGGGATGTGATCTCTATATAATCTAGGATTTTCATTGTCCCCCCCCCCATATACAATCCTGGCTACGCCATTGGTTTTGATGGTTATGCTAGGCAGGCAGGCGTATGTTAATTAAAACATTGCTACCGAACATTTGGCAGGCGTATACGCAGCGACGCCCACACGGCGAGCCATGTTCAACCAGATGCCGATACTGGCGGACAGATGGCGTACAGCGACTTCGACCTGAAGTTCAACTTCAGATTTAGCGAATCGGAATGGACACTCGGTGGGTATAGGTACTTCATCATCATCCATTTTATCTTCCCACCGCTCTGGGCAAACCATCCTAATGGGACAATTCATCATATCAGCCGCACGACACCCGCACACACACACCGCTGGGTATAGGCCTCCCTCTTAGGATCTCCACGACGATCGGTCATGCG
Organism: Agriphila geniculea; assembly: GCA_943789525.1. Lineage (NCBI taxonomy): Eukaryota > Metazoa > Arthropoda > Insecta > Lepidoptera > Crambidae > Agriphila > Agriphila geniculea. Next base: position 15,225,860 of record OX038891.1, read on the forward strand.
CTGCCCGCATCCAGCAGCTTCCCGCGACCTTCACCAGATCTACGGTTCACCTTGTCGGGGGCATACCCACGGCGCGTCGTCCGGTGCGCGGTCGCCATTCAAAAACCTTTTCGCCCCAACGGCCATCGGTTCATCTCGCTATGTGTCCCGCCCCCTGCCATTTCAGCTGAGCATATGGGACAATTAGACTACACAATTTCAAGCGTGCGATATCTAGCCTGTCTTGATCGAGTACCACCGGCTCGCGTACACCCAGTTATCGCCCGAATTATGCTCGTACGTCATCGGCCCAACTCGGCCGATCGAATCAAACGTATGCAAAATATTGAGAGCGCGTATCATCGGACATCGTCCGACTACGACTACGCGACATTCATTTGTTTTCATCGGCTGAACTCGGCCGACATAATCGGCCGATAACGTAGGTGATTCTCATACTGCCGCCCCGCGATGCCGCGGGGCGCGGTTTGACGTTTCACGCGCGTGTCGACGGCGCAGCGCACCGCCTATTCGGGCGGTTTTCGCCGCGCCTTCGCGCCGGTCGGCGTTAGACGACGGCCCCGCGCTTAAGGCTGGTTTACATTATCTTAGTATTTAGTAGAGTGCTTAGTAGCTTCGAGTAGATACGAATGCGAGTGCTTTAGTAGTTTTGGTGCCTTTCCAGTGACCGTTTACACGCTTCCAGTAGAGTGTCATTTTCGCCATACCTAATACCTATTATTTAATTCAATTACACGTCACGCGTTCACCGGCAAATGCACTCTACTAAAGACGCTACTAAAATGTCGATTTACATGCTTCCAGTGCGAGTGCAAGTAAAATATCGCGCGGGGGGTGAGCGGGCGCGCAGGGGGTGCTACTGGAAAGCGAGTAGAAAGGCTACTAAAACGTTACTCTCTTTAGTCATAAGACGACCGTTTACATGTTTCCACTAAAGCACTCTCCTAAAGCACTCTACTAAAGACTAAGATAATGTAAACCAGCCTTTACGTACAAAAACCGGCACGATGCTATAGAGCTCAGTGTGTTGTACCCCGCCCGTTAAGCGGGATCCACTTCGGGTGGCTAACGCGTCGGGTATTTACGAATAGGCATCCCGGCGCGGGTACACGGCGTGGGAATATAGAGTGCTGGTTTTCTGATGGATAGATACTTGCAGCGCTTTAGTAAGCTCTAATCTATGTCGACCCGCGCGCGTGTCCCGTCCTGCCTGCTTAACAGCGGACGTACGCAACCGCTCGTACGCACACACAGATCGTGCGGTTGAGTAACCGCCACATTTCATATTAAAATGGAACCCTGCGGTTGGCCACCCCCGCGGTTACAGAACAGAATACATCAGCGGTTGACCGCAAGTGTGTAAGGCTGGCCCCAGACCTACCGGTTTCATTTCTTTGCTTTGCTGAGGCGCGTTCAGAACCTACTACGCTCCAAACGTTAGTACTATTATAATTATATTCTGTGCAACTTTACGCGGCGGCATTCCAAACATTAGTGCGTGACGCTTGGCCCTTGGGTGACACAACTTTCCCGTTCCAAACGTCAGAGCGTTGCAGCTTTTTAACCATCAAAATCGGTCATTAAAAAACGCATTTATCTATACAAATATTAACAATGTCATTTGGCATTATTTTGGATTTAGATGTTTTTGTGTCTAAGTTTCAAAAAGTTCATGGTTGCTCCTCAAAAAAACGATTTTATTTGATTTAGTATATAAAAAAAACTTTAGATTCTAAATGGAAAACGAAGACTTTGTATTGACTTTGTATTAGGTAGTAATGACCAGGGACCGGAAAACCCCTTTATTTGAGTAATCCTATTGTTAGGGAAACCATATTTAAAGGCTCCCCAAATGATATGGCTTCACAAATGATAGGGTTTCCCTATCAATACGATAGTGTTTATTTGATTAAGCCTATTCTAAGGAAACGGTATTAGTAACGGTAAACGGTATTAGTAACGGAATTCCTGTCGCTAAAGTATTCTGTAACCATAGCTGTTGAACTTCCATTAAATAAATAATAATAATAAAATAAATTAGAAGGCTTCCCAAATGATTGGGCTTCCCAAATGATAGGGTTTCCCTATCGAAAGTGTTTTTTTGATTAAGCCTTTTGTTAGGGAAATCGTATTAAAAGGCTTCCCAAATGATAGGATTTCCCAATCGATAGGGTTTCCGTATCAATAGGGTTTCTCTATTGATAGTGTTTAATTCATAAGCCAATTGTAAGGGAAAGCGTATCAAAAAGCTTCCCAAATGATAGGGTTTCCGTATCGAAAGGGTTTCCCTATCGATAGGGTTTCCGTATCGATAGGGTTTCCGTATTGATATGGTTTCCATATCGATAGGGTTTCCCTTTCGATAGTGTTTATTTTATTAAACCAGTTGTTAGGGAAAGCGTATTAAAAGACTTCCCAAATGATAGGGTTTCCCTACAATAGTGTTTTTTATTAACCCTAATTGTTAGGAAAGGCATTTTAAAAGGCTTTCCGCTTTCCAAATGATAGGGTTTCCCTGATAGGGTTTTCGGATTCGGTAAGTGCTTACCCAAACTAACTGTATTAATATTGTTAGCCTTTCGTTGGCGTAAGTCGACGATATGCTTACCGAATCGATAGAGTTTCCCTATCGGCAGTGTTTATTTAATTGCCAATTGTTACGGAAAGCGTTTTTTTAGCGGATAGGGTTTCCGTATTGATAGGGTTTCCGTATTGAAATGATTTCCCTATCGATAGGGTTTCCGTATCGATAGATTTCCGTATTGATATAGTTTCCGTATCGATAAGGGTTCCCTATCGATAGATTTCCGTATTGATATGGTTTTCGTATCGATAGGGTTTCCCTATCGATAGTGTTTATTTTATCAAACCAGTTGTTAGGGAAAGCGTATAAAAAGGCTTCCCAAATGATAGGTTTTCCCTACGATAGTGTTTTTTTATTAAGCCTAATTATTAGGAAAGGCATTTTAAAAGGCTTTCCAAATGATCGGGCTTCCCAAATGATAGGGTTTCCCCGATAGGGTTTTTTGGATTCGGTAAGTGCTTACCCAAACCAACTGTATTAATGGTAAGTCTTTCGTTGGCGTAAGTCGACGATATGCTTACTGAATCGATAGGGTTTTTGAAAACAAGTCTATGAAATACCCAATCAAAAACCCCTATAAGGGTAAGCGGTTCCGGTCCTTGCTAATGACACCTAAAGTTAAAACAAGAATAACAACCGCATTCTGAACCTCGGAACGTAACCCTGGTCTAGTAGAACAGCAAAGCAAAAACATGAAACCGGTAGGTCTGTGGCCAGCCTAAGGGCTCAGACTTGCTTGAGTAACTTATCTAATTTCCGAATCATCTGTCAGAAACCGTGATGCTGTTTGAGGGTGGCGAGGAAGTGGGGCGGACCGACCTGGCCGTGAGAGCGCCCTGGCACTACGCGTACTACTGCGCCGAGCCGATGGAAGTGATCAACCAGAGAGACGGCAGCACCGTTACTATATCAGAGTATAAGGTGGGTAGGTTTTGTTAATGCAACCATCAATCATTATGCGACTGCGCCATCTGAGTCGGGCGCACCGACCTGGCGGTGAGCGTGCCTTTGCACCACGCGTACTACTGCGCCGAGCCGATGGAGGTGATCAACCAGAGAGACAGCAGCACCGTTACTATAACAGAGTATAAGGTGTGTAGGTTTTGTTAATGCCACCTTCAATTATACACATCAACTTTGTCTAGGGATACAGGTGTTATTTTCATACAAACGAGGTAACTTTGAAGCCTTGGTTTTCTGCCAGGGATGTACCGTGCTGTGATCTGATAATGGCCATCCAGGGAGTGAATGGAGGAGGTTCAGATCGTTATACACACCCAACTGATCTGATCAGCGTTCTAAAAGATTAATGGGTCAGAGTTCTGAGTTTGAGGATTTCCATACATTTTCATGCTACTTTCGCGGTTTTTTTAAACATGTCCTTTACGTTTTAAGAATGCTGGTCAGATCAGTTGGGTGTGTATAGCGATCTGAATCTCCTCCATTCACTCCCTGGATAGCCGTCATCACATCACAGCACAGCACATCCCTGGCAGGAAACCAAGGCTTCAAAGTTACCTCGTTTGTATGAAAATAACATCTGTATCCCTAGACAAAGTTGATGTGTGTATTATGCGACTGTGTGATCTGAGTCGGGCGCACCGACCTGGCGGTGAGCGTGCCTTTGCACCACGCGTAATACTGCGCCGAGCCGATGGAGGTGACCAACCAGAGAGACGGCAGCACCGTTACTATAACAGAGTATAAGGTGTGTAGGTTTTGTTAATGCAACCATCAATAATTATGCGACAGTGTTATCTGAGTCGGGCCACAAAATAGAGAGACTAACATAAGTTTAGTTTAGTACTACGGGCGCTCGAGCATCGCACACACACAAGACAGCTCTCGCCGCTGCGTCACATACTCGAACTGTTTTGAGAGTGGTATGAGATTGCAGTTATACAGTGTCGGTGAGAGATGTCTATGTGTGCGTTGCTCGAGCGCGCAAGTGCTAAGCTCAACTACTGTACTCTCTCTATATTGTGGTCGGGCGGTTGTGATGATGGGCAGAATGCGTAGACATCGGCTTCGTTGAGGGTCTTATTGTAACACCCGGTATGGGTCCCACACACATAATGTGAAATTACTTTTTTCTGCCGGTCGGTACAAAAAAAATACATATTTTGAAAAGTGGGATTGAATTCTTCAATTTAAAACTGGTTTGGTTTCTGTACGCGAACTTTCATCAAGCAGGTCAAATATGCCCAATGACCTTTCCCATTAAACCTATCGCAATCCCTTTTGTTTGACAGATGGATGAGACACATTGCTGCAATTTTTTCGTAAGTTTTTATTTGTGCCAGAAAGAAACTTCAATGAATTACATCCTGAAAGCGATTGCGATAGATTTTGAAGTTAGACAATAGAAAGGCTGGTCGTGCGACCGTGCGATCAAGCCTAGTGATATCTATTGAATGTCCTAATTGACAGTCGCGCGATCATGCGATGCGACCAATTTGTCTATTGTTCAGTTTCATCGCACGATGAAATCGCAACGCATGATCGCACGTCCGATGCCAATTAGGACAGGGCCTATCGAGTAGGGGAGGCCGGGTTCAAAGTGCCGATTTTTAAATAACACGTTAAAATTATGTCAAAAATGGGACTGGGGTTTGATACTTGGGCATATACATATACAGAATTTATTGTAGTTTTGAATTATGTAGACGTATTTATTAAATTATTAATACCTTTTGGATCAGGATACTTTTTTTGAGAAAAGATCCTAAGGAACAAACAACCCACCCCGTCATGGGGCTGGTTGTTCCAACGTTGGGGTAAATAGTTCCCGTAGTATTTTCAATCAATACTGATACTGTAGTAGTTTATGGTTATGTATAGATCAAACACAAAAGTACTTAACTCAAATATCCATGTATCATTTATTTAAAAATATGAAAATTTCAAGTCATATAAACTACTAAAAGTTTATCAAGCAATTTGGGAGTTGGTTTAGTATGCTAAATACAGTGGTTCTGAATGATTTTAAACTCTGTCGCCCTCATCCACACAGAGCTGTTTCTGATTTTAATGCCAGGAATGATAGACATGTCAATTTGCATAGCACTGTTATATGCCAACTTCCTCACTTCTTCTGGTAGAAGACCAAAATAAATCAACGAATAATTTAATCAATATAGGTATACAGTCAATGCCCTCTCACAGTCTGGGTTAAACATCTGTCTTGCATAAGCATTATACATATATAGGGTAAATAATGTCATAATATGCCATATTTCTTATTCCCGAGTGTTTTGAGTTTCTGACCATCTTTAATTCACTTGAAGTCATACTAAGTTCCATTTTTCTTATTTAGGTTCTTATTCTAAAACATTTTTTGTTTAGATTAATCAGTTTCTGTATCACAGGGTATGTCTTAACGCGGCACAACCAGCCCCATGTCAGAGGAACTTTGAGCCCCAAATTTCTTTTTTTAGATTATGTAAAATATTTTAAAACAGGTGTCATATAATCAAAAGTGATATTTAGAAAAACAATCTCTATAGATTGTCCAATAAATGAATGCAAGTCACACATTAATAGATATAAAGTTGCTTGAAATAGACCAAAAAGTTTCAAATATTTTCAAATGTAGCATTTATGTACCTCTGAACGACTGCCACACTTTCTGCCCGTCATGGTATCACTAAAATGGCTGCCGCAAGTGCGCTATGGCATGACGTTTTACAACGTGCTTTACACTTATTGCTATTACTTTTCTTGGCGAAGCTATTTCCATCGGAACAAGTTACCCCCGGCACTTTGAACCCCGGCCTCCCCTACTTCTACACGCGTTCTGTTTTCTTGATAGTGATTCATCAAGAGAGAAATTTTTAAATCCATGAATGTCAATTGTCAACCTATCCATAAATTTTGGCAAAGTTTCTCTTTATTTTAGTTAGAATAGGTAGGTACTAGTTTAGTAAGTACTCAATCGCCTCTGTGGTCTAGTGGTTTGCCCACCCGTGTAAGACAAAGGGGTCCCGGGTTCAATTTGTATTTGGTTTGGTTGGTGTGCATAGGGCTCATTTCAAGTCCGCCTGGCTAGCTACTACCACCATCTTACCTAAGTCTGACGCCATAACAACAATTCTGCCGTCCTTTAACTAAAACCCCGTTAACCCTCAGATGGTACATTTTGAGTTTTGAATGCAAATTAATACAGTTTTGATTTCTCTATCTTTCTGTTTAGGATCGGTAGCTCTATCATTTATAGTTTTGGAGATATTAAAACGTTGTATCCCGTTAAATGGCAAAATATTTTACAAATCCTTAACTAAAAAATGACTATCCTACACTTCTTAGCTTAAAAAACGTTAAAGTACCTTTATTTCTAAATTAACCGAATATTTATATAACATTTACTTAGCTTTAACTACGTGATTTGATTATACTTGATTACAAAAACGCTAAGTGAGTATAACGTGTTTATAGTCAAGGACCAATTTTCATTAACAAACAAAAAAGCAATGCTATAAACTATTTACACTGAAAAACTAGTCTTAATTCTAGTTAAACTCCCTTAACGATAGTATAGTCAAGTATTCCATACTGTAGGTGTTGCTTCAAAATACTTCGCTAGAAAATCTTATCCACGTTTCTTAACTAGAAACACGTTATTCGTTCTACCAAAACGATGACCATTGGGAAAATACTCTGAGAGAAGCATCGCTTCGCAATGTCCAGTACAACTGAGAGAGTTGTTTGTAGTCATACTTTTATTATGTCAGCCATCGGAACCATTAAAATTATGAGACGATGTGATGTGAAGATAGGTATTAGACGCAGAATCAGACAGCAAAAGAGCCTAAGTGATTTTGGATTACCTTCTTCAGTTCGTACAAAAAACAATGCTGCAAATACAATGGCACATAATTATTACAATACAAATGATTTGAACGTTTTAGTCAATGAAAACCTGCCAAAATTAGTCCCAGATCAAGCATATGCCTTTGAGACTATAGTCGATAGCGTGAATAATAATAACAGAGGATTTTTTTTTGATGCGCCAGGTGATACTGGGAAGACGTTTCTTGCAAAGGAAAATGACCACTAATGATACCACCTCTTTTTAAGCCCAGTGCCTCAACAAAACAAATACCAATAATATTATATTCTTTTTTCAGTTCTATATAAGTACATCATGTATCAAAAAACCCTGTCAGACCCTAAAAAAGGTGATATTGTTGCTGAAACTGAACAACATTCTCCATGGATATGGAACTGAACAACATTCTCCATAGGACGAAAAACGAAAATAAATATTCATACTCCTATACAAAATGTCAGTGTTGCCAGACCGTGGGCAATTGCCCACGCCATGGGCAATTTTATATTTTTTTTTTGAAAAAAGGGCAAAAAGGGCGGAAAGGTCTTGGAACCGGTAAAATATGGGCAATTTTGGAAATCACGGAACTCGCTAACCAGAGACCACTTGAAAACACTTGGCACAGAGTACCAAACACAGAATTTACAGTTTAGTTTAGGTATCCATTGACATTTCTTCCTATAGTGTCATCTAGGAATGAATACCAGCACCTCCTTTAAAGATTTCATAGATAAAAATAGTTTTTGAGCAAAAAATTTCGGTCACCATTAATTGCCCAGACGTTTAAAATTCAAAATTCAAAATTCAAATTAATTTATTCAGTCTAGGCTGTTACAAGCAAGCACTTGTTTCAGGATCTGACAGGGTTTTTTGATACATGATGTATTTGAAACTATTTTTCGTTTTCTAATCTAAGAATAAGACCGTTTTAATGAGTAATTAATTGGTTTAATTTATCTCAGTCAATGTCTTTCATATGGTCAACAGAACTTTTCTTTTATTTAATGTGTTTTACGGCACTATTTTATAATTTATATTATAAACTCATTGATTATATGGTATGAATGCACCATGAGCCATAGAGCACACACAGAATCTTAGAAACTCTTCTGCTCTCATCGGTGGTATTACCTTTGCATATGCTGGAGATTTCCGACAGACTCTACCCGTCATTAACAGGGATAAGCGAGTAGATATCATATATGAGAGCTCATCTTCATGGAATTCCAGATAGTAATTTCCCACAACAACTTTTAAAACTTGAGGAAGGAATTTTTCTTACTCTAAAAAGTAGAAATTATGAAATCTTTCTGGATGAGTCTCTTGGACAAATAGTACCTACATGATTTAGAAATTTTAATAGATGCAGTATGCCCTGACATCGAGAATTTGCACGAAAAGGACTTTCATTGGTTGTGTTCTTGGGTATTAGTGTCACCTAGGAATGATACTGTTAACGAAATAAATAATCAAAAAGATTGATTATTTCGTTGATTATTCTAAAAGTCCTCGGCCAAATAAAAAAATACAAATCGATCGACACCGTCACTAATATCGAAGACGCAGTCCATTATCCAAAAAAAAATATTAATTCCCTACTGGACTGGACACACAAATTGACGTTAAAAATCGGAATTCCAATCATGCTTTTGAGAAATTTAAGCCCCCCGAGCAATTGCAATGGGACGAGGCTGCTTATTAAGGAATCAAAGGACAATTAATTTAGCGACCATTATCAGCGGCCCAATAACTGGTCGACTAGCTCATAACCAAGGAAACCGATAATCCCAACTGATCTGCCAATCCCATTTAAACAACTTAAAAGAGTATGAGTAATTTTCTATGAAGAAGTGGGTATATTTTTTTCGATGGCGCTTCCAAAAAACAGTTTCGTTTCAAAGATCTTATCCTAATAAGCAAACTATTACTGAACAGTGTAAGTCTATCATGGGCAATTTTTGAAATATTTAGGTTTAAAAAATAACATATCTAGGTAATTTCCATTTTTTTGCGATGTCGCTTCCAAAAAATTGTTTTATCTTAAATTTTCAATAAAATCTGTTGTTATTCTCATATTGCTTTTCATTTAATTTCCTACTTTCTTTTGTATGAAATGCTTGGCTATAAGGACGCTAATCAAAATCGAAGGAAGAGTTGCCTTTTTTTAGCTTAGTAAACAAGTGTATTTCTTACCAAATGTTTTTGTTTTACTGGAAACACTTAGCTTAAAAGAGTTTAAGAAGCTTTAGCCTCTTTTAACTAAGGTAAATAATATGTGTATACGAACAAAATTCTTTGCTATAATACAGTTAAATGACTTAGCGAGTTTATAGTTAAACATTTCAGAGTAAATTTATAAAACATTACTGACATCACAAATTTAATGAAAATACTTAACTAAAATATCGCTAAGTGTAGGTTAGAGACCTTCTAGTACAGTATTCTTAGTCAAAAAATTAACATATTGTCTTCGCTAAACAATAAAAAGACCTTTGTTTAATAATTTACAGTAGATACCCGTGCAGTACAAAGCTTAAATGATGTATGGAAATACATGTTAACATTTTGCCTAACTATCACTTATCTATCTTTAATGTTTTCCTAGAAACAAAGGTTCCCGCGTTTTTTGCGTTTTTTTCCGAAGTTACTTTTTGGGTTTAACGTGGTTTTAGTTAAAGGACGGCAGAATTTAAAAAATGTTGTGTTCCGGCAGTTAGAGGTAAGATAACCTGCCTTTCTATTGTCTAATTTCAAAATCTATTGCAATCGCTTTCAGGATGTAATCCATTGAAGCTTCTTTTTGGCACAAATAAAAACTTACTAAAGAAATGCAGCAATGTGTCACTTCCATCTGTCAAACAAAAGCGATTGCGATAGATTTTTAAAATTAGGCAATTAGCCCCCAGTTCTTCAGTGATGAGGGTTCCGCTTCCTGGCGTTGTGCATTAAAAAAAACATTCCTAGGTACTTATTAATCTGTGATTTTGATGAAAAAATCGATTGTTGCAGATACAAGCTATGCATCATCAGCTCCGCCATCTCTGTGCTGTCCGTCGTCAGCGGGCAGAAAGCGAATCTTTGCTGTATGCTGCGGGGCGTAGGGATGCAGGTTTTAAAAAAGTATGCAAGTGTCTCAGTTTGTTTGTAAAGAAAACACACTGGGGCCTATTTCACCAAGTCGACATTTAATTTTGTCAGTGACACACAGTGGCGGTCATATTATTAAAGACATAAAGACACCAGTCGATTTTCATACAAACGAGGTAACTTTGAAGCCTTGGTTCTCCGCCAAGGATTGACTTAGCTGTTCTCTTGATGGCCACCCAGGGAGTGAATGGATGAGATTCAGATCGCTATACACACCCAACTGATCTGATAAGCATTCTAAAACATATGAGGATAAGTTTAAAAAAAAAACGCGAAATTAGCATAAAAATGTATGGAAATCCTGAAAATTTGAAAACTCAGATCCTTATATCTCTTAGAATGCTGATCTGTTGGGTCTGAATAGCGATCAGAATCTCCTCCATTCACTCACTGGATAGCCATCATCAGATCACAGCTAGGTTAATCCATGGCGGAGAACCAAGGCTTCAAAGTTACCTTTTTTATATGAAAATCGACTGGTGTCTTTAATAATGTGACCGCCACTGTATGTCAGGATATTAATTTGCCTAATTCACAGGGGGGAACCATATTAAGAAGCTATACATACCGGCTGCGTAAGCGTGCACGTACGCGTAGACGTACCATGACGTTGTAATGTCTGAAACTTTATGAGACATGGCACACCGCTTGCGTAACGTACGCGTGCACGTAGACCGATGCGTAACTCTACCCTACGCATTGCAGCTCCCATGAGACAAACGGGCTGCGTACCTACGCAGAGCGGAACGCATTGATAACGTTGTAGTTGTAGGAATACGTTGTAGTTGGAGGAGGCGTATGGAGAGAGGTATCCACTAGTAGGAAGGTCAAAGTGGAAGATCTTCCTCCGGGCTGGGTGATCTTAGCCTGGGGACCGCGGTCCAACCGAAGATGGTTGGAAGTTGTATATATAGTTTGGCGGCTGAGAAAACTCCGATGGCGTGATGTAGGTTTCTCCATATATTCTCCATACTACGAGGTGCTATTCCTTACTAATCTTTTGTGTTTATTCGACACTAGCGCTATCTAGTAACATGGTGATGAATCTTGTTGCAATTGCAACCATGTGTTGGCATGTGCGGCGTAAGGTAGATGCCGCTACATCTCCCCCCCCCTGAGACCGGAGGTCGATAGTCAAAGGGTTGTCCAAGCTCAGCTGTCAGTGCGTCAGAGCTTTGCAAGTGCCAGAGTAGAATGCTGCAGGAAATGCCCCAGTCTGCGGTGAGTCGAGACAGTCTACGGTGAGTCGAGACGTTGTGGGGTGAAGGAAGGCGCGTCCGCCAGTGCTGCAGGTAGATCCGTGTCCACGGTGAGTCGGGACCTGTCCACGGTGAGCCGGGACAGTGGAAGATGACGGTAAGTCTGAACTGCTGGTGAGGTCCGCAGAGCTGCCACGCCGGAGTGAGTGATGTAGCAGTATCTACCTACGACGCCGCACATACCAACACACGGTTGCAATAAGATTCATAACCGGTGTTACTAGATGGCGCTAGTGTCGAATAAACACAAATCATAGTAAGGAATAGCACCTTGTAGTATGGAGACAATATGGAGAAACCTACATCTCGCTATCGGAGTTTTCTCAGTCACCTAACTATATGTATATACAACTTCCAACCATCATCGGTTGGACCGCGGTCCCCGGCGGGCAAATATCACCCAGCCCGGAGGATGATCTTCCACTTTGGCCTTCCTACTAGTGGCTACCTTCTCTCCATACCATACCATACCTTCATTCCTACATAGTCAATGGCATTCCCTATTGGATTGGATGTCACACCGAACAAATTCGAATACGCACGTATCTTTGCTGCGCGTCACTACGCGCGTAACCACGCATTCAGTTGTATTTGTTTACAAATAGTACCGGTACTACCGGTAGTAAGTGGTGTTTTATTTTATTTTTAAATAATGAATAACGATATTAAAGAATAACTAATTGAATTATTGCGAAAAAATTAGTCCATTTACTCAATCTTCGTCTGACATCGACTAGAGTCGCAAACATGGCTGCCGCAGCGGCTGGGTGCGCAAGGGACAGATTGCGTTGCGTGCCCAGCACGTATGCGTATGCGTAAGCGTAGACGTATGCGTAACCCGGTGTGTCCGGGGGTTACGTGCGTAACTACGCGCCTGTCTACGCGCGCGTGACTACGCGCGTGTCTAGTGTCTACGCAGCCGGTGTGCCTAGGCCTGAAGAACCATTAGGGATCATTTACACGAGCGATTTTTACTGCTGACGACGATCCACGGGAAACGGTATCTTATGGCCAGGCCATAAGGTAACTTTTCTCGTGGAATGTCGTCGGCGGTAAAAATATCGCGCGTTGAAAAAAATCGCTCGTGTGAACGATCCCTTATTGTTCTGTGGACTGCTCTAACTGGCCTTATATACTAAGAGCTGGTTCCGGAAACTGGTGGACAATTTACAGAGCGACGAAATCCCTCTAGTTAGTTAGCCATACTATCATTATTAACAGATCCGGGCATCTGGCAGATTTTCAGTGGTGGGGGTGGGAGTGGTTGAGCAACAAAGATGCCGCTTTGCACTATTTTTCCACCAGTTGAAATTCCTGGCAATGTTATATTCGATTTAGATACATGATTGGCTTGCTATTATACCACACCAAATCCAGAGCTCTGTAAATTGTATACCTTCAATTGCATTTTCAGCCCCTTTGTTGCTCAACCACTCCCGACCCCACCACTGAAAACTGCCAGGTGCCCGGATCTGTTAATAATGAAAGTATGGCAAACTAACTAGAGGGAGTTCGTCGCTCTGTAAATTGTCCACCTATTTCCGGGGTTAGCTAGTTAGCCGGCGGAGCTTGTTTTTCTGGGGGACTTCAATGCCCACCACAAGGAGTGGCTGTTCCCATACCAGAAAACTGACCATGCTGGGAGAGAAGCGCGAAGGTTCGCCTTAGCACTTGATCTCACTCAGCTGGTGGATCAAGCAACGCGAATACCGGATATCGCTGACCATACGCCCAACTGCCTTGACCTGCTGCTGACAACTGATCCACACAGACATTCGGTATCGGTCTCAGCTCACCTTGGTACATCCGATCACTGTGTGGTAAAATCCGTATCGAGCCACTCGCCTCCAGATGACAGTCCTAGAGGCACGAGACGAGTTTGGCGCTACGAGTCGGCAGATTGGGACGAGATGCGTACCTTCTTTGCATCTTACCCATGGCGGCAAGTATGCTTCTCTTCAGGAGACCCCTCCTGCTCTGCTGATGTGGTTGCTGACGTGATTCGGCAGGGAATGGAATATTTCATTCCATTCTCCGACATACCGCTCGATCACAAAGCCCAACCGTGGTACAATGCAGACTGTGCTCGTGCTGAAGCCCGTAAACAGTCTGCATACCAAGTCTGGGTGCAAGCTCGCGATCGCAAGGTTCGAGTGCGAAGAGTCCGGGCCAAAAAGAGAGCATTTAATTTAGCCGCAAAATCATGCAAAAGGGTGTTGCGTAAAGCTAGATTTGACCATGTCAGCCGCATAGGGGCGAAACTCGCATCCTATCCACCGGGTAGTAAGCAGTTCTGGTCCTTGTCGAAGTCGGTCGAGTCTAACTTCTGCCGTCCCACATTGCCTCCCATGCAGAAGCCCGATGGGACGCTGGCTCACTCTGCAGTTGAGAAGGCGAATCTATTTGCCACTCTGTTTGCGAGCAATTCGCGTCTGGATACTGGCTCTACGCAACCACCAACCCTACCTCGCTGTAATTCTTCGATGCAGGAGATTACATTACACAATAAAGAGGTCCGTAGAGTCCTACTTAATCTAGACGTGCATAAGGCCAGTGGCCCTGATGGCATACCAGCAAGAGTGCTGAGGTGTTGTGCGCCTGAGTTGTCTCCTGTATTGACGCGTCTGTACCGCCTTTCCCTTCAGACCAAAACCGTACCAAAGTCTTGGAAGCTTGCCAATGTGCAACCAGTACCTAAAAAAGGTAGTCGTGCCGACCCTGCCAATTACCGACCAATCGCCATCACTTCCATACTGTGTAAAGTTATGGAGAGAGTACTGAACGGCAAGCTGCTCACTTACCTAGAGGATAACGATCTCCTCAGTGATCGTCAATATGGCTTTCGCCGGGGACGATCAACTGGGGATCTTCTTGTGTATATGACGCACTGCTGGGGCGAGGCCATTGAGAAACACGGCGAAGCACTTGCTGTTTCGCTTGACATCTCAAAGGCTTTCGACAGGGTTTGGCACGCAAGTCTGCTGAGCAAGCTCCCAGCGTACGGAATCCCCGCTGGCTTTTGTAGCTGGGTAGCCGAATTCTTGAGTGAACGGTCGATCAGAGTAGTCATTGACGGCTGCTCCTCTGACCTCATGGCGATTGATGCCGGAGTTCCTCAGGGGTCGGTGCTCTCTGCGACGCTTTTCCTGCTACACATCAATGACCTACTAATATCGGGCATTGTTGGGTACGCAGATGACAGTACTGTCATGGAGAGATATCTGTCCAGCGCGAAAGTCGGTAGAGATGAGGTAAAAATATTGAGAGAGGCCATGGTTGAGCGATTGAACCTGAAGTTAAGTCTCGTCTCCCAATGGGGTGATGAAAATCTCGTCAGTTTCAACGCTTCTAAAACGCAGGCGTGTCTGTTCACCGCAAAAAGGAGTCCATTCAACTTAACTCCTACTTTCCGAGGTACATCTATCCAAGTAACCGATACTCTCCAGCTTCTTGGCATGGAGTTATCTTCTGACCTTAACTTCGGCACCTCCATCGAATCCAAAGTTCAAACTGCAGCTAAGAAGCTGAGCATCCTAAATAAAGTCAAGCGGTACTTTAAGCCTGGGCAGCTTTTAACCCTTTATAAAGCTCAAGTCCGATCCTGCATGGAGTACTGTTGCCACCTTTGGGACGGCTCAGCGAAATATCAACTTGCTGCACTGGACTCGGTGGAACGCAGAGCCAAGAGATTAATAGGCGATGAAAAACTGGTAGCAGCTAAGCTTCACAGTTTGGCTCACCGCCGAAAAGTTGCTTGCCTATCGGTCTTTTATAGATTGTACTTCGGTGAGTGTGCTCAAGAGCTGCATGAGCTCATTCCACCTTCTCCTTTCTACTATCGGACATCCAGACGCACTGCGGGCTATCACCCGTTCTTGGTTGATATACCTTTTCTGCGTACCAAGCGCTACTCCACATCGTTTATAATGCGCACAGCTATGGAATGGAATTCCCTGCCGGCGTCTGTGTTTCCGAGCGCATACAACCTGACTCTATTCAAGGCCAGAGTGAATAAGCACTTTCTGGGCAAGCTCGCTCCATCGTAGGCCCTGTCTTTGCTTTTGGGCTAGACTGGGGTCAAGAGCAAACCCATTTAAGATAAAAAAAAAAAAAAAAAAAAGCTCTTAGTCCATTATTTATATCAACTGGACCCAAATATCGAATGTTAAATAGGATTTCTATAACATAAGGAGGAGCTCGGTGGCGCAGTGGTATACCGCCTGGCCCAGCGATTGCGGAGGTTAAGCAACTTTCGCAAGGGTCAGTCATGGGATGGGTGACCAAAAATTTATTATGTCGAGCTCCTCCGTTCTTCGGAAGGCAGGTTAAGCCGTTGGTCCCGGCTGCATTTACAGTTGTTAAAACCCGCCAATCCACATTGAGCCCTCGTGGTGGGTTTATGGCCCATCCTCCTTATCCACCGATAAGGAAGGCCTAAGCCCCAGCAGTGGGAACATTAAAAAATGTCTGATGGTCATGGTCAATGTGAAACTTTTGTTCGTAGCAAAGCAAAACAAGGCCAAACAACGTGACAATGTTACTACCGCCCGTCGACGGTACATTTATTATGGGAAGAGAGTGGCATCGCAGGGAAGGCGGCGGTGGCGGTGACGTCGGTGAAGGCGGTGGCGGTGGCGTCGGTGACGGTGACGTCGGTGGCGGTGGCGGTGACGTCGGTGGCGGTGGCGTTGGTGGCGGTGGCGGTGACGTCGGTGGCGGTGGCGGTGACGTCGGTGGCGGTGGTGTCGGTGAAGGCGGCGGCAGCGTTGGCGTAGGCGGCGGCGGTGGCGTTTCCGGATGCGGTTTCGGGCAAACAGTGAATTTCACCGTCGGCATTATGGCAGCACTTTTTGTCGTTGGAATATGTCTCGTTTTTTTGGGATTTGGATTAATCGCTATAAATGATTGCAATACGAATGATAGGTATGACGATCCTCGTGGGAAACTGCTTTTTTTGGGGGTGGAACGTTAAATATGGCTGACACCTTTTTGCCTGTCAGGCGCTTACATATTTGACCGAAGATGCGCTGCGGGTCATGGCCAGTGGCCCCAGAACATCCTGGCCTCTATTTCGCCAAATTGTCATTTGTCAGTGACATATGTCGGCGATTTTTACAGTTTTCTTACTTTAATAAGGTAGAAATTATGTTAAGAAACGAGATAACTTTTACAAGTCGACAATTAAGTCACGTAAACTTGAATCAGATCAGCTCATATCAAAAATTACTGACAAATCTACAAATATGTCGCCTTGTAAAAAATAATATCTGTTTCACACATTGACCTGCATATATAAAAAAATTCAAGTCAGTGGTTTCACAACATACTTGTCCCTAATTAAAGTAACGACAATTGTAATATTAACCGACATATGTCACTAACAATGTCGACTTGGTGAAAAAGGGCCCTCGTGCCCACCCCAGAAAACAAAATACACGCTGAAATTTTAATCATTTGGTTCCCGCCGTGGGGTGGTTCCACTCGTGATTACAAGCAACTTTTACTTTAATGTATGGAACAGCTGATTTTATTTTGCGAGCAGGAGAGTTGGCCCCATAGTAAAAGTTGCTTGTAATCATGAGTGGAACCACCACACGGCGGGAACCAAATGATTAAAATTTCAGCGAGTATATTTTTGAGATCACTCTCTGTCAGCTCTCGTATCGTGATCGTGATCTGCCGCCATCTACCGGCGCCGTAAAGCGAACTGAGATGTTTATTTATTCTATGTTCGAGTTTTTTCTCGATAGGCGCTTGACATTCGTGAACACGAGAAAGTGTCGACATTTTGTCGTGATGCGCATGCTATACCGCCCGGCGCGTAAAACTTGGCAAGATAAAAACGAGACAAAAGATACGCAGTAGCTACAAACACTAAACTCGGCGCATGTTTTGTCTCATTTTTGTCTTGCCAAGTTTTATGCCGGCACCTATAATTTTTTTTTTTTTTTTTATCTTAAATGGGTTTGCTCTTGACCCCAGTCTAGCCCAAAAGCAAAGACAGGGCCTACGATGGAGCGAGCTTGCCCAGAAAGTGCTTATTCACTCTGGCCTTGAATAGGGTCAGGTTGTATGCGCTCGGAAACACAGACGCCGGCAGGGAATTCCATTCCATAGCTGTGCGCATTATAAACGATGTGGAGTAGCGCTTGGTACGCAGAAAAGGTATATCAACCAAGAACGGGTGATAGCCCGCAGTGCGTCTGGATGTCCGATAGTAGAAAGGAGAAGGTGGAATGAGCTCATGCAGCTCTTGAGCACACTCACCGAAGTACAATCTATAAAAGACCGATAGGCAAGCAACTTTTCGGCGGTGAGCCAAACTGTGAAGCTTAGCTGCTACCAGTTTTTCATCGCCTATTAATCTCTTGGCTCTGCGTTCCACCGAGTCCAGTGCAGCAAGTTGATATTTCGCTGAGCCGTCCCAAAGGTGGCAACAGTACTCCATGCAGGATCGGACTTGAGCTTTATAAAGGGTTAAAAGCTGCCCAGGCTTAAAGTACCGCTTGACTTTATTTAGGATGCTCAGTTTCTTAGCTGCAGTTTGAACTTTGGATTCGATGGAGGTGCCGAAGTTAAGGTCAGAAGATAACTCCATGCCAAGAAGCTGGAGAGTATCGGTTACTTGGATAGATGTACCTCGGAAAGTAGGAGTTAAGTTGAATGGACTCCTTTTTGCGGTGAACAGACACGCCTGCGTTTTAGAAGCGTTGAAACTGACGAGATTTTCATCACCCCATTGGGAGACGAGACTTAACTTCAGGTTCAATCGCTCGACCATGGCCTCTCTCAATATTTTTACCTCATCTCTACCGACTTTCGCGCTGGACAGATATCTCTCCATGACAGTACTGTCATCTGCGTACCCAACAATGCCCGATATTAGTAGGTCATTGATGTGTAGCAGGAAAAGCGTCGCAGAGAGCACCGACCCCTGAGGAACTCCGGCATCAATCGCCATGAGGTCAAAGGAGCAGCCGTCAATGACTACTCTGATCGACCGTTCACTCAAGAAGTCGGCTACCCAGCTACAAAAGCCAGCGGGGATTCCGTACGCTGGGAGCTTGCTCAGCAGACTTGCGTGCCAAACCCTGTCGAAAGCCTTTGAGATGTCAAGCGAAACAGCAAGTGCTTCGCCGTGTTTCTCAATGGCCTCGCCCCAGCAGTGCGTCATATACACAAGAAGATCCCCAGTTGATCGTCCCCGGCGAAAGCCATATTGACGATCACTGAGGAGATCGTTATCCTCTAGGTAAGTGAGCAGCTTGCCGTTCAGTACTCTCTCCATAACTTTACACAGTATGGAAGTGATGGCGATTGGTCGGTAATTGGCAGGGTCGGCACGACTACCTTTTTTAGGTACTGGTTGCACATTGGCAAGCTTCCAAGACTTTGGTACGGTTTTGGTCTGAAGGGAAAGGCGGTACAGACGCGTCAATACAGGAGACAACTCAGGTGCACAACACCTCAGCACTCTTGCTGGTATGCCATCAGGGCCACTGGCCTTATGCACGTCTAGATTAAGTAGGACTCTACGGACCTCTTTATTGTGTAATGTAATCTCCTGCATCGAAGAATTACAGTGAGGTAGGGTTGGTGGTTGCGTAGAGCCAGTATCCAGACGCGAATTGCTCGCAAACAGAGTGGCAAATAGATTCGCCTTCTCAACTGCAGAGTGAGCCAGCGTTCCATCGGGCTTCTGCATGGGAGGCAATGTGGGACGGCAGAAGTTAGACTCGACCGACTTCGACAAGGACCAGAACTGCTTACTACCCGGTGGATAGGATGCGAGTTTCGCCCCTATGCGGCTGACATGGTCAAATCTAGCTTTACGCAACACCCTTTTGCATGATTTTGCGGCTAAATTAAATGCTCTCTTTTTGGCCCGGACTCTTCGCACTCGAACCTTGCGATCGCGAGCTTGCACCCAGACTTGGTATGCAGACTGTTTACGGGCTTCAGCACGAGCACAGTCTGCATTGTACCACGGTTGGGCTTTGTGATCGAGCGGTATGTCGGAGAATGGAATGAAATATTCCATTCCCTGCCGAATCACGTCAGCAACCACATCAGCAGAGCAGGAGGGGTCTCCTGAAGAGAAGCATACTTGCCGCCATGGGTAAGATGCAAAGAAGGTACGCATTTCGTCCCAATCTGCCGACTCGTAGCGCCAAACTCGTCTCATGCCTCTAGGACTGTCATCTGGGGGCGAGTGGCTCGATACGGATTTTACCACACAGTGATCGGATGTACCAAGGGGAGCTGAGACCGATACCGAATGTCTGTGTGGATCAGTTGTCAGCAGCAGGTCAAGGCAGTTGGGCGTATGGTCAGCGATATCCGGTATTCGCGTTGCTTGATCCACCAGCTGAGTGAGATCAAGTGCTAAGGCGAACCTTCGCGCTTCTCTCCCAGCATGGTCAGTTTTCTGGTATGGGAACAGCCACTCCTTGTGGTGGGCATTGAAGTCCCCCAGAAAAACAAGCTCTGCCGTTGGGTATCGCCGAAGTGCAGTGTCCGTCGTCTCAATGAGGTGTTCAATGAGCTCAGTTGTCTCCTGGTCACCGCTGTGCGACCGGTAGACACCGACGTAGATCGATTTTTCTACCCCAGTGTCCACCAGGAGCCACAGCACTGAAAACCCTGACTTTTCAAAGCAACGGAGACGCCTACAGCATAAGTCATCGCGAACGTACACACAGACCCCTGCGTGCTTTTTGAACTTATGTTCAAGAGTGTAGCCAGGGTAGTTGAGGTACGCCACATCCGACGGTGTTGCTATTTGCGTCTCCGTTAAGAAGAATAGGTGCGGCTTCTCGGTCTCGAGGTGGTGGTGGACCGGATCGAGATTTGAGTGCATACCTCGGATATTAGTGAGGTGCACTTTTAGTGGGAGGAAGTGTGGCCGTTGTTTCAACTTTTTCTTCTTTTTTTGCTTTGTCATAATGAGTGATTTGTGGGGGATAGGTTAATACAGTCGAGGCAGTGCTCAATTAACCTATACCAGTACTTTTTAGCTCAGCTGATCGGAGGGGGAACTCGTTTGGAGACTGCGGGGACGCCCGAACCCCCCCGATAATCCTCCACCGGGTCCTCCCATCCAGTCGCCAACGGGCACGGTGGAGTATTACGGGATTTTTCGCGAGTTGGCGGGGCAGCCTTTGACACGTGGCTAGCGCGCAAGTCGGGCCCCCTACTAACTGCGGTCGGCCAACGGCTGGCACCGTGCTTCGGATCCCGCTACCCTCCAGAACGAGTTACCTGATACAGCATCACCTAAAGTCAAAGACCGGTTTTAGGCAGTGCAACTGACTAAATTTCCAACCCCCAATGGAGCTGGCACTCCCGCACACCGACGGAACACAGCAGAGCTGCTTGGCGCCGGACTCCGGCAGGATGGTGGTTGCGAGCCAGGCGGCCCCTTTCGGAGCCTACCACCGCTATTGGGATCTTCAGCCGTCACCACAGGTTGTGGTGTCGTTGCCCGGGGTGGACCGCTTGGAGGTAGATCCCACCACCCCAAATTTTGGTGTTTTTACCCGACTTCAAGAGGGTTATGTTTTTCGCGCGTATCTTGTATGTATGTTTGTATGTGTGTTTGTATGTAATATTCTTTATTACCTCATATCTTTTAAAGGGCTGAACGGAATTCCATGATTAACATATCTTTAGATTTGTCTTGCCAGCCCAAGTGTTCTTAAGAACGTGGCGTTATAAAAAAACCAACATGGCGGCTGCACGGTGCTATTATACGTAGTGGAAAAAAAAATTTTTTTTTAGAATACTGCAATGTGGGTGTCAAATTAAAGGGCCAATAAGGATTTCAAAAAAGCTTAGAATAATAACGCCTAGAAACCTATTGTAGGCACGGAAAACGCGCAACTAAAACTTAGCCATATCTGGCTAAGTTCGTTCCGCGAGCTGTCAGTGCTCAACGTCACGTTATGTCGAACACAGCTCGCGAAAAATAATTTTAAATGACTGTTTGCACTAAAAAGAAGTGTTTCTAACACATCAGAAAAATATAAAAAAAGTGATAAACTTTCATTTCACACTTAAATTCTTACATTTTATACATTTTCTGTACGGAAATTGACTAAAAACAAATCATTTAAAACACATAACCAATTACTATACGGTGTCGCTAGTTGTGGGAAAAAAAATTGCACACAATGTTTTAAGTTGGCTCTTAATATTCACTTCTCAAGCTTACACGCTCACTAGACATGAAATTAAACAATTTTAAACGGATACTAGCGTGGTTTTATTGAAAGCACTTTGGTAATTAGTTGGTATTTGGTTTGATTTTTGGTTTTCCCGACGTTTCGGCAACTTTGCAGCTGCCGTGGTCACGGGGGACTGAAGCTACCCGTGAGTCTACCCTCAAGCGATGAATTTTTTTTAGACGTTCAGAGATTAAAATTTAACAAAATTTTTAATTGTTTTATGTTGATTTATAATTTAATTTTATGAATTATTTAGTGCTAAAAAGAGAGAGAATCTACTGAAGCTACCACCATTTCATAAAATTGGGAGGCCCCTCCAAGAAAGAAATGGCGAAAGAAAACTAGGAGAGGAAAACCGACCTCCGTCTTTTATATTAATTTATTTATTTGCAAAAGGAACTAACCGTATCATTAGATTCAAAAAATCAAACCAAATACCAACTAATTACCAAAGTGCTTTCAATAAAACCGCGTTAGTATCCGTTAAAAATTGTTTTATTGCATTGGCTCTTAATGTTGAGAAAATTAAATAGGTATTTTTTTTGCTATAACTGCTATTTAAACTACGGTCGATCGCGAGAGGTTTTAAGGTTGATCGCCAAGGATAACGGACTTGCACCCAATGTAGTTTTACTTATGCAATTTTCTTCTAATTAAATATTTGGTGGGTTAATCGGTCAAAATGTCAATCTCTTAGTCATACATTTTTGCTAGGTCGATTTCGTTAAGAAAAAGTATGGGCACCCTTGGGTTGGACTAAAGGTTTGGTGTTTTAAGTTCTATGAAAATAATTTAGCGTTTATTTTATTCGTCTTTCTTTCTTTCGTCTTTGATTTTATGTAAAGTCATACATAACAAACCATAAAAATAATTTAAATGGTTTGTTAATGTTTTGCGAAAATGCTTCTTACAGAACAATCATACATACAGGCATTTAAATATAAACGCATTGAACGGCGGCATTCGTCATTAGATTGATCCTTACTAATATTATAAATGCGAAAGTCCATTTGTTTGTTTGTTTGTTATGCCTTCACGTCTTAACTACTGAACCGAACATCATGAAATTTTGCATACCCGTTGTCAGGAGTACAGAGAAGGACATAGGGTACCTTTCATCCCGAAAAAAAGTATTGTTCCCGAGGGATAGCAAAAAACTTTCCACGCAGACGAAGTCGCGGGCGGCCGCTAGTGATTGATAAATTTGCTATTATTCCTCATCATATTAGGTATTCAGCGTATGTATTTAAAGATCATACCAAACCAAACACATGACAAATCATTGCATATCAAAACAGCACGTTTACCCATTTATTGTGGGTAAACGCCGGATGATGGTAACACTGAAGCCATATAATGTGTGCGTTAGAAGAGCGTAGATACATACAGCTTACACACACAAGGAAAATAAAAATGGCACGCGTTTACGCTGGTGTTTTGGTTCAGACACGGCTTCTAGGCGTTATTATTCTAAGCAAAAAAGGTATATCATGATTGTAATAAATAATAACTAAAAAGAAATTAATAAAAAAATAAATTCAAAAAAATTAAAAACCCGCCTGCATAAAAAGACAAGTCAACTGAAAAGATGGAAACAAGATTAAATATTAAAGGCAACATTATAACATGCAGTCGGAGGCATATAACTCAAATCATTCATAATGTCATTTTCTTTATGCATGCTCCGACTGCATGTCATAATGTTGCCTTTAATTAATATTTAATCTTATTTCCATCTTTTCAGTTGACTTGTCTTTTTATGCAGGCGGGTTTTTAATTTTTTTATCACCCATAGACTGATATTTTTTTTCGGCGCGTCTGTAGCTTCGACTGTACATACATATATAACTAGTTAACTACTCATAGTTTGTTTTGTTTGTATGCCAAAACCACGAGTCGGTCGGATAGTAAAATAAATAATTTTAGTTCTTTTTCTAACTTTTTTGCCAATCTGTTCATCGATTGTCGTCAATATATATATAGGTTTAGATTAAATATTCAGTTTTATTAATAATGTTAGGGATCTAATTTATAATTTTAATTATCCTATTTAGGTAGGTACCTAGTAAGCGTAGTAAATGGGTTTTGTAGTTAGAGAGGTCGCGCCAAAACTTTGCAAGAAGTATCTCAAGGGCCATAATTAAATATAATTTAGTGTTAGGGTTTGTCTCCACGAGCGAGAGAATCGAGACGATGTCACGTATTTCGATACAACTGTCGCCGCGATAACATCGCCGCGTGTAGACAGACACGCAGAGAGTGTATATAAATACGTGGCACGACGATAACATCGTCGGCGATTCTCTCGCACGTGGAGATAGCCAGCATCCTTTTCATATTAGGGGGAATGCATTTACGCATCCTGGAGGTATGTGGCACTCGCTGGGGTACTACCAACTACCCACTAAACCCCTCCTACTACATCCCGCACTAACACGCAGCGCAGGATATACGGAACCGTGGTGACATGCACCATGTGGTCCTGGTGTTGATGCTTCATCAGGCCTGGCACTTGGGGGAGGACTAGGCAAACGGCCATCCCCTCTTGAGGACTAGGGGGGAATGAGGTGTGCGTATTACCTTCCCCTCCCTAGCTGTCCTTGCCGGAGCTGGTCTGCGTAGGCGTCCATCTCTTGTACCCAATCCGAGGCCTCTTTCTGTGAGATAATGTCTTCACAGAATGAAACCACCGCCTCCCATGCCCAATCACTTCCTTGCACGACAATTGCCACGCTGGGTAGCGAGAGGTCCCATCCCATTTGTGCCATCAGTGTCTGTCGCTGGGTTGACCACGCGGTGCAGTCCATTAGGACGTGCCAAGTGTTGTCCTACGGTGCACCGCCATCGTGGTACACCGGAGCAGTTCTCTCTGGATTCGATTCAGATGCAACGCAACTGTGCCCGGTAAAAGCACCTGCGTCACTCTCAGGATTGGGAATATGGCTGCCACCGTCCCGTGTCCAGCAGCGGGAGTCTTCCACTCCCGCTGCATCCGCTCCTCCATGTTTCGACGGAGACTCGCCCTTTCCTCCAGGGCAAAGATTTGCCCCTTTTTTTCTTACCTTCTTTGCTTGTACACCTCCGAGAGCATCATGATCCAGCACCTACTCGCAAGGACAGGAAGTGGATTGGTGGCTTCTAAGTACCTTTGTAGATTTTGAACATGCTCTACAAGTGTTTTCTCAAAGTTGAAAATTGGCAGTACCACTTAAAGTAGTTTATGTTACAAAAAAACCTGGGAAAGTAGTCAGACTGCATTGTTGTGGATGCTAGGTGTTATGGCTACAACTTTTGTGGCTTGCTGACTGGCCGTTCCACAACAAAGTTGTCTACTTTCTTTGGTTTTTTTGCTAATTTACTGCCAATTTTCAACTTTGGGAAAACACTTGTAGAGCATGTTTAAATTTTACATAGGTACTTGAAAGAGCGTCGTCGCCACTAGGTGTTCCACTTCCTGGGGCCGTATCGGCTAACGCATCGAACTTCAAAAAGTCTGCCGGGTTTTAAATTAAAACCGATAAATCGAGTCCTGACCTCATTGGGCTAAAATGGCGAACCCTAATTCATGAGGTCACACAAACATCAATATCTTCCAAATAACTTCAATAAATAGTACAATCCAAAATTCCTAACTTTGATTTATCTGTTTTAATTTGAAACTCGGCAAATTTTCCGAAGTTCGATTCGTTAGCCAGTACGGCCCCCTGTCCTTGCATTTAGGGGCTGACTCATGTACACCCTAATAAACGAAACGCTAAATCATATTGGATTATGGGCCTTGAGATATCTCTTGCAGTTTTTTGCCGCGACCTCTCTAACTATTAGTTTTTGTTTGATGGAAAAAGAGTTTAAGCTTTAGAATAACTTAAGTTAAGCTTTAGAATAACTTAGGTGATATTACATTGCAGCTGTAACATTACTCATAAAAAAAAATAAGTTGTTCAAAACTTTATAATTAAGTGAAATAAAAAAACATTAAACATACAAATGTCTTTTATTCATCAATATAATATTTTACAGTACCTAGCTATGTAATTTTAAAACATAAAACATGACAGTTTAGCTGTGTTTTCCTTATTGCAGTGTTGCAGACACATAAAATGAGTATGAAAATTTTCAGAATTAGGATAAAATATGTTAGAATACTTAGGCCTTCGGTTCGGACATTGGGCTCCCAGTATACCCAGAAAAAAAGTACCAGGATTACATAAACAGAATCTAAATATATGTATAAGGGCCTACACACATAACGGCGTTGCGGCGCCGCACCGCAATGCGACGCAAATTTTGCGGTGCGTTGCGCGTGATCCTTTCTGGTCATGCCACAGCGCGCGGCGCGTTGCGTCTTTACTAAATATACCTTGTGTCGGCACTATAGTTGTAAAACAGCGGTTGTTATCGGATAGTTATCTAAAGCAGCCGATAATATCGTATAGACAGCGGCTGACAACCGGCTGCTTATCCGACTCAATACCAAAAGGTCTTACAACTTTTACAATTCCTGAGTCGAAATTGTTATAATATACGAGTCGTTAAATGCAAATAGGTATTTTTAGTAAATTAAATACCTACTCTGTCATGATGAATTCGTGGGCGATGAATTTGTAAAACATCAAACTGGAAATTCTGGTGTTCTCGTCAATTTCTCTGCACCACAAAACTGTTTACTGGGTGCGCCAGTCGTGGCTGCGCCGTACGTAATCCCGCCCGCGCTCACGCACGTGATAGATTTTGAAAGATAGAGCAATATTTAACCTAAAACCAACCTTTCGTCTATTATATCTCTTAAGTTTAAATTGCAATTAAGGTAAACTATTGAACTGAGTATAGACTATTTAACTGAATGTAGACTATTCAACTGAATGTAGACTAACTAAATGTAGGAAAACTAAGGGGAAATACCATTTAATAAAACGTAAGAAGTCCTTCAACAATTTGTTCAAATAATTTATTATCTTAAATAATTAACACAATCGGAACATTCATTAAGCAACAATTCTATAAACCAACTCAGATAAGAAACACATTTACCATAAAAGAACGTTCATTAAGCAACTATTCTATCAACCACTTCAAATAAGTAACACAATTAATTTAATAGGAACGTTCATTATGCAACAACTAATCGACCAGATCAAATAAATAACACAAGCAATAATGGATGATTGAATGGAATATAATAGTCTAAACAGCAGAAACAAACATGTTAGAATAATACTTAACTTTCTGTTCCACAACCTTTTCACTTGACTCACTACAGCAGAATGTGTCTAAAAATATGCTATGCTCGGCAAGAGCAAGAAACATCCCGCCATTTTTAAACAACCAATCAGCATTAAGCATTACAGAAAACAAGTCTACCACAATGGCGCCAAGCGATCAAATCAATACTTTTATACAAATAACTATTAATTTAATAAACAACCTGTGACAATTAAAATGTAATATTATTAACATTATTTATCATTGAATTAATAATAAAAAATTTAAAAAAAATTAATAATAAATTTTAAAATTATCATTGAATAAAAGGAAACTGTAGCAACGGACATGAATCAAGTAATCAAATCAATTCCTTTTTATAACAATTAAGCAACAAATAATCAAATAACAGGAAACGGTAGCAGATCGTCATGGATCAAGTAATCAAATCAAATAATTTTAATAAACTTAGTAACAAATAATGATTTAAATATTACATAAACTTACAAACAAATAATAAACTTTACATCAATCATTGTAACTATGACATTACATTATTTTCTATAGTTTCATTTTCACTATATCTATTACACGCTTCACGCCGCTGTGCTGCCGCTCGTAATAATTTGAACGTTTACCTACCTACAGTACATACCATGCTTTCCAAAGATATTATTGCAAAAAAGATTTGTAAGAATGAGGATATATTTTACATTAACTTTAAATTATAAGGCATTTCGTACTTGTCGAAACTGACGAAAATTTTTTTTATGTCAATTGTGTAATTTTGTTAAAAAAATCACAAATTCCTACAGGAAAAGGTACTTTGAATGCCTATTATTTAAGGTTATGGAAAGTATTCAATTTTAGAATTTAAAGATTATTATTTTGAGAAGTGTAGGTAAATAAAAAAGAAAAAAACAGTTAATAGTGTAAAAAATATTTTTTAATAATATGAAATAAAACACTTTTTTACGGATACTAGCGCGGTTTTATTGAATGTACTTTGGTATTTAGTTGGTATTTGGTTTGATTTTTGTTTTTTATAATATATTTTTTATTTGAATAAAAACATTATTTTTAGTAAAGCCACGTTTTAAATAAAACCTATTTCGACCATAAGTTTTCAAATCACATAACATGACGTACGCAATGAAAAATTGTAGTCAATTCCTGAAAACAGTTAGGTTAATGTAAACTGTAATTTGACAGATAGATGTGATATGTGATACATTGCTACTTTTCGTTAGTAAGTTTTTATTGGTGTCAAAACGAAAGTGCCAATGTATCACATACATCAGTCAAATTACAATTAACATTAACTTCATTATTTTAGTCGATCGATAGACGCGCTGGTCTACCTACAAAAAAATATAAAAAAAAAACTTTGTATTATAGATCCCTGATGCTAACCCTACAAGGAAAAAACATTTTGTATAGAGATTGACTATGCATTTTTTGACGACCGAATAAACTAGCGATGTGACAGTGTGATGTGTTTAAGCTGTATCGCTCGCTATAGGCTCGAGTTGGCCTACTTATTTGGTTCTACTATGCTATACGTAGTGGTGGTGGTGCCCACCATGTAAAACGCTGCTTCGGGGATGTGGTCCAACTCGCCACCCAGGATCTAAAGCAAACAAAGATTAAGGGTGTATAGACGCGCATCACGTTCCATTTTTAAATTTTCAATACAAATGATCAAAACAACTCTGCGCGAGCCGTAATGAGGGCGAACTTTGAAAATTCCTATTAAATTATCAAATAGATATAAGTATATACAAAACACGCAATACATTAGACAAATACCTCATTATTCTTAAGAAAAATAAAAAATGACTTTAGAATCTGTAAATACCAGTAAAAAAACATGTCAAAGTGTACCGATTTGAGCATTTTTTAATATTTTATTTCTCTGTAATTAAAAATTTTTTTCAAATTTTCTCTTTATAGGGAACTCCTTGACAATACAAACAATAAATGAAAAAATAAATATGAGTCGTATTCTTATTTGTTACAGCTGAAACGTGTGTGAAAAATAACTCTGACAAGCAAATTTGAAACTCCACTTGAACAGATTGTCTTCGTTTTAAAATACCTGATAATTTATTATGTTTTTCTCTCTATACGGCACTAATTAAGAATTTTGCTTCTTAAAACCAAAGTTTTGATCAATAGTAATGCTTTCCTTCTTTAGATAACTTCATTGGAAAAACGGAAATTTCTTTTTCTTTTTCCCAGTAGTTCCTTTTGACAGTTCCTTCAAAGAAACTAATGATACTTTTTCTTCCCGTTAGTTTCTTTAATTATTTCGAAGGAACAAGTGGGACTTACCTCCACCAGGGGCCATATTTTTGAATCGCTCGATCCAGGTGTCAAGCGCTCTTTTGTACTGATTTTCGATCGACATCTCATACATTTGAGTCAAATGTCGAACGAAATCAGTAGAAAAGAGCGCTCGCCGACAGTCGAGTGATTTAAAAATAGGGCCTCAGGGAGTAAGCTGATGATGGCCATCCATTGAGTGATCTAATCATCATTCTAAGGCCCGTATTTATAAACCTATCTAAGGCCCATAAGTATTTTATCTTGTATGGCAAAGCTATTTGAATCCTTGGCATATGCGGCTCTCTATTATCACTTGGTTAACTTCATTTCAGATAGACAGCATGGTTTTGTTTTTAAAAATTCTTAATTAGTGCCGTATAGAGAGAAAAACATAATAAATTATCAGGTATTTTAAAACGAAGACAATCTGTTCAAGTGGAGTTTCAAATTTGCTTGTCAGAGTTATTTTTCACACACGTTTCAGCTGTAACAAATAAGAATACGACTCATATTTATTTTTTCATTTATTGTTTGTATTGTCAAGGAGTTCCCTATAAAGAGAAAATTTGAAAAAAATTTTTAATTACAGAGAAATAAAATATTAAAAAATGCTCAAATCGGTACACTTTGACATATTTACAGATTCTAAAGTCATTTTTTATTTTTCTTAAGAATAATGAGGTATTTGTCTAATGTATTGCGTGTTTTGTATATACTTATATCTATTTGATAATTTAATAGGAATTTTCAAAGTTCGCCCTCATTACGGCTCGCGCAGAGTTGTTTTGATCATTTGTATTGAAAATTTAAAAATGGAACGTGATGCGCGTCTATACACCCTTAATCTTTGTTTGCTTTAGATCCTGGGTGGCGAGTTGGACCACATCCCCGAAGCAGCGTTTTACATGGTGGGCACCACCACCACTACGTATAGCATAGTAGAACCAAATAAGTAGGCCAACTCGAGCCTATAGCGAGCGATACAGCTTAAACACATCACACTGTCACATCGCTAGTTTATTCGGTCGTCAAAAAATGCATAGTCAATCTCTATACAAAATGTTTTTTCCTTGTAGGGTTAGCATCAGGGATCTATAATACAAAGTTTTTTTTTTATATTTTTTTGTAGGTAGACCAGCGCGTCTATCGATCGACTAAAATAATGAAGTTAATGTTAATTGTAATTTGACTGATGTATGTGATACATTGGCACTTTCGTTTTGACACCAATAAAAACTTACTAACGAAAAGTAGCAATGTATCACATATCACATCTATCTGTCAAATTACAGTTTACATTAACCTAACTGTTTTCAGGAATTGACTACAATTTTTCATTGCGTACGTCATGTTATGTGATTTGAAAACTTATGGTCGAAATAGGTTTTATTTAAAACGTGGCTTTACTAAAAATAATGTTTTTATTCAAATAAAAAATATATTATAAAAAACAAAAATCAAACCAAATACCAACTAAATACCAAAGTACATTCAATAAAACCGCGCTAGTATCCGTAAAAAAGTGTTTTATTTCATATTATTAAAAAATATTTTTTACACTATTAACTGTTTTTTTCTTTTTTATTTACCTACACTTCTCAAAATAATAATCTTTAAATTCTAAAATTGAATACTTTCCATAACCTTAAATAATAGGCATTCAAAGTACCTTTTCCTGTAGGAATTTGTGATTTTTTTAACAAAATTACACAATTGACATAAAAAAAATTTTCGTCTGTTTCGACAAGTACGAAATGCCTTATAATTTAAAGTTAATGTAAAATATATCCTCATTCTTACAAATCTTTTTTGCAATAATATCTTTGGAAAGCATGGTATGTACTGTAGGTAGGTAAACGTTCAAATTATTACGAGCGGCAGCACAGCGGCGTGAAGCGTGCGTGAGCGCGGGCGGGATTACGTACGGCGCAGCCACGACTGGCGCACCCAGTAAACAGTTTTGTGGTGCAGAGAAATTGACGAGAACACCAGAATTTCCAGTTTGATGTTCTACAAATTCATCGCCCACGAATTCATCATGACAGAGTAGGTATTTAATTTACTAAAAATACCTATTTGCATTTAACGACTCGTATATTATAACAATTTCGACTCAGGAATTGTAAAAGTTGTAAGACCTTTTGGTATTGAGTCGGATAAGCAGCCGGTTGTCAGCCGCTGTCTATACGATATTATCGGCTGCTTTAGATAACTATCCGATAACAACCGCTGTTTTACAACTATAGTGCCGACACAAGGTATATTTAGTAAAGACGCAACGCGCCGCGCGCTGTGGCATGACCAGAAAGGATCACGCGCAACGCACCGCAAAATTTGCGTCGCATTGCGGTGCGGCGCCGCAACGCCGTTATGTGTGTAGGCCCTTATACATATATTTAGATTCTGTTTATGTAATCCTGGTACTTTTTTTCTGGGTATACTGGGAGCCCAATGTCCGAACCGAAGGCCTAAGTATTCTAACATATTTTATCCTAATTCTGAAAATTTTCATACTCATTTTATGTGTCTGCAACACTGCAATAAGGAAAACACAGCTAAACTGTCATGTTTTATGTTTTAAAATTACATAGCTAGGTACTGTAAAATATTATATTGATGAATAAAAGACATTTGTATGTTTAATGTTTTTTTATTTCACTTAATTATAAAGTTTTGAACAACTTATTTTTTTATGAGTAATGTTACAGCTGCATTGTAATATCACCTAAGTTATTTTAAAGCTTAACTTAAGTTATTCTAAAGCTTACTCTTTTTCCATCAAACAAAAACTAATAGTTAGAGAGGTCGCGGCAAAAAACTGCAAGAGATATCTCAAGGCCCATAATCCAATATGATTTAGCGTTTCGTTTATTAGGGTGTACATGAGTCAGCCCCTAAATGCAAGGACAGGGGGCCGTACTGGCTAACGAATCGAACTTCGGAAAATTTGCCGAGTTTCAAATTAAAACAGATAAATCAAAGTTAGGAATTTTGGATTGTACTATTTATTGAAGTTATTTGGCTCCTAGCTTGGGAGATGAATTAAACAGCCAGTGTAGCTTGTCGCTAAGAAGCTAAGAACGATGTTTATTATTTTATTCATCTTATATACTAAATTATTACATATAATTGTATGTGCGTCAGCTGGATATTCTTAACACAGTGTGTGTGAGTTTGCTCTAGATACTAAGTCCGAGCTGACGCTACATCACTCCCCCCTAAAAATAAAGGAATAGGGATGAAAAAAAAAATTGTATAATACCTAAGCCTATTAAAAGTTAAATACAAAATAATTATTATTGTAAAAGTAAACTACGATGACTAATTACTATGAACAGGTGTTGTAAAATGACACTCTGTTCACTGACCGAGGTCAGTATTTGCTGTATAGGCAAAATACTCGCGGCGATAAAAATAGACTGTTTTTATTCAAATAATCATTGCATTCAGTGCATAGGATTAATTGAATTTAAATCTGACGACTGGCTTGGATATTCTGCCGGAACGGGTTGTCTTCACATTGTCCTTGGCTGGATGTTGACCCTCAGGACTCGTCGATGATCCAGACTTCCTCACGGGTGGCGGCTGCGGTTGTTCCTCGCTGATTTTGCCACTCTGCTCGTCGTGAAGTAGGAAGGCTGGCTTGAGACGGTCGATGGAGATGGTGACTGTTCGGTTCGGCAACTCGACGGAGTAAAACTTCTCGTGACGTTCGAGCACTTTATACGGGCCGTTGTAGGGTGGCGTAAGTGCGCTCTTCATTGCGTCATTGCGTACGAATACATGTGAGCAAGTTCGTAGCTCGTCATACATGACGAGCTACGAACTTCTTCTCTTCGTACACGAAGATGTTACGCTGAGTATGTTGTCTCCTTGGTGTCGATAGCAGTGACGTCATCGTTTGCTGAAGTTGCTGTAACATGGCATTCTCGTCTCGAGGTGTCGTCCTGGTGGTGAAGAAATCTCCGGGTAGTCGTAGTGTCGTGCCGTAGGTCAGTTCTGCTGCGCTTACTTTCGTGTCGTCCCGTATTGCGGTGCGAAGTCCGAGCAGGATCATGGGTAATTCTTTGACCCAGTTTACTCGGTTGCACTTCGTCATCAGCGCGGCCTTGAGTGTTCTGTGCCAGCGTTCTACTTGTCCATTAGCTTGCGGATGATAAGCGGTGGTGTGGATGTGGTTGATGCCCAGCTTGTTTGTCAGCTTTCGGAATAGTTCGGACTCAAACTGTCGACCTTGATCTGACGTAATCGTCGTCGGTGTTCCGAATCTGGCAATCCAACCTCTGAGTAGAATCTGGCAGATGGTTTCGGCGGTGATGTCCTTAACGGGATACGCTTCTGGCCATTTCGTGCAGCGATCGATCATAGTTACGCAATATTTGCATTCTTCGGACGTAGGTAACGTAATTATGTCAATGTGCAAGTGTGAGAATCGATCGGCCGGCGGAAAGTGCATGATCGGCGAAACAGTGTGACGTTGCACTTTGGACTGTTGACATAATAGACATGTCTTTGCCCATTTTCCGATGTCTGTATTCATCAATGGCCAGAAATAGCGTTGCGCTAGCATACGTCGTGTTCCTCTGACGCCGGGATGGCTGATGTTATGCACGATGTCGAATGCTTTTCGTCGGTATAGCTGCGGTAGGTATGGTCGCATATAGCGAGTCGATGTTTCACACATTATGACTTTGTCGCTATTTGGTACGGGGAACATTTTAAACTGCAAGCGCGGGTTGTTTCGCAATTCACTCAGCTCGCTGTCTTTTTCTTGCTCTGCCGACAGTTGCTCGTAGTCGATGGGCGAAGGGAAGGTGATCTCCTCCACTCGAGATAGGCAGTCAGCAACAACATTATCTTTGCCGGAAATATGTTGTATGTCGGAGCAAAATTGTGAGATGAAATCGAGCTGGCGCAGTCTTCTTTCCGTGTCACATGAGCTCGCTGGTTTG
Source organism: Agriphila geniculea (assembly GCA_943789525.1). Taxonomy (NCBI): domain Eukaryota; kingdom Metazoa; phylum Arthropoda; class Insecta; order Lepidoptera; family Crambidae; genus Agriphila; species Agriphila geniculea. The sequence goes on from OX038891.1 coordinate 15,260,386, forward strand.
TGTAAAGCAAACGTCAGCGGTTTATGGTCCGTATAAACCGTAAATTCTCTTCCTTCAATCATGTGACGGAAATGTTTAATTGCCATGTATATAGCAAGTAGTTCCCGGTCGTACGTACTGTACCGTTTCTGTGTCTCGCTCAGTGTTTTGGAGAAAAAGGATAAGGGTTCCCATTTTCCATTCACGTGCTGCTGTAGTACTGCTCCTGCGCATGTGGCCGAACAATCTGTCATCAGGCCGAGACGAGCGGAAGTGGATGGGTGAGATAGTGCAACAGCGCTTTTTATGCTTTCTTTGCATTTCTCAAACGCTTCTTTTGACGTTTGTGTCCACTTTATTTCGCTTTTGTCCTTCCTCTTTGAGTTGTGCAGGTACTTGTTTAGTTCAGCTTGTATGTTAGCAGCGTGAGGTATACACTGGCGGTAGAAATTCACCATGCCAAGAAAACGTCGCAGCTGTTGGACTGTGGTGGGCAAAGGAAAATTTGATATTGCCTCAGTCCTGTCATCCAGCGGACGTATGCCATCTTTGGATATGTGGTAGCCCAGAAAATCCAGTTCTTCTTTGCCAAATTCGCATTTTTCCACGTTTAGTGTGATGCCGTATTCGTCCATTCTCTCCAGTACTTTTCGAAGTAGGGTCTCGTTATCCTCTTTCGTCCTTGATGGGATAAGGATATCGTCGATAAAAACGAATACATCGAGTCCTTTGAAAACCATATCGACGAAGCGTTGGAACGTTTGGCTGGCGTTACGTAATCCAAACGTCATTCTCGTGAATTCAAAAAGTCCAAACGGTGTTGTTATCGCGGTTTTCGGTATGTCATCTTCGAAAATTGGGATGTGATGGAACGATTTTCGGATGTCCAGCTTGGAGAAGACGGTCTTGTCACGCAGCAAGTATGTGAAGTCTTGAAGCCTTGGTATAGGCTAGCGATCAGGAAGTGTGACGGCATTTAATCGTCTATAATCGCCGCATGGCCTTAATTCGCCATTTTTCTTTGTGACGATGTGCAGCGGCGTTGCCCAAGGACTATTAGAGGGGCGGCAAATGCCCAACTCCATCATCCTCTGGAATTCCTGTTTCGCGGCTTTGTACTTTGCTGGGTTTAATGGACGAACTTTTGCATAGATGGGCGGCCCCGTCGTATGTAAATAATGCACGACATTATGCTTAGGTGCATTTTTCAGCGTCGACGGCCTTGTTACGTCAGGGAATTCACGTAGTAACTCGGCGTAGAGTCCGGTTACATCTATCGTACGGACCGATGAGTCATTCGAGTGCATTGTGCGCGCGGCAACCGATAATTTCGTTATTTTGTCGATCAATCTCTTTTCGCTTAAGTCAATGTTTAGTTGATTTTTAGCGAGAAAATCTGCTCCGAGAATTGATCTGCGCACATCGTCTATGACGAATGTCCACGTGAATGGTCTTCGTAATCCCAGATCTATGCAAACTGTCTTAAATCCGTAGGTCTTAATTTGCGTTCCGTTGGCGGCATAAATTGCGTAATCGGCATTTGTGGGCTTTTCTTTAGTGCGGGCGAGTACAGATATGTCTGCTCCGGTGTCTATTAAAAATTGTGTCCCACTTTTTCGGTCGGTGACACATAGACGGTAACTTGTTCCGTCAACACCAACTCCCGCCGCGGTTAGTGTTGGAGTTAGTTTTCCGACAGCGTATTTCGCTGCGCTTTGTAGGTACAGCGAGCTTTATCTGTACACCGCGTCGATTGATCTCCAAACTTTCGGTGGTACCAGCATATCCAATCGTTGTCTCGCCGGGATCGTTGCCTAGAATGTGAGCGGGATGTTGATCTGCGCCTCTGTCTGTCTCTGTCATGCCCCCTTGACACGTGACGATAAGAAGAGCGCATTTCGCATATTTCCCGCGTCAGCAGATCCATTCTTTTAACAAGACAATCAATCGTCGATTGGTCTGTATTTCTTGATGAGACTTGTGCTATTTCCAAGGGCCTCATGTTGTCAAGGACTTTATCAGCGATATTCGCCAGCGTTTCCAAGTCCTTGCAGTCGCTTACGGTTAATACTGCTCGTACTGCGGCTGGTAAATGGCGTTGCCACATGATTGAAAGGGTTTCATCCGGAATCTTATTCCTGGACAGCTCTCGCATTCGCCTTAATAGTTGTGTCGGTCGCTGATCTCCCAGGTCCATTTCTCCCAAGAGCTTTTGAAGTTGCCTGTTTTCTGACTCTTCAAATACTTGTAGCAACCGCGAACGCAACGCATCATATTTTCCGGTGCTCGGTGGATTCAAAATGATGTCGCTGACTTGCTGAACCTCGTCCTTTCCCAACTTGCTGACGACTTGGTTGTACTTAGCATCGTCACCTTGTTTCTGGGGAGTCATTACTGATTCAAATACGGAGAACCATAGGCGTGGTTGGTCCCGCCAAAAGTCTGGTATCCGAGATGAAACGGATAAAGCAGATAATTCTGCCGTAGCTGCAGATGTTGCCGTTGGCGCCGGAGCCGGTAATATGGGGTTCAGCGTAGGGACGTTCTGATAGGCCATAGCGCTTGTCTTCAATAATTTGTTCTGTCTAGTTATTCGAAAATCTATGTGCGACTTCTCAATTTGACTGGTGAGACCCGCTTGTGGGAGGCCAGTCAAACCGATCCGCTAGAAAATCGAACGACGCGACGTAGTCGTTACTTCTGATTGCGTAAATAGCGCTTTCTTTCCTCAGATGTTCTTGCTTGATGGTTATTGATGGTCACTGGGTGGCTGCGATCTGTTTGTCTCCCTGGGCGACGTCGGACTTTCGTGATTATACGCCTCTTGAAATTTCAATCGGTGGGATCCGCTTGTGGAAGGCCGATTGAAATGTGCGATCACGGAGAAATCCAGCAGAATCACGTCGGGGTCACCAATTTGGCTCCTAGCTTGGGAGATGAATTAAACAGCCAGTGTAGCTTGTCGCTAAGAAGCTAAGAACGATGTTTATTATTTTATTCATCTTATATACTAAATTATTACATATAATTGTATGTGCGTCAGCTGGATATTCTTAACACAGTGTGTGTGAGTTTGCTCTAGATACAAAGTCCGAGCTGACGCTACAGAAGATATTGATGTTTGTGTGACCTCATGAATTAGGGTTCGCCATTTTAGCCCAATCAGGTCAGGACTCGATTTATCGGTTTTAATTTAAAACCCGGCAGACTTTTTGAAGTTCGATGCGTTAGCCGATACGGCCCCAGGAAGTGGAACACCTAGTGGCGACGACGCTCTTTCAAGTACCTATGTAAAATTTAAACATGCTCTACAAGTGTTTTCCCAAAGTTGAAAATTGGCAGTAAATTAGCAAAAAAACCAAAGAAAGTAGACAACTTTGTTGTGGAACGGCCAGTCAGCAAGCCACAAAAGTTGTAGCCATAACACGTAGCATCCACAACAATGCAGTCTGACAACTTTCCCAGGTTTTTTTGTAACATAAACTACTTTAAGTGGTACTGCCAATTTTCAACTTTGAGAAAACACTTGTAGAGCATGTTCAAAATCTACAAAGGTACTTAGAAGCCACCACTCCACTTCCTGTCCTTGCGAGTAGGTGCTGGATCATGATGCTCTCGGAGGTGTACAAGCAAAGAAGGTAAGAAAAAAAGGGGCAAATCTTTGCCCTGGAGGAAAGGGCGAGTCTCCGTCGAAACATGGAGGAGCGGATGCAGCGGGAGTGGAAGACTCCCGCTGCTGGACACAGGACGGTGGCAGCCATATTCCCAATCCTGAGAGTGACGCAGGTGCTTTTACCGGGCACAGTTGCGTTGCATCTGAATCGAATCCAGAGAGAACTGCTCCGGTGTACCACGATGGCGGTGCACCGTAGGACAACACTTGGCACGTCCTAATGGACTGCACCGCGTGGTCAACCCAGCGACAGACACTGATGGCACAAATGGGATGGGACCTCTCGCTACCCAGCGTGGCAATTGTCGTGCAAGGAAGTGATTGGGCATGGGAGGCGGTGGTTTCATTCTGTGAAGACATTATCTCACAGAAAGAGGCCTCGGATTGGGTACAAGAGATGGACGCCTACGCAGACCAGCTCCGGCAAGGACAGCTAGGGAGGAGAAGGTAATACGCACACCTCATTCCCCCCTAGTCCTCAAGAGGGGATGGCCGTTTGCCTAGTCCTCCCCCCAGTGCCAGGCCTGATGAAGCATCAACACCAGGACCACATGGTGCATGTCACCACGGTTCCGTATATCCTGCGCTGCGTGTTAGTGCGGGATGTAGTAGGAAGGGTTTAGTGGGTAGTTGGTAGTACCCCAGCGAGTGCCACATACCTCCAGGATGCGTAAATGCATTCCCCCTAATATGAAAAGGATGCTGGCTATCTCCACGTGCGAGAGAATCGCCGACGATGTTATCGTCGTGCCACGTATTTCTATACACTCTCTGCGTGTCTGTCTACACGCGGCGATGTTATCGCGGCGACAGTTGTATCGAAATACGTGACATCGTCTCGATTCTCTCGCTCGTGGAGACAAACCCTAACACTAAATTATATTTAATTATGGCCCTTGAGATACTTCTTGCAAAGTTTTGGCGCGACCTCTCTAACTACAAAACCCATTTACTACGCTTACTAGGTACCTACCTAAATAAGATAATTAAAATTATAAATTAGATCCCTAACATAATTAATAAAACTGAATATTTAATCTAAACCTATATATACAGGGTCACTGGAAATATGACGTATTCCTGCTAAAGGGTTATAGATGAGGTCAAAACAAATATTTTTTGTTGTATTACTTTTTCTCAAAAAGTTCATAGTTTTTGAGTAAATTGAAATTAAGTAATTTTTTACCAAAAGTACGTTTTCAAAAACAAAAATTTAAAATAAAAGATAACTACTCGTTCGATTCCGGTTTTTTTATTATTTTGGGATAGAAAACAGTCTCATTGTTGATAATGTATAAAAAAATTTACAAAAAGTACAGGTGTTTATAAAAAAATCAATCCTTAAAAGCAGTTTTTATTTTTATTTTTTCAGATTTTTTAGAAAAGGCAGCAAATATCTTAAAAAAAATCCTAGTAACTAAGCATGCATAATATTTTAAAAACATCACCATTTATTCAGCTTTCAGTTGAGGTATAAAACTTAATAATATCTTGAATAAAAAATGAGAAATTAAGACTTAAGTGAATTGCAGTCCCATTTCATGTAGCAAAAATTTCCTACTTCGAGCGCTTCGGAGGTGGCCGTATTATCCTACTTATATCATAAATGTGAAAGTTTGCTTGTTTGGAAGATTGTTAATCAATCATGCAAAACGGCTGAACGGATTTGGATGAAATATGGCACACAAATAGTCTAAAAGCCGGATTAAAACATAGGAGGATACTATTATCTTGGTTAAAGGTTCCCTAGGGATTTTCTCGAATGAAAATGCCGATGAAGTCGCAGGCAGAAGCTAGTTTGCCATAAATGGTCATGCTTACTAAAAATAATAATAAGAGTTTGGGGACAGGATTATTTTCCGCCGATAAGTAATTTTTTTACGGACGGCATCAAAAATAACAATGCATATCAGCCATTTTTAAAGCCTGCCTTCCTTTTGGCTTGTGAATGGATAGAGAGGACGGGCCATAACCCACCACGTGGACCCAATGTGGATTGGTCAGTGTTAACGACTGTAAATGTAGCCAAGACCAACGGCTTTATGTAAGGTAGATTGTGTTAACACCGACAAATCCGCATTGGGCCCATGTGGTGGGTTATGGCCCGTCCACTTTATCCATCCACAAGCCAAAAGGAAAGCCTGGCATAAAGGCATTAAAAATGGCTGATATGCATGGTTATTTTTGATGCCGTCTGTATAAAATTTTGACTCATTGGCGGAAAATAATCCTGTCTCGAAACTCACTCGGACGAAATTATTTTTAGTAAGCACGACTATTTATGGCAAACTAGCTTCCGCCCGCGACTTCATCTGCATTTACATTCGAGAAAATCCCTAGGGAACCTTTAACTAAGATAATAGTATCCTCCTATGTTTTAATCCGACTCTTAAACTATCTGTGCGCCATATTTCATCCAAATCAGTTCAGCCGTTTTGTGTGATTGATTAACAATCATCCAAAGAAGCAAACTTTCACATTTATAATATAAGTAGGATAATACGGCCACCTCCGAAGCGCTCGAAGTAGGAAATTTTTGCTACATGAAATGGGACTGCAATTCACTTAAGTCTTAATTTCTCATTTTTTATTTAAGATATTATTAAGCTTTATACCTCAACTGAACGCTGAATAGATGGTGATGTCTTTAAAATTTTATGCATGCTTAGTTACTAGGATTTTTTTAAAGATATTTGCTGCCTTTTCTAAAAAAATTGAAAAAATAAAAATAAAAACTGCTTTTAAGGATTGATTTTTTTATAAACACCTGTACTTTTTGTAAATTTTTTTATACATTATCAACAATGAGACTGTTTTCTATCCCAAAATAATAAAAAAACCGGAATCGAACGAGTAGTTATCTTTTATTTTAAATTTTTGTTTTTGAAAACGTACTTTTGGTAAAAAATTACTTAATTTCAATTTACTCAAAAACTATGAACTTTTTGAGAAAAAGTAATATAACAAAAAATATTTGTTTTGACCTCATCTATAACCCTTTAGCAGGAATACGTCATATTTCCAGTGACCCTGTATATTGACGACAATCGATGAACAGATTGGCAAGAAAGTTAGAAAAAGAACTAAAATTATTTATTTTACTATCCGACCGACTCGTGGTTTTGGCATACAAACAAAACAAACTATGAGTAGTTAACTAGTTATATATGTATGTACAGTCGAAGCTACAGACGCGCCGAAAAAAAATATCAGTCTATGGGTGATAAAAAAATTAAAAACCCGCCTGCATAAAAAGACAAGTCAACTGAAAAGATGGAAATAAGATTAAATATTAATTAAAGGCAACATTATGACATGCAGTCGGAGCATGCATAAAGAAAATGACATTATGAATGATTTGAGTTATATGCCTCCGACTGCATGTTATAATGTTGCCTTTAATATTTAATCTTGTTTCCATCTTTTCAGTTGACTTGTCTTTTTATGCAGGCGGGTTTTTAATTTTTTTGAATTTATTTTTTTATTAATTTCTTTTTAGTTATTATTTATTACAATCATGATATACCTTTTTTGCTTAGAATAATAACGCCTAGAAGCCGTGTCTGAACCAAAACACCAGCGTAAACGCGTGCCATTTTTATTTTCCTTGTGTGTGTAAGCTGTATGTATCTACGCTCTTCTAACGCACACATTATATGGCTTCAGTGTTACCATCATCCGGCGTTTACCCACAATAAATGGGTAAACGTGCTGTTTTGATATGCAATGATTTGTCATGTGTTTGGTTTGGTATGATCTTTAAATACATACGCTGAATACCTAATATGATGAGGAATAATAGCAAATTTATCAATCACTAGCGGCCGCCCGCGACTTCGTCTGCGTGGAAAGTTTTTTGCTATCCCTCGGGAACAATACTTTTTTTCGGGATGAAAGGTACCCTATGTCCTTCTCTGTACTCCTGACAACAGGTATGCAAAATTTCATGATGTTCGGTTCAGTAGTTAAGACGTGAAGGCATAACAAACAAACAAACAAATGGACTTTCGCATTTATAATATTAGTAAGGATCAATCTAATGACGAATGCCGCCGTTCAATGCGTTTATATTTAAATGCCTGTATGTATGATTGTTCTGTAAGAAGCATTTTCGCAAAACATTAACAAACCATTTAAATTATTTTTATGGTTTGTTATGTATGACTTTACATAAAATCAAAGACGAAAGAAAGAAAGACGAATAAAATAAACGCTAAATTATTTTCATAGAACTTAAAACACCAAACCTTTAGTCCAACCCAAGGGTGCCCATACTTTTTCTTAACGAAATCGACCTAGCAAAAATGTATGACTAAGAGATTGACATTTTGACCGATTAACCCACCAAATATTTAATTAGAAGAAAATTGCATAAGTAAAACTACATTGGGTGCAAGTCCGTTATCCTTGGCGATCAACCTTAAAACCTCTCGCGATCGACCGTAGTTTAAATAGCAGTTATAGCAAAAAAAATACCTATTTAATTTTCTCAACATTAAGAGCCAATGCAATAAAACAATTTTTAACGGATACTAACGCGGTTTTATTGAAAGCACTTTGGTAATTAGTTGGTATTTGGTTTGATTTTTTGAATCTAATGATACGGTTAGTTCCTTTTGCAAATAAATAAATTAATATAAAAGACGGAGGTCGGTTTTCCTCTCCTAGTTTTCTTTCGCCATTTCTTTCTTGGAGGGGCCTCCCAATTTTATGAAATGGTGGTAGCTTCAGTAGATTCTCTCTCTTTTTAGCACTAAATAATTCATAAAATTAAATTATAAATCAACATAAAACAATTAAAAATTTTGTTAAATTTTAATCTCTGAACGTCTAAAAAAAATTCATCGCTTGAGGGTAGACTCACGGGTAGCTTCAGTCCCCCGTGACCACGGCAGCTGCAAAGTTGCCGAAACGTCGGGAAAACCAAAAATCAAACCAAATACCAACTAATTACCAAAGTGCTTTCAATAAAACCACGCTAGTATCCGTTAAAAATTGTTTAATTTCATGTCTAGTGAGCGTGTAAGCTTGAGAAGTGAATATTAAGAGCCAACTTAAAACATTGTGTGCAATTTTTTTTCCCACAACTAGCGACACCGTATAGTGATTGGTTATGTGTTTTAAATGATTTGTTTTTAGTCAATTTCCGTACAGAAAATGTATAAAATGTAAGAATTTAAGTGTGAAATGAAAGTTTATCACTTTTTTTATATTTTTCTGATGTGTTAGAACACTTCTTTTTAGTGCAAACAGTCATTTAAAATTATTTTTCGCGAGCTGTGTTCGACATAAGGGTGGGTACCCACTTAGGTTCGCGAACCTCCGCGCTCCGCGAACCTAGAACAGTGATCCATGACAAAAACAAATATTTTTACTTTGGCTACAGTGTGTGCCTGTGCGAACCAGCTTCGCATACGAGTTCCCTTACGTACACACCTCGGCGCACTGTTCCAGCAGAGGATAAACGATATTTTCGGAGCAGGTTCGCGGAGCGCGGAGGTTCGCGAACCTAAGTGGGTACCCACCCTAACGTGACGTTGAGCACTGACAGCTCGCGGAACGAACTTAGCCAGATATGGCTAAGTTTTAGTTGCGCGTTTTCCGTGCCTACAATAGGTTTCTAGGCGTTATTATTCTAAGCTTTTTTGAAATCCTTATTGGCCCTTTAATTTGACACCCACATTGCAGTATTCTAAAAAAAAAATTTTTTTTTCCACTACGTATAATAGCACCGTGCAGCCGCCATGTTGGTTTTTTTATAACGCCACGTTCTTAAGAACACTTGGGCTGGCAAGACAAATCTAAAGATATGTTAATCATGGAATTCCGTTCAGCCCTTTAAAAGATATGAGGTAATAAAGAATATTACATACAAACACACATACAAACATACATACAAGATACGCGCGAAAAACATAACCCTCTTGAAGTCGGGTAAAAACACCAAAATTATAGGTGCCGGCATAAAACTTGGCAAGACAAAAATGAGACAAAACATGCGCCGAGTTTAGTGTTTGTAGCTACTGCTTCTCTTTTTTATCTTGCCAAGTTTTACGCGCCGGGCGGTATAGCATGCGCATCACGACAAAATGTCGACACTTTCTCGTGTTCACGAATGTCAAGCGCCTATCGAGAAAAAACTCGAACATAGAATAAATAAACATCTCAGTTCGCTTTACGGCGCCGGTAGATGGCGGCAGATCACGATCACGATACGAGAGCTGACAGAGAGTGATCTCAAAAATATACTCGCTGAAATTTTAATCATTTGGTTCCCGCCGTGTGGTGGTTCCACTCATGATTACAAGCAACTTTTACTATGGGGGCCAACTCTCCTGCTCGCAAAATAAAATCAGCTGTTCCATACATTAAGGTCCGAGTAGGTACTGAACTTTTGTATGGAACAGCTGTTTTTTTTTGCGAGCAGGAGAGTTGGCCCCATAGTAAAAGTTGCTTGTAATCACGAGTGGAACCACCCCACGGCGGGAACCAAATGATTAAAATTTCAGCGTGTATTTTGTTTTCTGGGGTGGGCACGAGGGCCCTTTTTCACCAAGTCGACATTGTTAGTGACATATGTCGGTTAATATTACAATTGTCGTTCTTTAATTAGGGACAAGTATGTTGTGAAACCACTGACTTTTTTTATATATGCAGGTCAATGTGTGAAACAGATATGATTTTTTACAAAGCGACATATTTGTAGATTTGTCAGTAATTTTTGATATGAGCTGATCTGATTCAAGTTTACGTGACTTAATTGTCGACTTGTAAAAGTTATCTCGTTTCTTAACATAATTTGTACCTTATTAAAGTAAGAAAACTGTAAAAATCGCCGACATATGTCACTGACAAATGTCAATTTGGTGAAATAGAGGCCAGGATGTTCTGGGGTGGCCACTGGCCATGACCCGCAGCGCATCTTCGGTGAATTATGTAAGCGCCTGACAGGCAAAAAGGTGTCAGCCATATTTAACGTTCCACCCCCAAAAAAAGCAGTTTCCCACGAGGATCGTCATACCTATCATTCGTATTGCAATCATTTATAGCGATTAATCCAAATCCCAAAAAAACGAGACATATTCCAACGACAAAAAGTGCTGCCATAATGCCGACGGTGAAATAAGGCCCGCAATTGACAACATTTCATTTTGAGAAAGTGCTAAAATTAGAAAACCATTTCGAGATTTTAGTGTTCTAGGCTCATATATTTTTTTTCAGAATTTTTAGATCAGTATTTTGTACGTAAATTAAAAAAATCTGAAATCTAGTCCATATAGGGAGTTTGAGTTGAGTCTCTTTGCCTTCTATTTAAAAAGAAAACAGTGGTGCCAGCTTAGGGTAATTTACCCTAGATTTAGGGATAAAAATATCCGGCACTAAGAGACGACACATAGCCCGTTCGAGTAATTTTAAATCCCGAAATTGAAATTACAGCATACCCAATTACCCGATTAGTATAATTAAATACAAGAAAAATATTTCGTTCCACTACCTATTTCATTCTTTATAAATCAACAAACAATTCTTCCATGTACATGTAAGGTGGGGCGGAGAGTGTCCTTTCTGTACGGTAGTACTTATTAATTATTATTTATTTATATTATATTTATTCTGTGATCTAGGGTAAATTAAGACCCAGACTAGGGTAGTGTGAAAATCTGATCTGGCAACACTGAAAAAATCAATTGTCATAAATGTCATACATAATAATGACTGAATGTCTTTCGAGTGTATTTCTATTTTCAGTAAAATTTAGATATTTTTAAAGTATTCTTGTAAGAAAATCAAAAGAAAGTCGTAGCATCGTTTGTAATACTTAAGCGTTACCTGTGCCATTATGTTTTGTGTGATTGAGGGCTGTAAATCACACACAGGAACATAAGAAAATAATCAATAGATATTATCATTTAATCGGTGAGTTCATATTGTTTTAATTTTTTTATGTTATGTAAATATCCTGAAACTATTATAATATACTAATAATTTGTGCAAATAGTCGTTTGTGTCCAGTTATTTGTGTAAGGTATTTATATCTTATATGGCGGGTAGTACGCAATAAAGTCAGTTAGCTTCCAACCGGCGTTTCATTACTCAGCACTGGCGACGGGCTGCTGATAAAACGGTTTAAACCTTAAAAAACCCACGCGTATTTAACGTTAATTATTGTGTTATTGCACGTATAGTGTCTCTAGTGTGTTTATTGCAAATAATTTCAAGTTTTTACGATGCCGATCGGCAAAATTGAACCTTTCGATCTAACCTCGAAACAATGGCCGGCTTACGTAAGACGTGTCAATCAGTTCATTTTATTAAATGAAATAAAAGCGGAACTAAAAGTGTCAATGTTAATAACGGTAGTCGGCGACGCCACTTATAGTTTGATGTGTGATTTGTGCGCACCTGATAACCCAGAAGATAAGACCTACGAACAATTGGTGGAATTAGTAAGGGCCCACCTCGAGCCGCAGCGTTCGGAAATAGCCGAAAGACATATTTTCCGGCAAAGAAGACAGCGATCAGGGGAATCGTTAACCGAGTATCTTCAAGCCTTGAAGCACCTCGCTGTCACCTGCAACTTCGGCCACCGACTCGAGGAGGATCTCAGAGACCAGTTTGTGTCGGGACTCGCCAGCGAAGTGATGCGATCTCGTATTTTCGCTGAGAAATCTATAGATTATCAGAAAGCGGTGGAACTAGCTTTGGCTCTGGAGGCGGCGGACCGACATGCCGAGACGAGCGGTGGCGTCGGCCAGGCTGCGGCGGGGAGCATCGGGGCCGGCAGCGGTGTGGGGGAAAACCTGCACGCGGTGCGCGCCCAAGGCGGCGGTAGCGGCGGCGGCGCCGCGCGGCAGCGTGCTAGGGGCTCGGCGGCGGGCGCGAGAGGCGCGGGCGGCGGAGCCCGGGACGGCACGGCATGTTGGCGGTGCGGCAAGGCCCACCCGGCCAACCGATGTCGTTTTGCAAATTACAACTGCGATAAGTGTAACCAGCGGGGTCATCTACGTGTGATGTGTGATAAAGTACATAATCGTTCGGGTAATTATTTTGGTGAACCGCGACATAATTTTGTAGATGAGTGTTCGGAAGATGATGAGTTCTTCAACATTGCGGTATCGTCGTCTCGAGGTAACAAACCTTTTTTTATTAACATTCTAGTGAATTCCAAAGGATTAGAGTGCGAAATCGATACCGGTAGCCGTATTTCTGCTATTAACGAAGACTGTTATAAATTGTTATTTAAGCACCTGATTTTGCAAACTGATAATTTGATATTACGTAGTTATTCAGGCTCAAAAATTGAACCCCTCGGATTTATTCTTGTAAATATTAAATTCAAAAATGTGACCGCGAATAATGTTCGTTTATATATCATTAAAGGCGGGGGCAGGCCGTTACTCGGCCGTGATTGGTTGAGTGCACTAAAAATAACCCAAATTAATGTAAATAAATTAGCCGAGGAGGACAATTTAGTGAGCCAATTGTGTAAAGAGTATCCGGAAGTGTTCACAGACCAACTAGGTACTTGTAAAAAAACGTTACGGCTACAACTCGCAGATTGCGACCGTGTGTACTATCGCGCGCGGCCTGTGCCGCTGGCCTTACGCGAACGGGTCGAACTCGAGCTCGAGCGTTTACAACGCGACGGTTCCATATACCGGGTGGAACACTCGGATTATGGAACTCCGATTGTGCCTGTGGTTAAAAGCAACGGCGAACTTAGAATATGTGGGGACTACAAAATTACAATAAACCCTAAGTTAAAACGAGATTATTATCCCCTTCCGCGTATCGATGAACTTTTTGCTACCTTAAGTAACGGAGAGGAATTCACAAAAATAGATCTTCGGCATGCTTATGAACAGGTTTTCTTGGAACCTGACTCCCAACCGTTCACTACGATAACGACACATGTGGGTACATTCACGTACCGCAGAACACCATACGGTTTGTCTTGTGTACCAGAACAGTTTCAAAAACTCATGGAGGAGACGTTACGCGGCGTTCCCGGTACAGTAGTATTCCTGGACGATATTTGTGTCACGGGACACAATCGACACGAACACATGCGCAATCTACGGGCTGTACTTGAACGATTACGTCAAATGGGTTTAACAGTTAAGTTAGAGAAATGTAAATTTTTACAAAAAAGTGTAAACTATTTAGGTTTTATAATCGATAAGCATGGGTTGCACCCAGATCCGACTAAACTCGAGGCGATCGCCAAAATACCCACACCCACGGATGTCACACAGTTAAAAAGTTTTCTCGGTTTACTCAATTATTATGGTAAATTTATACCCAATTTAAGTTCTTTATTACATCCGCTTCACCAGCTTTTGAGAAAAGACATCCGATGGGAGTGGGACTCAAATTGTGCAAAAGCATTTCAGGATGCAAAGAATGTTTTATTAAGTGATAAAGTGTTGGCACACTATGAGGAGGGGCGGCCACTCGTACTGTCAGTGGATAGTAGTGCATACGGCGTAGGCGCGGTCCTGGCGCACCGCTACGACGACGGCAGCGAGCGTCCCATTTGTTGCGCTTCGCGCACCTTAAATAGGACGGAACAAAATTATAGTCAATTAGACAAAGAAGCTTTAGCGATATACTACGGCATAATAAAACACCACCAGTACCTATTTGGCAGGCGGTTTATACTACGTTCTGACCATAAGCCACTCACTTACATATTCAGTGAAAAAAAAGGTATTCCGCAGACAGCGGCCAGTCGGCTGCAGCGTTGGGCCGCGCGGTTAGCGGGCTACGACTTCACTATCGAGTTCGTGAGATCGGCGGACAACAGTCCGGCCGATACCTTGTCACGGCCAGGGACTGATTTACCGGAAAATTACGGTACTTTTATTTATCGGTATGACGTCATACCTATTAAAAACGGTTCCTTCATTATTTTGATACCTTAATTTTTCGGTACCTTTATTTATCGGTATGACGTCATACCTATTAAAACAACTGTCCCTTCATATTTTGATACCTTAATTTTTCGGTACCTTTATTTATCGGTATGACGTCATACCCATTAAAAACTATTCCTTCGAATTTCGATACCTTAATTTTTCGGTACTTCAATATTGGTACCGAAATATGACAACCTTTATTTTGAGGTACCGCTATTTAACCGTTATTTTATTTCGGTACCGAAATGCACTGTATTGAACACGAACCGACAAGTTCCGTGCATTTCGCGAGTAGGTACAGACGGTAGAGAGAGACTCCGGTGTACAGTGTACACTTCAGTACAGTACGAGGCATTTCATTAATCTTGAAATTTTTTCGACGGAGTGGGGGAAAGTTCGCGCATGTGCACTTTGGGCTCTGAATAAATTTTTTATGTTCTTTTCATTTTTAATGTTATGCCGAGGCTAAAATTACAGTTCGTTTTTATTACAAAAAATACATTTATCATAAGTTTAAATAAATAAAAAATTAATGTAAGAAAGAAAAAAAATATTATGGAAATAAATCTGTATGTTTATCTATACTTATGTATATAAATCGGTTTGACCGATTTGGAAGCGGTTATTAAATAGATAAAGTATGAATTATTTAAAAAGTTTAAAATAAAAAGCAAAATAAAAAAATAAATAAAACCCACGTCACTTAAAATAGTTATTCTTAATCTTTCAATCCCTGAGCGGCCCGATCGGGCCGCTCAATAATGGGAAATCTTTTGTGTCTCACTACTCTAATTTTCCGGGCATAGGTAGGTATTCTTAATTAAAAAAAGCGGTCAAGAGTGAGTCGGACTCGCGCACCGAGGGTTCCGTACAATCATGAATATATTTTGATATGTTACTTTAGTACCTACAGTCTTTAAAAAAGTAGGATAGACGGCGGACAGGTGGAAGGGCGAACAGGCGGACAGTTAATTTACAAATCTTAACCACAGCTGCTTATGGTGACTGAAAAACGTTTCAGCCACTCCACAAACTGATGAAATGTTATCGATTTAACCTTTCAACGCCCGGAAAAAGAGACACAATAGATATTCCATTGTTATCCGGGACCAGGAGGCCGCTTGGGCGTTCATGAATTAAACGTAAGGAATAATATTGCTAAGCAATATTATTGGTTATTCTAAGTAGGAACTTATTTTTCTTTATTCGTACGGCAGATAGTAGGTAATGACCATTCTGAATTTCGACAATCAATTATTTCGAATTTTCGACAGGGTGAATTTCGAAAAACAATAGTGCGACTACTCACTGCTTCGTCAGAACATATTTCGATTTCGACACACACAACTTCGAATAACACTACTTCGACAGAACCCTTCTTCGAAATGCACTTGTTCGACGGATCTCTATTTCGACGGAACATACCTTCGACAAAATACTGCTCTGAAATGTGACAATATTAATTGAATTCCACTTTATTATTATCATAAGAAAGACCTATTAATACTAACATGTGTATTAAAAAAATCAAGAAGACTTATTACTATTATTAATAATTTAAATTCTCTATATTATCTGAAGATATGATTGTTATAATTATTTTAAAAACATAGTTGATTATTATTTATGTTTTTATTTTGTAAGTGTAAGGTTTATGATTTAAAAGAGTCAGTTTTGTGATTTAGAAAATAAAAGTACGTCAATTGACTAGCGTAGTTTGACGGTGGAAAACAAGATGGCGTGCGACGCGCGGCGAGTGGGGGCATTCTTGACATGAGCCATGGCATTCTCGGTCGGGCACTCGGACAGAACAGACGTGTGTTGATGGCTTGTAAACTATTGTGAGTTGATGTATTCGGAATTTAAACATTATCATTGTATTACGAGTTAAAGTCATGTCAAGTTGTTATTGATGTTATGCCATTTAAGAAACAACCAATAAACGATTATAGTTCAGCTGGAGTTTTACTACAAATCAGAAGTGGTAAGTACACGCTCTTTTTACTTTAGAGACTTTTCACGAGAAGTAGTATTTTACAAGGGTGCGTTCCGTGACTTCGCTCGAGTGCACTCGGGCGCACTCCGGTGCGCGCTCTGGCCGTTCAGTGGCTCGGTGAAATTTTACTCTGGCAGCTGCCAGGGCGTGGTTTCATCTGTTCCGTGGCTTGGAGCGCAGCAACCAAACAATCATCAAAATAGATGTTTGAAAAACGCTCTGACGTTTATCTTTACAAAATAATGTCATTGTCATTTGGATATTATTTTGTATTTTGATGTTTTTGTATCTAAGTTTCAAAAGTTCATGGTTTCTCAAAAAAAAACCAGATTTTTATCTGATTCAGTATTTACGAAAGTCTAAATTATTCGTATTCCAAATGGAAGACTAAAACTTTGTATCTAAGAGGTTATAAAAACAACTCGATCGTTCCACGGTTTGGTTGCAACTCAAACGGGTTAAAATTTAACCAAACAACTACACACAAAACGACGGAACGCAGCCCAAGTGTTAGTAAAATTATAATTTCTAGTGAAGCTTGAAATTATCAAAAATTTTGATCGTTACATTTTTAGCCAGGCCACTGGCCAATAGATTGTCAACTATTCCAGTATATTTATTCTAAAATTTGCATTGTTTTCTGTTTAATACTCATCGGAACGAGACTGGCTACACGTAAGCAGCAACAGCGTGTCGAAAAGTCCCTACTTCGAGATGCGAGGGTGGAGTGCTGAGGTATCCTCTTCAAAGCAGTTCAAAGGTCTGGAGTTTCAATTCATTTTACTATTTCATGAGTTATGTTATGCGATCGAAAAGTAAGGTATTCACAAATGTTTCGTATTATTACACGACTACCAAAAGGGAGTGTAATTTTGATAATACATTTTAAGGAAATGGTTCAGTTTGTCAGGGCGTTTTGCGTGAAAAGTAAATAGATATAATTATAAATTATTCTCATTTTCGGCACTTTGTATTGCCGCAAGTTCTAAAAATGTGTCATAACAGGCACGTATTATATTTTAATTTTATGAGGGGAAAAGGTTAATAATGATGGTTTTTCCAAAATAAATTTTAATAATTAATTACACTCTTACACTTACATAATTACTAATTACTTGCTGTTTACACTTTTGAGGTAATATTATTATTTTACAATAATGAATATCATAATATTGGATAAGTAAAAACGTGGGTTTTATTACATATTATTTGGCTGACAGTGGGTACTTACTGGTAATGTGCCATGTTTGAATAAGTACTCATCTCAGAGTATAACTATACTTCTGAGGTTTTCATTGCATACTATGTGGCAGAACAACTTGTTCACCAAAACAATACTCTAATCGAACCATTCTCTCCACGTAAGTGCCTCACGGTTTTTGGAATTTGATTTTCTCTTTAAACTGAGAGTGTTTATCATGTAGAGTGGTAGCTTGATTTACGCATTATGTTAAGCCAGGGCAACTCAGACTCACAGGTATGGAAGTGTGGGCGTATGGTTGGCTAAAGCTACTCCTTGGTGGTATAAGGACACTTAACTCTCTCTATATGCACGCCACATATACGTTGATCCAGTTGAGCCGAATAATGATAACGATAGATCTGTGTCTCTCTGATGAATTATAATGTTTTTATGGAGTATTAAGTATTATACCAAAATCACTTTAGGGGTTTCTCTGTCACTGTAATAAGTCCAAAGGTAAGGTGCGCTAACGCTGTTGCTCTTACCTATTTTATGCAATATGTTGTACCAATGTACAATAATATAATTTCAAATTAACGCATAGTTACAGGGTAGCTAGATATTTAAAGTAATCAACTATAGACAACCCACCAAGTCTGCTTCACATTATGTGACTACAAATTAGTGAGTATTTAAAAAAAAATACTAGTTGCTCACTGATTGGTAACAAAGATTGAGTAAGTAAGGTAGCGTGATCACAAGTTTATTGCGGAAGGACGCGATTTCCTAGTCGCTGGTCACCAGATTTTAGCGCAGTGGCTACTGCTAATGCAATAGCTGTGTGTTGCACAAACATAATATAATATAATATTTCTTAATTTGATATGACATGTCAGAATCTAAGGTCACAACATGGATTTGTAGGTAGGTGGAATATGGTATTGTCTATTGATATACACACAAATGCATAAAATCTATAATATTACTCCTGATAAATCCAAATATTCCACATTAGTAGCATTCGTTAATACATATTTCATGTGATCATGTTTTATACTATTGGAATTATCAGTTATATGATTTTATCTTAAATAATTCTAGATTTAGTACTTTAATATCCCTTTTAATTTGGTAGCTCATTGTATAACATTATACATACCCATAAAGATGGTTAGTAAATGGTAACAAACCAAGTTCCTTGAATAACGGAATAATAATTACAAGAGTCGCGAGATAATTTACCCGTTATTGTTAACATAATTAGGCCTACGATAGGAAAGTATCGATTGTTGAAGCAACTAGGCATTACTAGGGCCATTTCTAGGTTTGTTATTTGAATTCTGAGTGTTAACTAGACCTTGACACTGAATAGACTATGTTTAATTATTTTTCATTGATAATAGCAAAATTAATTAATTTATCAATGTATGTCCACATTTTAGCATTGTCGATTTTAATGGGGAAGAGACTGAATCATTATAGGGTTATTTATTCTAATATAATAGTAGGGTTTGCACACATAAGTTTTTATTTTTTAATGTACATAGGTATATATATACCTATATAATATACATAATATGTATTATAATATGTATGAAGGATTTTTATTTTAACTATAAAAATAAAAGAGAGTCGTGCTAATTAATAGTTTCGACGACAAGGTTCTGACTACGATATTCTTGTAAAAGTTTTATTTACATTTTTGATTGGAAATGTTCTAGTGCAGTATTTAGTGGCATCATTTGTATGGGGACCTTGCAAATCGTCAACAAAGGAAGCCACTTGGCACAGGCGTACTTTGTGGTAATCTGAGCTGATTTAGCCCTGTACCCACGTGGTACCACCATGGTGGTAGCCAGGGGTGGGGGGGAGAGGTGCCTTCTACCACGCTGCACTTTTACATCCATATCTCCATAAGTTTAGCAAATAGGTCGTGTTTGGTATCGTTTTCATATAATTCAAGGATGAGGAATTCATTTCTGGAACAACTTTTACACTCGTTCATATAAAAAATAAAAGTTCTGCGCAAAAACAGAAAAATAAGAAAACAAAAATCTTACAAAATCTATGCCTACAAATAAACAACGAGATTGTGCTTTATAAAAAAAATATGATTATATAGGGCTGTTTATATAATATTATAAATTTATATATTTATAATTTATATATTATAAATAGGGCTGTTTATATAAAATATATAAACATCAACTTTTTTATACAAATTATATTTATAAATGTGTCAAAAAAAATATTTGCGCCGCGCGGCGGTATTTGGGCGCAGTATATTTGGATAGGATTTATCACTTATTGTTTAATAATGACACAAATTGGTCGTGTTTGGTATCGTTTCCGTATAATTCAAGGACGGGGAATTCATTTCTACTACAAAATTATTACTCGTTCATAGAAAAAAATTAAGTTCAGTGCAAAAAAGAAAAATAAGAAAAAAACTTACAAAATCTACGTCTACAATTAAACCACGAGATTATGCTTTATAAAAAAAATATGTTTAAGCAGCCTTATTTATCTTAAATATATACACATAAAACTTTTCTATAGAAATTATATTTATAAATGTGTCAAAAAATTCAGTTGCGACGCGCGGCGGTATTTTGGTGAAGTATTTTTTGATTTGGATTTATCACTTATTGTTTAATTGGTAGTCCAATAATTTTACTTTCAAAGAGAGTTAAAGTTATAATTATTTTATTTACCTAGTTTAGTAATAACAATTTTTACTGGCAGTTTCCGTTGCATTCCGTTGCATCTAATATAGCTCGGTGCACTTTATTTATATTTTTAAACAATTGCACCTTCCTGCGCATTTTTGCTTACACATACACCTTATTTAATCCATGCAAGCTGTGGCTGCTGGTAGAAGGGTGGTCCACATAGGCTTCCATAAGCTATTATTTTTGGCCTGACCCCAATCTGCAGGCCTTGGCAGGTTTTGGATTGGTTTTATAAGTTGATCCCAAACATTCCTCCCTGATAAATCGCTCGCAAAATTTGGTTGCACAGGGCGTCTCTGGTTGGTGGAGATTCTCCAGCTGCCTGTCCTTTTTCGTGAATAGCACTTTTCTGCATTGATTAATATCAAGGAGATGCGTTCCAACATTTCCAACAATAACAATCACAAAAGCCAATCACCACGTAACTTACTTGTCATACAAAGCAATAACATTTTTTTCTAATCTTATTGGCAAAGCCTGCTCCACATTTCCTTCTTTAGCGTATTTAAATACTTCCGTTGCAATTGGATAAGCGCTCCAAGCTTCAAAAGTGCTTTTTTCCCTTTACCAACAAAAGTCGATACGGTATCCACACCCGGAAAAGGAGTGGAACAGTGGCAATACTTCTGCTTTTTCCGACCCTAAAAGAAAATAAACTGTATTAATTGCTTGAGGAATTGTAGGTTCATATTGGCACGGGTAAAAATCGTCAGATCATGCCTTGCCATGCAATTGCAGTGCAGCTTCATTAAGTAACTCAAATAAGTATAGTTTTTCACACTTTAAAGTCTAAAAATAATTCAGCTATAATTATCTTTTAGGATCGGAAAAAGCAGAAGTATTGCCACTGTTCCACGCCTTTTCCGGGTGTGATACCGTATCGTCTTTTGCTGGTAAAGGGGAAAAAGCGCTTTCGAAGCTTGGGGTGCTTATCCAATTGCAACGGAAGGATTTAAATACCCTAAAGAAGGAAATGTGGAACAGGCTTTTGCCAATAAGTATTAGAAACAATCGTCATTGCTTTGTATGACAAGTAAGTTACTGGTGATTGACTTTTGTGATTTAAGTTATTGTTGGAAATGTTGGAATGCATCTCCTTGATATTAATCAAGGCAGAAAAGTGCTATTCACGAAAAAGGACAGACAGCTGGAGAATCTCCACTAACCAGAGACGCCCTGTGCAACCAAAATTTTGCGAGCGATTTATCAGGACGGAATGTATGGGGTCAACTTTTAAAACCAATCCAAAACCTGCCATGTTCTACAGACTGGGGTTGGGCTAAAAATAATGGCTTATGGGAGCCTATGTGGACCGCCCTATCGCCAGCAGCCACAGCTTGCATGGAGTAAATAAGGTGTAAGTGTAAGCAAAAATTCGCAAGAAGGTGCAATTGTATAAAAATATAAATAAAGTGCACCAAACTATGTGCACAGATGTGGATGCAGCGGAAACTGCCAATAAAATTTGTTAAAAATAGGTAAAAAAATTTTTTTTTTTAATATTATGACAACTCTCTTTTAAAGTAAAATTATGGGACTACCAATACTAATCCTTGTTATTATTAAACAATAAGTGATAAGTCCAAATAAAAAAATACTGCACCAAAATACCGCAGCACGGCGCTACTGATTTTTTTACACATTTATAAATATAATTTCTATAGAAAAGTTTGTGTATATGTTACGGCTAATACCCGAAGTGCGGCTAAACCTAGTTTTAGCAGGCTAAAACTAGGTGTAGCCGATAGCTGTTGGCTAAAACTAGGTGTATTCAATTTGCTCGCGGCTAATACTAGGTGTAGCCGACTAAAACTAGGTGTAGCATGAGGTATTAAGAAAGTTATTTATGTTGTCTGTTAAAAAAAATTAACCTCGAAATTTAAATTTCTAACCTATATTCGGGACCTACAGGAGTAAAGCAGATCGGTTCACCTAGTTTTAGCCAACAGCTATCGGCTACACCTAGTTTTGCCCGACTTTGGGTATTAACGACTTTCCATACAAATGTCCGAACAGCTGATCGAGTTTTGTATGAAAAGTCGAATTTTTTTGGCTGTTTTCGGAAAAGTCGTAGAACAAATGTTGTTGTTTATTATGTTAGTAATCTACTCCTGCGAGGTTGTTGGTGTTTTACAAATAACCCTGTATATAAGGTCCTTCTTAAATAGTGCACAAAGTTTTAAGGGGTCAGTGTATTCATGCATGCAGACTTAGAATAATTATTCTAAGCATACAGACAACTTTTACTATGGTACCAACATTGAAATCGCGAAAAAAAATCTGCTGTTCCATAGAACATTTAAAACCGAATACATCAAAATGTATGGAACAGCATTATTATGGAGCAGCAGATTTTTTTTCGCGATTTCAATGTTGGTACCATAGTAAAAGTTGTTTGTATGCATGAGTACATTGACCCCTTAAAATTATGTGCACTATTTAAGAAGGACCTTATATTTAAGATAAATAAGGCTGCTTAAACATATTTTTTTATAAAGCATAATCTCGTCGTGGTTTAATTGTAGACATAGATTTTGTAAGTTTTTTTTTCTTATTTTTCTTTTTTTGCACTGAACTTAATTTTTTTCTATGAACGAGTAAAAATGTTGTTGCAGAGATGAATTTTCCGTCCTTGAATTATACGGAAACGATACCAAACACGACCAATTTGTGTCATTATTAAACAATAAGTGATAAATCCTATCCAAATATACTGCGCCCAAATACCGCCGCGCGGCGCAAATATTTTTTTTGACACATTTATAAATATAATTTGTATAAAAAAGTTGATGTTTATATATTCTATATAAACAGGGCTGTTTAATCATATTTTTTTTATAAAGCACAATCTCGTGGTTTATTTGTAGGCATAGATTTTGTAAGATTTTTGTTTTCTTATTTTTCTGTTTTTGCGCAGAACTTTTGTTTTTTATATGAACGAGTGTAAAAGTTGTTCCAGAAATGAATTCCTCGTCCTTGAATTATATGGAAACGATACCAAACACAATCTATTTGCTAAACTTAAGGAGATATGGATGTAAAAGTGCAGCGTGGTAGAAGGCACCTCTCCCCCCCTCCCCTGGCTACCACCATGGTGGTACCACGTGGGTACAGGGCTAAATCAGCTCAGATGACCACAAAGTACGCCTGTGCCAAGCGGCTTCCTTTGTTGACGATTTGCAAGGTTGATGCCACTAAATACTGCACTATTCCTAGTCATTTTGATTTCATAGTCTTGTGATAAATACTTGGAAGGAGTTGCTGTCGCTTTTGTGCTTAATTTCAGAAAACTAATGTATGGCCTCTGGATGGCGCTGGCTGATGGCTTCTGGATGGCACTGGCTGATGGCTTCTGGATGACGCTGACCGGCGATGGCTTTTGGATGGCGCTAACTGGTGGTTTCCGGATGGCGTTGTCAGATGGCTTCTGGATGGCGCCATCAGATGATATCTGGGTGACGCTGTCAGATGGCTTCTGGAAGGCGCTGTCAGATGGCTTCTGGAAGGCGCTGTCAGATGGTTTCTGGATGGCGCCGACGGACGGTTTCTGGATGGTACCGACGGATGGAGTTGACGGGTGGCGTCTGGATGGCATCAATGACGCTGGGTGGCTTCTAGATGGTGCCAACGGTTGGCAATGATGGGTGGTTGGTCGCCGACAGATGGGTAGCTTCTGTATGGTGCCACGAATGGCTCCTGGGTGTCACTGACGGATGGTATTTGATGGATGACGATAGTTGTGACAATGGGTATGATAAGATGATGGTGATGATGATGAGTTTAACGATTGTAATTAGAAGATGGAAATAATAATAATAGCTTAGTATACACTGGTCACTGATATATTTATTAGGTACTTACTTAAATGAATTAGGTACCTATTTTAAATAATGTCCTATAATATCTGATTGTGATTTGGTCGATAGGTTTTGTGACGTTTTTGTTGTTGTTTAATGAATAATAATAATAATAATGGGTGATACTAATAGAATTAATGAATTTTACGTTGGTTTCATCTTATCAGATAACTGAACATTATGTCAAAAAAAAGTAGCCTCTCTTACATTGGAAACACATTGCGTTGGATTGTACAGCCAGCCAGCACATGGGGTTATACATAACTGTCAGGAATCTGTTATTTATTTTGAAACTTAATAGCTTTGCATTAAGTATAAAATTTATTGAATAATTACCCTGTCGTGGAAGCCCAGCGTGCCGTTGACCGTACCTATTGTATCAATTATTGCATAATTGTAAATGGTCTTTCTTTAACTCTTCCTCATTGTTAGATACTTAGTTGAAAACTGCTACGAGGGTCTAACTATAGTAATACTATGAGATTATAACTACACCATAATATGTACTATACATAGGTGATAACGACACAATGAGTTGCCTTTTTGATTGTTTATTGACTTTAATAAATATCCGTAAATAATATTTGAGTTGAATTGCTAGACTTTGACTTAAATTATTGTGGTTCATGTCTCAGATAGCAAATCTTGTTAAAGGTACAATGCTTACTAAATGCAATATAGTAGGTATTATAAATATCTAGAGAAAGGTCGGTGAGACTGATTGAGTTTACAGATCTAATACTTATTTCAAAATTCGATACAACTCTGTTAAATGGTTACGTTAGTCTCAGCTCTAATTTATTTTATCTTTTCTGACCCAAGTACCTAGGTACCTATATTAAGCTC